>VXBQ01015999.1:606548-834737 GCA_013400175.1 Phainopepla nitens
CGCATTTGATTTCCCCTGTTATGGCTGTGGTTTCTGACATATTCATACAATCCAAAAATCCAGATGATGGATTTGTGGAATGTCACATTTCCTTGCAAAGCATTCAAAACTGCAACACTGACTGCAGGACAAATGTATGCTACTTAGCAGAAATACATCAGTCATGGAAATGGTCATGCTGTAAGTCCTGTGCAATACCTTACAGCCTATTAAACAGAAGAAAGTGAAGCAAGTTTGCTTAGGATGTTATGACAGATTGTGAACATGAATAATAGTAATGCATTCCTGTAGTCTTAGACTGCCAATATTAACATGAAAAATTATCAATCATCAATCCATCAAAGAATGCTGAGTTTCCAAGTCTCAGTTATTATTGAATTCCTGTATTTGAAGGAATAGGCAACATAATGAAACAGGTTTAATGACTGAGTTTAGTGGAGCATCTTATTGTGTTGTTATACCAAAAGGTTTTCTTCATCACCTATAAGCCTTAAGATTCAAAAGAGGTATTTTATACTAGATCACAAAGATAATGAAAAATGCCAGAAGGTCTCAGTATAATGTACCTCCAGGAATCTGATTATGGTAATGGAACCATAACTTTTTAAATTTTTTTTTTATTTTTTATTTATTTATTTATTTATTTTTCGTTCTGGAACAAAATAAATCATCTTTGTATATCTAAGGTTTTCTAAAGTTTCTGAGCTGAAGAACTGTTCATTATGAAGTATCAATGATGTATCACAAATCATATATGGCAAATAAAAACAAAGAAAACATTTATGATTTAGAATTCTTCCTCTAAATCCACTGAAAACTCTCCTTGGATTCCCCTTAACACCAACAGGATTTGTGTCATTCCTTCTGTTGAGGAGAAAGTGGAGGAGTAAAAATGTGAAATTAATGACCCAAATGATATATCCTATGACATGAATAAAGCTACAATGGTGTAAACAGGGAGACAGATAGATATGCTGAAAATGCCAGTATTTATTAAAGCTGACATATCTGTTCCATTTCTCACATTTTTCTTGTTTCTCTTCTAGAGTCAACAGGAGAAGTGGAGGGGTGTTGTAATTTCTGTGTGTCTAGGGGTTGCATTTCATTCTTCCATGAGAACCAAAAAAACTATCTCTGGCACTGAACTGCTAGAAGTCAGATGATTCTTTTCTAACTTTATTGCCTGCTGGCTACAACATGCTAAAATACAGCTGTCCTGGAAATACACATATACATCTATATATAATGATGGTAGCTGCACAAAAATATTTCCAATCTTGATCTAGCAAAAGAACCACATATATATGTGTAATGATGAGCACAGGGAGAGTCCTACTGGCTGTCAAAATGTAATACTTTTACTGAGAGAAGAGATATCTGGCTTTAGCCCTCTTTATGACTCCCTTTCCATTCCCTTTTCAATAGTTCATGTGGTACATTGCATTTAAGCAGTTAAGGTTTTACAAAAACAAAGAAACAAACAAAACCCTTCAAAGATATTTAATTATGAAAATAAAGAGGAAAAGAAGCTATAACTAAAAAATTATTTAAATTAAAAATGGTAAAAGGCCTATTTTCAAGCAGCCCTATTATAAAAGGAATCTAAATATCCTGTCTGATTCTCTTCTTTAACTGGAGATTTAAAAATAGATCTGAAAATGTTAATGTTTTTCTTACATTCTCCTCCTCCCAGCTTCATCTCTGGGAAGTTCTTTCCTGGAACATGGCTAAATGTTTTCAACAAGATCCTATTGAAAACATGCAGACTAATTTATTTCACAGTGAATATGACAAAACATGGGGATCTTTTTTAAGTTTTAATTTGTACTGGCTTTCATATTAATGCTAATATGATCTTTCAGCTTATATTTATGCTTATTAACATTCTTTTTTAACAGTAGCATTACATTTAAAGATTTGATTAGAGCAGTTCTTTGTTTGAATAAGAAAACAGTCAGAATTGTTTTCTGTTACAGCAAGACATATCAAAGAAAATTTACATGTATTTCTTAGAATGCAACAATATAACAATGAAGTGACAAGCAACATCTTTAAAGTGTCTTCAAGGTTGAAAACATATTAGAGTAAAAACCATTAGTCTGCATGTATGTAGCTTGCTAGGAGTTCTGCAGAGCAGTATTATATTTGATTACTCAACTAAAAACAGTCATCCATTAACCTCCAGAGAGGTACATCTCCTTCAGCGTGCCTGAGGCCACACCACCTAGTGTGTACCCATTATTTTAAACGTTATGGAAGGAACACTAGGAGGGACAGAAACACCCTAAGGTCACTCTTTGTCATTTCAATAAAAGTTAGGAAAGGAAATGTATCCCCTTTCCAATGTTACCACAGTCAGCAACACAGGAACATGAGGGAGGGAGTCTGGCATGAATATTCAAGGACATTAATGGATTAAGTATCAGCAGGACTAGAAGAAAAGCTATGGAGAAAAGAAAGTGTGCTTGCCAGAATAAGGCTAGTATTTTCATTTCTCTGGAAGTATGAGAGGATTTCACTACTTCCTTCCACTAAAAAATGCAGAATTACAAATAATTCCCCAGTTTGTTTGTATTACTAGTTTGTTTGTTATTACTAGTTTGTTATTACTATTGCTAGTAGGTTTGCTTGTATTACTAGTCCTACTACTCAATGTTTTCATTGTATTAGAACTCAGATTTTCTAGTAAGGTTTGAATGTTGTTCATGTGGTTAAGAGGGATGAATTTTGGTTTTTCCTTTGTTTTGAGGAATTCATAATAAAACCCCTTTTGCAACATGTAGAGAAAACACTGAGTCAAATATACATACAGAATGCTCTTCAGTAAACATACGACTTTATTTCATAGCTAACTTTCTCAGGTTTTTTGGTGCTCCCCTCCTCACAGAGAAATGTCTTAAAGAAACCATTAATAAGCTGGTAAGAGTGTACTCCAGCATAGTGCTACAAACAGTACAGTCAGAAGCAGGGTTCTGCTGTGGAAGCTATTTTATAATCAAAAAGGAAGTCATAAACTTGGTGACAAAATTATTTTCGTGTAGTAGAATTCAATCCTATCCTGACATTTTTTTTAAAAAAAGCATATGTAACTCATGGAAATACATATGTAAAACTACCACCAAAAATTCCAATATTTTTCTGTATTTTAAATTAATTTGCTTTATTTATTGGTGCTCCACTTTTGACTATACTCTTAAAATTTTCTCTAAGCAAATATAATTGTGGCCAAAATTCCTGATTAGAATAAGGTCTCCCTCCATTGCATCATCACAACAGTGATGGAATTTGAGTGCTTAAAAATGCTGGATCCTCAGATATGTTGTGACCTTTGATAGAAATCAATGATTCATAGTGATAAATCACCATTTTCCCCAAACTGCATTATGTGTTCTTTGTTTTATTTGTATTAATAAAATAAAATGGAAAAGGAAATTGCACAGACACATCTCTAGGGAAACTGAACCAGCTATAACAATGATGTTAAAATAGTTGTTGAAACCTATGGGTATAAATTTAATCTTCATTGCACCATTTTATGTAACAGGAAGTACTGAAAGGCTTAATTAATTCTTGATTGTAAAACACTTAAGGAGCCTTTGAAAAATTGACATGCAAGTTCAAAACATCATTTTTTACTATGGTGACTCACATGGATCTTAATATTCTACTTGATAAAAGAACTATTCATTTCTCTGCTTAATATTTTTGAGACTGTTTTCTTCCCCTGTGTTAGGTTCAAATTCAAATAGTAAGCTTTCTTGGGCAAGTCAGGGCAGCTGGACATAAAAGCCTGTATGCATGCTGTCTTTCCACTCAACCATGTAATGCAACACTTTGCTATCTCCATTAAAATACTTACTTTGTACCATATCATGCATTTCATAATATTTCCATCTAAATGCAGATTTTTCTGTTCCATGTGTAGCATCTAGTCAGGTTTTCCATAAAAATACCAGCGGGACAGAACATTGAAATTCATTTTGCATATTAAAGAAATCTCTCCTAGATTCCTTTTATTTGTTTTATCAACTCAAGCAATAAACAAGAAAATTAGAGTTTCAGCAATGATGGAGAAAACATTTATGATTTTATCAGACATAATTTCTTTTTTCCTTGCTTAGACAATTCCCAGACTCTTAAGAGCAGGTAATTTTAAAACGTTGCAATGAACAATTTTAAAATGTTCATGATGAATGGCAGGAGTCCATCTATATCTTTTAACCCAAGTGCAATACATTTGACATACACTGAGAACATACAATGAGAACTTCACTTTGAGTAGCATACATATTGAATGCTTTTGTTACCAGTATTTACAACACATTTAATATCTGTACCATATGAATTAGTTTTCTTTGAAAGCATTATTGCAAGTGTCATAATATTTTCTGATATCACTCGCTGGTGTGCACAGGTATAAAAAAAGCCAAAAAAAAGCAAACAACAGAAATAGAATAGATTAGATAGCAGAGCTGTCATTGCAAACACTGTTTTTTAATCCTAAAAAGAGAACCCAATCAAAACTTTCATTTTCAAGCTGCATAAATACAGGTGGACTAGATTTATATTGCAATAAGTTGTTTATTAGAAATTTTTATATTGCACATTAATCAAAAACTGGAAAAAATGCAATTAAAAAACCCCAACATTTTAGAGAATGGTTACTAGAACCTCCCATGTGAGTGTGCTTATATATAAATAATGCTGCAGTTTTAAAAAATAGAGAATATATTTGACTTTTATGTATTGATTTTCTCTCTTTTCTGGTATCTTGCAAACATAAAATTTGTGGTTTAGAGTCTTTTATTACAGTTTATGCAAAAAATATGATAATGAATGCGTGTGTGTACTTGATTTCTTTGTTTTTATGAAGTCCTCCTAAACCACTCGAAATTTTGTCAGATCAACAATGTATCACCATTCTATTGCAGCTGTAGCTCAGTCTCCCACAGATATGTGTGATGGATCCAGGAAGCCTCTAAGTTTCCCTTCTTTATTTCAGTACAGCTGCTGGGATGCCCCAGAGTGATGGAAGAAGCTGCACTTGGTTGCTGATGACTTCTTCCTTGTAAGACCTTTGTTTTGATTTTATCTTGGGACAGAATGGGAAGTGCTTTTCCACCCTAAACCACCAAAACAGGGAGCACGTGGGCAGGAAACTCAGAGTACTTTCAGTCATGGAGATTTGGTTAGGGAAGGCTGGCTTGACTCCCTGCTATCACTAGGCTTCTGCTTCCGGTCACCAGCAAGCAGGACTCCAGAGACTCTTAGCTCAATTGCTGTTATCTCACCTCCCTCTGCCCCTGCCCCTTCATTTTCTGAATTCTTCCTGTTAAAGTTGATAAGATCTTGCTCCTAGCAGGAGAGCTTTTTCTTCTCCATTTTTTCAGACTGTACAGCCCAAGAGGTGGTATTGAGCTAAGTAAAAACGTTCATCATAGACTTGACCAGAAGGAATTCCCAGCCATGAAAAAGGCAGGGAAGTTGTTTGATGCTTTTACAGTGTTTGGTGTCATTTCCAAGAATGGTATATTTATTCATAAAATTACATACATAAAAGTAAGCAGAAATAGCATTTTTCCAAGATCTAACAGTATTTTGCCAAACTTAAGGCAACTAATCTCACAGTTCACTGGTTGTACAGTATTTATCTTTCTGTAACTGTACTGATGTGTGTGGTGTTTTATCTTGGGGAGAATATTATTTACATGCCTTAATCTTCATCTTGGTTTGCTAAAATATTTTTATTAAAATTTGCCATGAATGCAAAGTAATATGCAATTTTGTATAATAGAGGGAAAGAGCAACTTCTGGATCAGGGCACATTTAGGTTGCAAAGCCATCATCTAAAATATCAAAATAAATATTAACTTCATTAGTATTTGCAAATACTTCAAGGTTGCTCCAAGAATCATCAGAAAAAAGTAAATACAATTAAGACTAGAAATATTGTGCTTTTATTCAAATACAGAAAAGAAAAAATTCTCACTCCATTTTACAGGAGATTTGTGTTGTTGAAATGTTATTGTGGTGTTACAGTTGTTTGAAATTCAATAGCTCAGGATATGGAGTGTTGGTGCTGGTAGCAGGAATCCTTGGTGGGCAGAGAACACAATGGTTTCAGACACACAGACAAACTGGAGTGAGTTCAGTGAGGGGTCCCCAAACTGTTTGGGACTGGAGTAATTGTTCCCTCAAGGAAAGGCTGAAGGATGAGGCTGGCTTAGCCTGGGGACAGATGGCTTCAGGAGGTAATGCTGGCTGTGGTCTCCAGTACCAGTGAGAAGGTGGGCAGGTACCTGAAATGTTCTGGCGGAAATATTTCATAGACTTCTTTGGTTTATGAACCAAGGTTACTGCTAAGGAGTTAATTCTATTAAGCTATTTCCTCAAATCATTTATATCTGAAAATAATGAAGGACTTTTCATCTGGAAAAGTTTATTAAAGAGGAAACATGAAGAAAAGAAATAAATTCAACAGTTGACTGTAAAGGAGCTACTGTTTACCTTTGACTCAGTTGCTGCAGTTTCTCAGGACAACAGTCTGGCTGCAGGACTGCAGGCGACATCAAGTAACAGGGAGGGCTCATTCACTGTACTAGAAGTTGGAGTACTGATATGATGTGCAGCCTCTCCTTTCCTTATTTCCATAGCAAAAGAGTTTCAGTTTTTGCTAGCAATACTTTCAGGGCAAATGACTTATGCTGCTCTCACAGGAGGACCTGCTCACAGTGCAGTGTATGCTGCAGCCCTGAGAAGAGCATGCTGCCATGAGAACAGGACTTGTTCCCCGATACACTGCAGCCATTTCAATAAGACACGAATTTTTGAGGTGGGAAGGCAGGTGATTCACTAAGAACCACCCTGAGGGAGCCGCAGATTTGTGGCATAATATAATTTGGGGTATAATAGCTTTCCATTATTCCCTTCAATGATTTTTGTTTAAATGGTCAATTATGTGCAATATAAAAATAAATACAACATAAGAACAAAGATTTTCTATTTATTCTTTACTTTCTCTAATTTCCCAAATTAAAATTTAATTAACTTCTTCTCACTTGTTGTTTGGGTCTTCTTCCTCTCCCCTGCACCCACTGTTCTCTCCTTAGAAGAAAAAAAACAATAAAACAACAAGGGAAAAAAAAGATTTATGATTGTGCTTACATACTATGAAGCTATTTTTCTATGTGTATTCATATACATACTACACTTCACTGTTGTCTGTAATGATCATCAAAAGTTTCTTTTTCAAATAATTTTTTTTCCTGTGTTAATGTCAAAGAAATTCTTTCCTGTATGGAAGAAGACAATAGTACAGTCCTCTCTACTGTATACAGTTTTGGCTTTCTTCACTAGTCTCGAGAGTTATTTTAAAGTTAAGTAGAGCATTACTACACATTATTTTCAGTTGTAATATCAATGCATGCTCCATTATTTTTCTTCAAATAAATCTTTGGACTGTTCTTTAAACTGACAACTACAAAAGTGATTGACAATCGTCACTATTCCACAGGCTTCTTTCTTACTTTTTCATGAGTCTTACATGAGACTGCCACATGCATCAATACGTTCACCATACCATCTTATTCTGGTGCTATCACTTGCTTGTTTATAATTTACATTTTATCAAAGGTGTCTTGTCACATCTCTTCTGAATTCCCTTTAAATGCGGAGTATTTTGTTATGCTAGCTACAGTGGTGATGTGGAATTAAATTCAATTTACAAATTCAGCCTTTATAGTGAAGATAGGATGTCATCTAAAAAAATCTATCAAAGTAAGTGGAGATCTATTTGATAAAATATTTTGAAAATAACCTATGATGAAAAGATGTACTCACACTGCATTACTTAGTAATACAGCTACTGGTGTTGATTGAATAACGACTTTGCATTGCTACTAATTGATTGTTTTACTGGACAGTGAGATTTTAAACAAATGCAGCATTCCTAAAATGTTTTTTTCTTTGCAACCTGATTAAGTTTGTCTTGCCTTGCCAAAATTTTTATTCATAACAGAAAAAAACAAGCTCTGGATTATTTTCAAGCACTATTTCATCCTATGACACAAAGATTTAGGCTAATTCATGTACTTATGATTAAAAAATGATAAAAATCTGTGGTTTACATATTGAGTAATATATTTTGAACAAAAATAAGACCCAGGAATAGGCAATTAAAGGCAGAGATGTTGTTTTATTTGACTTGTTTCACTACTGATGAAAGCTATCATGAAAGATACTGATATTTGAGGGTTTTAAACAATTGCATTTTTCCTTGTGCTTCTTTCACTGCTGATCAGTCATTTTATTAATATTTTGATAACATCACTGATAAATAAGGTCATCAAACAGCTAATGACTGAATGACTAATCACCTTGGTATGTCTTGCCTTTCCCTGACAATCTCAGGTTGATATTTTCACTTTCACAGACACATGCCCCCTTTTTTTAAATAAGAAGGAAAAATGTTCTTTTCCTTTGCTTAAAAGAATTCTATTAACAATTTTACTACCACAGTTTGGGTCATTTGTGTTTTGGACCAACTGCTTGCCATCTGTTGTTTGGAAGAGATGCATCTGCATCTTTGTTTCTTCTGATGAACAAAGTGGGAAAGAAGAAAACAAAGAGGAAAGGTCATTTCCAAGAAGAGATGTTTATATTGCCCTTAAAAAAAAATCTCTGACTTTTAAAAATTCCACTTTGTTTGGATTTGCCTTCTTCTAAAGTGCAAATGACCAGATGCATGTCCTGTCTCAGCTGCCAAGTGATTTACACCAGTTAAAGGTTGAACTACCTGTTCCCAGGCACTGTGTTATGTGGTGATCCACAGACAGAGCTCTGGCCCACTTTCTCACTCAGTTCCTGCAGGCACTGAAGTTCAATTGCAGCACATTGAGGTGATTTTCACAAGGATGCAAGAAAAGTAGTAGCAAAGGCTCAATACAGCAGTGAGTTAACCATGCAGAGACATACTTTTGTTCCTTTTTTCTCAGCTCCAGACTGGACAAAAGCGACATGGCAATCAACATCCTCGCTTCAAAAAGAGGATTTAAGAGTTGCACTGGGGTAGCAAAAAAGATAACTGAGAGTCAGATGTCTAAGAAGGCAGCTGGAGTCTTTTGTATGCAGTAAGAGGTTGCAGCAGGTTGGCTAAAGAAAATAGAGTAACTGAACGGAGTGTGTAGGAAGAAACTGCAGAATGAAACCCAGAGAATCTGAGGTGAAAACAGTGTTTGTGACAATATACAGAAGTTGAAGCTGGAATCATAATTATACTGGTAATCATTTTAAAACTCAGTTTAAAAACAGGTAAATATATTTACGTACAGAGGTAAACGTATCTATTTCTGGCCCTTGCGTAAACCAGGAAACTGGTGTTGTATCCTCATAATTAATTAGTTAATGGCAAAAGCTCTGAATATTCTAAGCCAGGTAATGGTTCATGGAGATATTAGCAGTTTTATAAGTTTTGTTCACCTTTGTCAAAACTCAAAAAAATACAAAAATCTGTTTCTCCCCCTTCTCCTATTTTCTTCTCTTTAACATACTCAAGTTACAGTACATGAGGATTTTAAAGACTAAAAACTAAGAATTTAAAAGTTAGGAAACAGTTTATGAGTTACTCTTCACTGCTTCATCATGAAACCGGATCATGTAGGAAATCTTAGACAGGTTGGCTATTTGGTCTTCTTGAAATCACTTTGATATTACTTTGCTCTACTGAAATCCATTCAACAAAAGATATTTTCAGATATGAGGCTGTAAATTCCACAAATTTGTTGTAATTGTTGGTTTGTTTAGATTTCCCCCAGCCTGATCTCTGCCTTGTGTGGGTTCACTTTTCTTCATTCAGGCACTAGTAGTCTTCATCCAGTAGCTGTTGTTGGCCAATTTTTGACCCCATCTTGCTCTCTCTGGTGAAGATACACACGCCGAGAGCTGTGTTGCTGCACTAAATTCAAGGTAATTTTTTTCGTTTTTAGGATCTATTTATAGATGTTGAATAGGTTCAAAAAAGAAAATTATAGTTGTGAAGTCAGGAGACAAACTTGGCATTTCCTGTCACCTTATTAAAGCTGTGTTCATCCGCAGAGATGTTAGACCATTTTGATATATTCATTATGCAGCCTTGCCATTTCCTTCAGTAATCTCTCATGGTCACTGTCGGCATCAAATGTTGCATAGAGGCCAAGAAAGACGAGAAGCGATGTTTATCCATCACTGCCATCAGTATCTTGAGACCTGGGTTCTGGTTTGCACCCAGATTGTGTTGAGGCTTGGACATTTGCTGCAGCCTGGTTGTTTCTTCCCTCAACAGTCTGTCATTGTTATAAGAACATCACAGAAAATATCAGTAATGTTGTGCCCCTTGTGCTGGAGCTGCTGTCACTGAGACTCAAGGATCAATAGAAGTGCAGCGTGGCTGGCTTCTGGTTTTTTCCATTCATTATCTTCAGGTTGAGAGGCATGGCAGGACCCTGCCTTATGCCTGAGAAAAGAGAGGAGGGACTTCAGTGAGAAGCAAAAATAGGAATGTGCGCAAGAAAATGTCCAGTCGTAAAGCTCTACTTCATGACATCTCAAGGATGTAAAATGAAAATCTATCTACTGGGCAGCAGATCAATACACAAAAGATATGACTTTGATTTGTGAGCTATGTCATTAGCTGTAGATAGAACACCACATAGAATCCAGTTTCAGTGTTATCAGAAAAGCTGCATGAGAAGAATATTTCTAATAAAGGGCTTCACTTCAGAGTATCATAGAAATGATGACCAGTAAAAAAATTATGCCAAAATTTTGGGTACAGAAACTAGCAGAGTTAGGAGTAAATTAGCTGTTCCATTGCTCAGAAAACCTGACTATACTTGGAAATCTTATAGCTGAGTTTAAAACTCTTTCTGGAATTTTACTCAGGAAATTGTGCCATCAGTGTAAAGAAACAAGCTTTTCTTTTTCTTTAGAAAAAGACAATGACGATGGAGGAGAAGATATATAAATGTATCAGCGGAAAAAATATGCTTAGTGAAGCACGTTAATTTAAAATATCAGCAAAATTTTAAAGTTTCTCAAATGTAGCTGTTAATCATATGTGTCAAGGCAAAAGCAGTTTAAAAAAATGCTCCGGAACCGTTGAAGTTCATTTTGTTACCTTGAAAAAGCTGGAATGTAAAGTCATAACACTCCATCCTTGTTTGCACTGTTTATTAACTCTTGGTCAATATCAGGCCATAATGCCCCCATGTTAAAGAAAAGTTTTCAAAATTCTCCAAGGAAAATACTCTAGCTAAGAAATATTCCAAAATGTAGAAAGCACATAGCTTCCAACAACACATAGCTTCCAACAGCACCGTAGACTTTTTATCTAAGACTCAGGGACCTAGTAAGACAATCATGGTACTTCAACAGCAATTTTAAGACACATAGCTTTTAGATGGAAATGTAGAAATACATCTGGACACTCAAGTTCACTTTGAAGTCCAGAGGGCCAGCCAGGTGTCAGGAGATATGATTCACAGCCATGGCTATGTTGAGACAGACTGTAGGATGAACAGAAGTCATTGGGACAGCTGACACAGCCAAGCAGAGATCTCATGCAGAACATCTTTATGTTACTGCTTAGATTGTTACTGCTTAGATTCTTGAAAACTGTGGCTGATAAATATTTGGTCCAAAGAACACTTCAAGCCATGTCATTTTCTCCCACATGAAGCTTTAGCCTAATTCACTCAGGTCTGAGACTGGCAGGAAATTTAGTCAGAGACTAACTTTTTAGATGTCCTGTGCAGAAACCATGTGGGGTTGTCCACAAACAACCTGAGTAATTAGCTTATTATTTAGATTATCCTAACTCCCAATCTGAAAAAAAAATTCTGAGATGTCTGTTTTCCCCCCTACAATTTTATTGACCCTTTTTCAAGAGGAAAGAAGATTTTTCTTTAAAGAATTGTATTTCTTTAAAGCTGTGATCTAAACTGATAAAATATGAATGCCAAATCATATCACAGGCATAAAGGACATCATTTTTTTGCCATAAGGTGCAAATAGCAGGCAAAGGAAGGAATAGAAACAATTAAATTATGTATATTAATATAATCCCTTGGAAAGCAAAGTGGACACTTAGATATTTGCACCATGTGAACTACTGAATATAAGGGGTTTTTCATTATCTAGAGAATTATTTTTCCTACATTGATCTTCAAATGTAGTGTTTGCAAGTACAAAGGACAGAAGAAACACCAGGATCCTCAGGATTAAGGAATTTGAGATCCCTCTTCTACAATTTTACCCCACAAAATGGTGATGACTAGTGAAATTGGCACTAGTCCCTAGTCTATCCTATGCCATATGCAGATTTACATCATCTAGCTAGAGGTTAGCCTGTCATCATAAACCCTAATATCAAATTTCTTTATCAGTGAGAGGGATTTTACCTCACAGCTGGCGTAGTTAGATGTACATATATGGGTATTCGTTGCATCTCACCTGGTAGTGAGCAACTTATGTTTTAGTTATGCTCAAGAGCACAGCCATGACTTCATTTAAAAATGAAAAAAGTTATGCACAGCCATATTTTACTTCAAATCACACGATTTCATCATTTAGCTCCAAATAGCAAACAGCAGAAAAGTGAGTTTTCAAAGATCTTTTCAACTGGCAAAATTCTCCAATACTCATTTTTTAACTAACCTATGTTTCTAGTTTTCTGCCGTATTTTTAATTTGCAGGATTTTATTTCCAGGGTAAAAAAAATTAGAATGTTAAAATAAGGGTTAAGCTCACTGATGTGGAAATTAAAGCTTAGAAGTACATCTAAACCTTTTTCTGTTTTTCCATTTTACCAGGAAACCTTATGAGAATACATAATACAAAGTAGGGAAATTTCCATCTCAAATGTATGGATTGAAGATATTTAAATAACAATACTACCATTTAGACATTGTCTGAGTGAAAAGAATTTTCAGGCTTTTGCGGTTCATCTTTCACTAGTCAAAATGTAGCTTCTGGCGGTTTGCATGCTGCGTTGCCAGATTAAATGATAATGTTCCTTCAGGTAAGTGCTACATTGGAGAGAAAAATTAAAGCCTTGGAAAGAGATTCCTGTTCCTCCTAAGGTCTTTTTATGGTAGGTTAATGACCAATAAAGTGTGCTAGAAAAAAGTCACCAAATCATGGAGATGCAGGAAATGAATCTTTAAAAGACTTTTCCACAGGCTCTGGCTCAGTGGCCCTGGGGATAGGAGGATATATCAGGAGAGGCTCACAGCTTATCTCATCTCATGTCTCATATGGGGTGGGCACCAGATAGCTATTGCAGCGTGCTAGATTTCAGGAGCCAAGCGCATTACCCTGCATGTCTGCAAATTATTTGTTCTACTCTGAGATCTCTACTTTTCGTGGGTCTGTTCATGGGGGATAGCTGATTACAAAGGTGTCTGCTGCTAGGATTCAAAGAACAGAGAGATTCCTCCAGAACTTCTAAGCTTCAAAACAAGTATTTTTTTATTTCTTTCTTTTTGAGTTGAATCAATGGTTTTTGTCTTTTGCCATCCATTCAGCAGCAAGCATTCTAGTCAAGAGATGCAGATGCAGTCTGGATACATGAACAGAACTTAGGTCTCTTAGAGCACAGAACACATCCATATCCTGATGGGTTCCAATATCCCACAAAAGCAGGCTCCTCTAGGCAAGACTGAATACTGTCTGCAAACTAGCCATGGTACAAATGACTGTTCCTGGCACAAAACCCAGTCTGAATACAGGGAAAAGTCTCCACTTCTCCTATCTCCAGCTCTTGCATCATGGTGTTTTTTTTCATTTGCAGCAGAGGTACTAGGGACATGTGTTCCAGGGGTGCAAGGAGCAGAGGGGAAAAGCCAGTGAAGGAAAATATGGGACAAGGCAAAACAGTCCCAAAAGTTCACTAAAAGTCTTTGCCTGAATTGTCTTCATGGAAAATCTAAGAAATAATTGTTTCTTATGTAATGTGATCTTTAGCAGTGCTTCAGTCATTTTTCATCTTATGGCAGCCATTTCTGGTCCAATATTGTTAGCGAAGGATATTGCTCAGAATACTAAGAATGTGACACCTTCCACCTATGAAAAACTAAAGTATATGTACCTAAAGTATATGTAACAAATATGGGACATTCAACTGATTTGAACTACAAAATCCAGGATGAATTTTTGCAGGATGAAGTTCAAATATGACGATAAGGAAGCAAAGTGATTACATTAAATATGGAACATTCAAAACCTTAATTCCCCTTTAACATTTTTTACCACATTAAAATATAATGTCAAAGCCTATTTTCAGGAGTTGCACAGAGATATGCCTATATCAGCTTTCATAGAGCTGGAAGGGAAAGCAGAATTTTACTTTCCTCAGGATTCCTGATGGCATAAAATAATTCTGGATTGCAAAGTTATAAACTCTCTGCACTGGATCAATGATACACTACTGTCTTCTTTTATGTAAAAAATACTAAGCAGTCAGCGTTAAAAGTTGTGCTTGTTTCAGCTAGTATAGATGGGTTGTATGTCATAACATATTTTAAATTGTTAAGTACAGAAAACCAGAGACATCATATAAAAGTAAGGAAAAAAAAAAGAGATAAAAACACCATTATTTTGCATGCATTTCTATATTAATGTTCAACACCTGCCAGTATAACAACTTCAGATGAATTTAAATATACATGCATATTTCCTGGTTTAAACTATATTGTATAAATATTCAAACCAGGCCAGACCAGAATTAGGTTAAAATTAGTTATTTTTCACTCTTTCCAGCTTAATCTGGTTAGACTATCATGCTTCAAAACTTAATATGTGATGTACACTTCATATAGAGAAAGGACATTGAGAAGGAAGACAAAAAATGCTGTTACAATTTTATATATCAACTTGGATCTACTTTACTTAATGTTTGAAAGAAAGAAAAAGCCATTACTTTTGAGAATACTGGGATACTACCAAGATTGGTTTTCCATTCAAATAAGAAACAGTGTTTTGTTAATGTGAAGCAAAGAAACTGCATGCTGCAATGCATAAAATGAAAGTACCTATTAAGCCAAATTAAATTGCCTGCCTGAATGGGTTGATGCTGCTGTTTTTATACAGGACTGAAAGATATATTAGAAGTCTCCCAGATGGAAAATACATGAGATTTGAATTTTCTCTTTTCAAAACAGCAGATATTACCTTCTACTGTAAAACCATTGCTAAGGCTTTGAATTTGTTCTCAAAGATAGATGTACAAATGTGCTTATGGTAATCCTACCAAAAGGTCTAGAAGTTAGACGCTTTGTTACATATTATCCAGTGACTTAAAATAACATGATGATATTCTACAAGACAGTATATGGTGCATAATAATCAGTTTGGAAAGTCTGGGACTAGACAAAAGCACCCATCTTTATGCTTGATGTAGGCAATGGAATGTTTTTTCTAACTGCTGCTGTATTTATTGATATAATAAAAACCTTTTCAGCTGGTAGCCCTTGAGATAGTGAACATGAATTCAAATATTTCCTATTATTTTAATAATTTCTTACATAACTGTGCACAGCTGGGGACAAATCAGGTTATTATGAGTTATTGCTTACAAAAATGGGCATAGCAAGTATAGAATTTGAGCTTATTTAGCTTCTCTGAACAGATAGAAGCATTTCAGTTTACATTCCTAGTCATTGACAATAATAACTTGTATTAGAACCTATTTTTCTTACCTTGCTGTTCTCGGTACCTGCTTAAGTAGATCTAGTGAAAGTAGTCTTCTATGCTTTCACCACTATCACCACTTTTCTCTATCAGACTTTGGAAATCCCGCTCCTTTTATTTTCAGTCAGATTTCCACACAGTTAATCATCTAAACAAATATATATTGCTACCCATTTGACATCAAAACGGATATTTTGAAATTCTACATCATATACTGCGATGATCTGATCACTTATACTATGCAGTAGCATGCTTCTAAATGAAGCATGTCCCCTGTCCACTTAGTCTTTGCAGGAGAGATAATTTCTCTTCTTTTTTTTGAGGTCCTCTATGGCCATAGCAGCTGAAGTGAACAGTGCAATTTCCACCATAGATCTCCTTCATGCTAAGTGGCAGTCCAAAATGTCTAGATGCTGCAGATTGAAAAATAAAATTTGTTGTTAATACATACTTCTTACTGCATGGAACTCAAAACATACAGGCATTTATAGAGTTTCAGGATAATGGAAACTGCCTGTGATTGATTTATGCTACATATTACTATGCATGACATTTTTGTACATGTGGTAGAAATGCGTTGCACTTTAAATGCATTTTTTCTAGAGAATTATCATTGTGTTTTATAACACCAATGATAAGCATTAACTGCTCCTAGAAACTGTTTATATAGCATTTATGAGATAGGTTTTCTGCTTGCCATACATAATTTAAGTATCTGCTTTTTTGCAAAAGTGTTTGTACATGGCAAATACAAATTTTATAACAAATAAAACTGCTTTCACATCTGGTTGAGAATTTTTTATTGAGCTAGTTTGGGTTTTGGGTTTGTTTGGGCTTTTTTCTTTTGGGGTTATCCAGGTTCATTGTGAATTGTGTTTAATTTCCTCTTTAAAACTCCTGTTCTGTTTGCTTTTCAAAAAACAGGAAGATGAGAGGAAAATTCCCCTTCTTTTGATTTAAGCAAAAATAATGTAATTATTTTTCCCTAAGTAAATTTCATTAAATATGCTTTTTTCACAAAAAAAGACAGCATTTCATAGGCTTTTTTAGATTTAGCCTGTATCTATATGGTTCCGGAATATGTCAAAGTTTAATGGGCTGATAATGCATAGGGAAATTGGTGTGGGTGTGTGTGTGTGTGGGTGTGTGTGTGTGTTTACAGCTTGCAATTTGATTTAATGAAGATCTCTTTTCTTTGTTAGAAACTGGATATAACCAGTCACATCTCAGAGGTCTCATAATCTTAGAGGTCTTTTTCAACCTAATTGATTCTGGGATTCTGTAATTCTATGAGTAAAAATGCCACCACAATCTTCAATTTTTATAAACTAAAACTGAATTCAGTTATCAATAAATTAAACAAGACCATTTAACTAAATTTTCTACCTGAAAGCAGTGCTGAGCATCTGAAATCCTTTTGAAAATACTGCTTATGGAGTTATTTTCCCAGCAAACTAATCACAACTGGTCATCTACATTTTGTGCACATGTATCATGTATATAAATTCATATGTTGACTGCTAATATATATGTACATAAGTGAATTTGTGTATTCTATATGTACACACACACAAGAGCACACAGTATGTATATGAATCACGTTTCTTATGCTGGCAGATAAATGAGATATATCTGAAGTAAAAAAGGAAGAAATATTTTCTATTGTCATAGGCCTTTATTTGCCTTTACAACAAATATTTTCTACCTTTCTCTGCATAAATATAGAGGAAACAACTTAAATAAACAAAGAGTTGAGCTTTGTGATATGCCTTTAAAAATAACCTGAAGTCCAGTTGATGTATAACTGCCATATTGCTCATGAATTTTTTTTTGTACTTCTCACACAATATTTTTTATTCTTTCCAGACAGAAAACAGTCAGTCTGCAGAAGATGGTGGTAGCTTCTGCAGAGAGACTACTGTTAGGGTCTTTGTTTGATGCAGTGCATCCACACTGACTATTGCCTCTGTAGCATCAGTGGAGATGAGATTGCAGCAGATCCAGAAATACCTTGGATAGCTCCAAGTGAAGTACTAGGAATGAGAGCTGCAGCGCATCCTCAAAACAAAGACTGCTCATGTTATTCTATGGGAATGTTATTCTACCCTGGATCAAAGGCACTGAACAAAATCTAGTGGTTGTTGTCTACATCATGCACTGTAGATCATCCTGCCTCCTAAACAATGTATCTGTACCATTTCCTGCTTCAAGTGGGGACTCCATGGTCCCCTACTCTACATGATTTAGACTTGGTTCACATGGAGCTAGTGTGGAATAGGTATTTCCTTTAAAGATGAAATGAAAGTGTATGTAAACTGTTGTTACTCAGGTTTAGTTTCATGGACTTCAAAAGGAACCACAGGCATTACCTCAGCCAAAAATCTGTTGTCACTTACTACTGTTACCTTTAAGAATACACCTGGCTTGAAAAGAAAAGGAATTCTCACAATTTTTATCAGACCCAGAAAAATAAATCACAAAGAAGACAGTGAGATGCTAGCTCCAGCAGCACTCAGCCAAAGTTCCCAGTTCTTTAGTCTTTGGTTCCAGCTATGCATTCATAATTGTGACAGTAAACACAAAACTTGGCTGAAGGCTTGTTCACCAGTTGTTTTTCACTTTAATGGACTGGTTACAGGAAGGGGTAAATAGACTGACCCAAAAAAAGCTCTGAATTTTAGATTTCAAGTAAACACTTGTTTCACTCAACACAGAACTTGCAAGAAGGACAAGTCATTGGTAAAATCACAAGTTTTACAGTTACTCTTCATTTGACACAAGCAACCTTAAATTACCCACCCATATTTTCCTTTTGAAAGCTGAGTATGAAAAATAGAAGGATTTATAAGTGCATTCTGTTCCTACTTCTTTGTCTCATCATTAAAAAATGAAGTTGTAAATCAAATAGTGCATGTATTTCCCTTTGGCATTTATCCCCTACAGGTCATTACTATATGCGGGCATAAAGTGTTGTTATACTTCAAAGCTATTGTTCTGATAGTGGAATTACAATTTTATGTCTGAATAGACCCATATTTTATTAAACATTTATCATTTATAATTATTTTTCCACCATAAACCTATAAATGAGTTGACAGTTTAAAAGGTCTGTTCTTTTAAATTAAGAATGATAATGGTCCTTTTGGTATAGTTTCTTAAGAAAAATACACAGTGCACCCTGCACTAATGTTAACTTGGTACTATTTTTAATAAGCCTTGGTTATTTTGATCCATAAATTTCTCAAAATGAAAGAAACATCACAAATAATCTTAAAATATTAAGAAACACAAACTTGTGGCAGTTACTGTATGAAAACAAATCACTGAACCATATGGTTGCTTAAGAAAAAGAGAAAAAACAATATGATACATTTCACAAAGTAATACTGCTCATGGAGAAAGACAGTGAAATGAACAAATTCCTGTTTTCCTCTATAGTGGTTGTCTTATTCTCTGAAGCGTAACATTCGATTGCCCTCCTCTTTACATGGATAACTATGAATGTTATGATTAGTTATAAAATTATCCAGCCATTCTGAAAAATTCATCTCTAGCATCTGCCTTTCCCATTTCATTGAGGTCATGCATATCAAAGGCTGAAGACACGCCAGGCAAAGGAAGATAGCCTTGCTTCTGCATATTTTCCATGCCCATTTTCCCTGATGTTTTTCTGGTCTTAAGAAAAGCACTAGGAAAAGAGTTTCTTCTGGGCAAGATTCAATCCGTCATTAGTAAATTTCCTGCACTGGTTCTTAATATATCCCTTCCTTGCCTCCTTATGTCACAAAACTATGTCCAGTCTGTATGCTTTGGATGATGCAGGAGATCTAAAATTGCTCTGGTAAATGTGCTCTTAAACAATTAAATTCCACATTTGGTTGCCTGAAGAATGTATCATCCAAAAATTAAAAAATATTCTGCTTTTGTTTAGCCACCTAATTTCTATTGGCATAGTCCAAAATAGCATTTATTTCCTATAAAAAGGAATTATGGTTTTTTATCCAGTACATCCAGTCTATATTCAGGAAGTCTCACATTCACTTAGGGTGGAGAATTGGCATTAAATTATATGGTACCTACACACTTTAGTTGTCTTATTATGAACTTCCCCCGCTCTTGTCATCACACCAGAAAAAAAAGTGTAACAAGGAGCATTTGAAAGGTACAGTGGGGAGGTCATCTGCCCATGGAGGAGCAGTGCCAGATGGTAGCATGTGATGGCAGCAGCCTTGCCACTGTCAGAGTTTCACCAGTCCCTAACAATATGAGTACCAACAACATTTCTGCAAGATAAAGGACAAGGGCAAAACAGGTTGCAGAGGTTTTCCTTGGTCACAGTAGCACTTGATGTATACCCTGCAGCAAAAAATAGTATGCCACTGACCCAAAGTGATGTTAGTTCAATTTAAGGTAATTCTCCCGAAGAACCACCTATCCTACTGCAGGTGCTCCTTTTAAACTAAAAAAAAAAAAATTCTGTATCTCCATGCCTGTCCTTCTATTTGCTATATGTAAACTAAAATATTAGCAGACTGAGGGGAAACATTTTGGTATGTAAATTAAAGGCAGTGTGACACAGTGCGGAGTATGATTTGCTACTCAATGTGCGATATATAAATCTACACATTGGCCCTCCATCTTTTTTCTGGTATTGGGAAATTCAGGTTCCTGAAATATATGCATTTCAATACATCCATTTTAATAGACTAGTGCTTCAAATGAACATAAAATATGAGAAAGGAAAATCATAAAGGAGTTTGAGATCAAAAATGTCAAAAATATGACCAATTTTCATTTTTGTTGAACTGCAAATGTCTGACATTGGTGAAGTAAAAATATTTGCCAAAGAATTTCCATCAGTACTTTGGTTGTTCCTTGTAAGCAGCTGATACTTAAACTTCAGTTGCCTAGGATATCTTGTTTTGCCTTTGACGAGAATTACTTTCTATATACTCAACAAGTAAGGAAGTAGCAAATTTCTGACAGCATAATAAAAACTGCTATTCAGAAGAGGGCTGTTCAATATTTCTTAGTTTTGACCTGTTTTGAAACACAAAGCTAAGCTTTAAGAATGTACTTTTCTAACATCTAAAAAAAGATGAGAAATACATCCTTCCTTAGCATAGCAGTAAAAAGAGTACTTAGAGCTAAATATTTGCTTCAGATCACTGAAATAAACAAAAACTACTTTCCAAAAATTCAGTAAATCCTCAAGCACTATGAAAATTGACGTCTTTTCATTGTTTGATGAGTTTAATCAAGGAAAAGACATATGAAGCTCTGTGTAATTTTAATGGAATATAGTGCATATGTCAATGTGTAATGAAAAACAAATGACATTACACAGCTTGCTAATGTGCCACTGCAGTAGGAGGCAGCGCAGTACATCTGCATCCCAGCAAAGCAGCGTTTGAGGATATTCAGGCAGTCCTTGCTCAGACATGCAGCTCCTTGGCTGGATCACAACCAAGGTCCAGCTGACCTTGCTTGGAGGTAGCTTAGGCAGTTTGGAACAGACCAGTGTGAGCAGCAAAAAGTAGCTTTGAAATGTATGTTGCTCAGCAAGTGGCTTTTGTATTTCTCTCATGTTTTAGAAAGAATTCCCAGCCACAGATGCTCTTTGGGAATAGTTCATTAAACTGATGAAAGAGATGAACTACATTAGCACATCATACTTCAATAGCTTAATTTAAAGCACTGTAATCACCAGAGAGAAAATAACACATGATATGTACTTGAATATGACCTGTATTCAGTAGTGTGTGTTTAACATAACCTTCAGAAAGCCTCAGAAACCTTCAGGAGAATCTTCCAGCTGTCAGCTCTGCCTCTGCACATGTACGTCATAAGCTTCTGTAGACAGTTCTGCCTTGTTTTAGAGTCTAACCTCTCAGCACACTTTTGGGATGAATATCTGAACAGTGGGGTGTAATCCACTCATTAGATTATGGATCCTAGTTCTCCCAGGTGTAGTTTCAAATTCACATGGTGCTCTTAATATTCTTTCTGCTGGATGTGGACCCATGATTTATTTGACTATTATACCAGACAGGGAGATTCATGGGTATTGTTTATTTCACCAGCATAAAAAAATTTTTTTTTCTAAAATATTGTTCTAAAAATTCCATTTTAAAATATATGTTCCTCATTTGCTCATTGGAGATCATGAGGTATGAGTAATAGTAATGTTTAGGAACATGTAATTCTTCTTTACACAAATTTTAGCACAAGAAAAAGAAACTGATCCCCAAGCAGAGACACAGATTTTCTTTGAAACCGCAGTCTCAGCAAGCACTTTCTGTTTTGGACTCACAAGGTGAAGAGCACTCTAATCAATCAACTACCAAGACCTGCTCAACTGTAAGGAAACAATGGCATATATTTAGGAGTAAGAGAGGGCATGAGGCCAACCCATTCATTACCTAAAAATCTCAACATATCTGAGAAATCTGAGAGAAGTGTTAGGACTTACAGACCTCAAAGATGAAAAAAAATCCAAAACATACAATGTTTGAGAGGAAAAATTCTAAGAAATTCTTTCTTATTTTGGTGCCTTTGTTTTGTTTTTTTTTTTCCACAGACCTGATCCATTACTGTTTGAAAATTAATGGATGAGAAATAAAAATTAATGTTCTCATTCCTTCCTTCTTTTTCTGTTAAAGGAAAAGTCAGAATTCTGAAAAATCAGGGTTAAAAAAGTGTTAAGGTCTGTAAGAGTGCATGTTTTCATTCTTCACAAAAATGCTGATATCTGCTAAATCTCAGATTGCACACAATGCTGGAGATGCTATCAGTAAAACTGCATTTGTGTTAGTCCAGAGGCAGAAGCAGAAATTAAAACATGCCATCCAAGGACAGTTAAATTTGCATGAACTAACCATTAAAGTAAAGAATGCATTCAAAGGGATTTATTTTTATGTGCCTTTCAGAAAGATGCCAGTGCACAGCAGGTTTTTTTTTCATTAAATTGCCAAAGTCATTCTGAGGATTTTTTGCCACAGTTAAATCTAGAAATTAAGACTTTAAGACTTAGTTGGTTGGTTAAGATGTGCTAGGAAAAACGACTCAGGAATTTTATATTGGAAAAGTATTTTGGCTTCAGAAATTGGATTGCATAAAAGATTGAATAAGTATTTGTGTTTGTATGACCAAATTTGCCAACATTTATGGAAATTGCAAATGTGTAATCAAAAAGGTATTAAAGCTACTTTGTAAGAAAAGTAATCTCTAAATAAGTATTGAGGCTATCTTTCCAATAAATACTTTCAGAAATTTTTAGCTATGCTATTACTGTTTGATCTGACCGCACAATCAACAGGAAACCTAATGTGACAATACCTGTGAAAGAGATAATTTTACATATTCACTTCTGAAGGAATTACAAAGCCTTATTTTGCCTTTAGCTAAACATTAGGGTATTCACAATCAATTTTTTTTTAAATGTTTCTGATTAGAGAAACTGATCAAAAAATGGATATTGCATGCAACTTGAGATCTAGCTTTCAGAACTGATCCTACAAAATATTTTGTTTGAATGTTTATTGCTTTAGTTCCCAGAGACCTGCTCTCCCTGAACTGATTTCAGCAAACCAAAACATATGGGTTAACTTATTGTTTATTTAAGCATAACACAGCAGAGTAACTGATTTTGAAAACTGTTCCAGAATTCTCAAGGTCATTCACAAAAGGAGCACACTGTATTCTTTAATTTGGTACTAAGTATTTGAACAAGGTAGATTTTATCACTGTAGAATTTCTCAATGAATTATTGGAGATGCATTTCCATTTGAATTTACTGCATTAAAATATTAGTAAATACAATAAAAGTAGTTTGTATTTCTTGCCTGATGTCCAAGGTACCTTCTATCTGGTCTATTTTCCATCTGGTCTCCTCTTCCCCAGCAAATCAAGGTACGACCAACCCTTCTGACAGGTGAGTGGGAGTAGGAGGGCTGTCATCTCCACTTCAGGAGGCATTCAAAACTTCAGTACCACAGGGGTGGTTGTTTGAAAAAACACCAGACGGATATGAACCTTTCTTTACAGCAGGAAAAAGTAAGTAGACCTAACTCTCTGGTTTTGATGTAAGTTTTCCAACTTTGTTTCTCTTCTAACTTTTCCTCCATCTCAGAAAGTCTCAAGAGTTCATTCTGTTAACCCTGAAAATGTCATTGGACTCAGAGGTAAGAAAGGCTGTAAAATGTGATAATGTAGTACAGTTTGCACAGCTTGTGTGCCTGGCCTGACTCTGGCAAAGCTTGGTAGGTTTATATATTCTCTGATATAGTCTTCTATCATTGAGGCTTTCAGGGATGCGTAAAAACACAAGGGCTAGTCATGGCCATTTCCGACAGTTATTTCTTTCTGATTTAGCAAAAATCAAATGCATACCTGCAGACACACATGGAAAGATATCATTATTATTTCTCATGCTCTGCATTTATAGGGAACAGCCATCTCCACTAATAATTGAAACACACGTCAAATGCGTGGCTGGTCAACAGTAAGTTCTCTCAGGCAGTGTCCTGTGAACAGCAGTATGAACTTCTGCTATGAGAGATATAGTCAACAGCATCTTTTAGTGAAGGCACTATTTGACAATAGTAATTGAACTTTTATTTATTAAATAAAATTAGTCAGTGTTGGTGCTCAATAATTTATTAATAGATTCATGAATTTAAAAGGTGAATGAAATGGTTTTTTATATTTTAAGGAATGAAATACTTAATTTAATTTTTACTTCTAAAATATTAAAAAGCTTTTACTCCTAAAATATTTAATTTCTTCAAATTAAAATGTAAAATTGTACTATAAATTATTAGACAACATTTTTTACTTTATAAGAATTTTCCTTTGCTATCAGAGGATTCTTTAAATGAGTCCAATGTTATTCATCAGTGGCATGGTGAAAGCGTAACCAGGCGTGTAATTTTATTAATGTGGAAAAGATGATGAAACGAGATATTCTGCACTTCATTTATCTTTAACATATGATGGAACACTGAGTGCAGTTTTCATCATTTTCCAAGGACAACTTCAAAGAAGCTGTCAATGGCTACACTACTGTTGATCAAATTAGGCTAACAATTTTTGACAGCACTTGAAAAATAATAACATTTAATTTAAAAATTGCTCGCAACTTACTTGTGAAATAGAAGGCATTTTGAATCACATTCTGATTTTTTTTTAAGTCTTCTCATATTAATTTGGTAGAAATGAAAGGAAAAAATAGAAGAGTGTTATTTCAAACGTTTATATGTGTGCACAAGATTTATGGACTCATGTAACATGTGAAAAAATGTTTCTGAAAAGACAAAAGATGAGAAGATACATTGTGGGTAGATTTTGATATTAATTATCTGAGCCATTGTCCTCCACATAGATGTGAGTTACTTGCAAGAAAGAAAGTTATTTTTTGTTTTTACCTGGCTGGTCAATTTTTCGGCAAGGAAGGAACTGGGATGGCAGTTCAGACAGATGTTAGCTGGAAACAGAAATTTCCTGGAAAATCAAAGGATAGTATGGAAAGAAAACAGCCAGGGAGACAAAGCAGTAAATATATTAAAAGAGGTATAAAAGGCCAGGCCTGAGAGACAAAAAGAGTGAGATTTGTGCTAGGAAAACATAAGTGATGGTCTGGGGTTTATTGCATCATAGAATTGCTGGGATGAGAATAATCCTGACAGACAAGAAACAGCAGTCAGGGAGAAGTGGAAGACAGTTGTCTCATTATTTTTCTTTCATTCACTCTCTATTTTCTCCTAATGATTGACTACCTAGCTCTCTTCTGGTAAAACTTACTCGAGTCTTTGATATGCATTTTTTAGAAAAAGACACAGCTGAAGGTTCTGTCAGTCCTATGGCCTCAGGAAAACATTAGCAGTGTTCACAACTTTCATGCTAGAATCATCTATATGTGCAGAGCTGTGTATGTCTCTGAACATAAACACACCTATACTCATGGAAGGTGTAGCAATAAAATGGTATGGAAGAAGACACTTGTCTTCGAATGCAAAATATTTGTGGGGTCTTATCATGTTTTTTTCCACATTTTTTTAAATTTTTTTTGGGTTTTTTTTCACTTTATCTTTCGAAAAGGGATTTTTTTTTTTTTATAATTGAGACTGTGATTCAAAGTAGATATTTATGGATCCAAGAATAAGTGGTCCATGTCCAAGTTCTACCTCACTCAGACATGACTGAGAAGTCTCATTCTGTACTGATTCACTAATCTTAGAACATGTTTTAGGACTCTCATGATTTTATCCCAGGCAGCACCATCACCACATGATGCTTGCTTACTCTGTGTCCCAGCAGGATTGGATGAAGAAAATTCAAACAGTAAAAGTTGTGAGTTTAAGAATTTAAATACAATAAAATAATCATCATCATCAACTACAAAAAAATAACAAACTGCAATGAATAGAAAAATAAAAGAGTGAAAGAAATACAACCCCAAAAAGACAAGCACTGCAAATGAACAGTTTCTCAGCAACTGTTTAATATCCAGATATCCCTGAGCAGTGGACTCGCCCCCAGCCCTGCCCCTCATTTTACTGATATTCATGTAATATATTGTATGAAACATGTTGTATGAAATACCCCATTGTTCAGATAGGAGCAGCTGTCATGACTGTGTCCTCACTCATTTTTTGTGTAGACCCAGACTACTCACTGGTGGAGTAGTCTGAGAAGTGGAAAAGGCCATTGTTGAGTAAGCACTGCTCAACAATAACAGAAATATTCCCATAACTATCAAAACTCTTTCCACCATAAGCTCAAAACATAACCCCATGCTACCTACTATATAGAAAAATTGACTCTACCTCAGCCAAAACTAGAACAAATTGCTAGTTTTTTCCCCTAAAACTGTGCGCAGGCTCAATTTACCTGGTTAATGAGTGGTCCAGATTTTATTTTCTTTTTCTGCCTTTTTAAGAGAAATCTTCAAGAAGCTGGATAGAACCACTTGAACATCCCGCTACTCAATTTATTCTATGACCAAAAAAAACTGAGAAACTTCTGGTCTGCATTTTCTTTATTTTTTATTTTTATTTTATTGCAGCAGCAACATTTTGTGTATTTTCTCTCTAAGGAATTAAAACCCCAGCCATCATGCTGATGCCTTGCACTGGCTGTATATCCAACTGCCTGTGTATATCTGGTTTTAAACCTGTTGGCAGATTTGACAGAGAAATGTCAGTTGAAACATTGCCCTCTAAAGATTACTTGAGCACTGCTGTCTGGGTAGAGCAGTGGATCTGCATCTTCTAGTGAGGGAAAGACTTCAGTGTGAGGGACACAGCCACCTGGAATGCAGGATGGACAGCGCGAGGGTGAGTGGGCCTGGACTCTGTCCGTGGTGCTGATTAAACTCATCTTGGAACACCTCGCTCTGAAGCCAGTGCCGAAAGCAGAGGAAAACGAACCGGTAACGCAATCTGCCATTTGGGTACAATAACATAAGCAGATTAAAAAAAAAAAAAAATCATGACAGATGCTAGACAGAAAGATAGTCAATTATCCATAAGTATTTACAGGAGACATATTTTATTCTTTACTGAGAGATTTCTTTTCCTTTAAGTATGCTCACTTATTCTGAATGCACCGAATTCTTCTCAAGAGGAACAGAGAAGAGCATAAACCACCTTTTTAAAGACTGTTTTACAGCAGAATGAACTGGAAGTATCTCAGAAATTGGATGGCCCAAAAGCAGACAAGCCTAAATTTTACTTGATGATAAGAAACACAGGAGGAGGGAAGCTGCAATCTCTAGAGGCAAAGAAAAAAGCAATGCAACAAAACCTCACAATAATAAAGAAACAAAACCCCCAAACTAAGAAAAAAAGCATCACTACCAACAAAAACTTTAAGCATATTATTTCAGACTCTTCCAGGTATTTCACCAATATCTTTTGAAGAGATCTTTCAGCTTCTCAGGGAATCTCAGAAGGGTTTTGAATTTCCTTAGACATTAAGAACTTGTCATAAATTTCATTGAAAGGCTGTGGAGCCTTGAAAACAAATACTTCTGGTGAATTCTTAAAAGCTCAGCCATTCTGTTATTTCTCAGACATGCTTTAAACTCAAAACTTAGAAACTGTACTGAAATATACAATCTTTATTTTTTACATATATTTTTTACTTTTCTTCCTTTCTTTCTTTCTTTCTTTCTTTCTTGGATTTAATTTCCATTTTTTCAAAAGAAAGGATAAAACTGACTTTTTTTATACTTTCCATATGAATAAACTATGAAAAGTGTGCTTTAAGAAAAAGACTCTTTTGTTGAGACATATGTTAGTAGATTTTAAAATTTGGTCAGATATTATGCGGTTAGAAATATACAACCTGATTTTTTAATAACTTTAAATAACTTAGAACCAATTCTACAAACAAAGACAAAATCAAAGCCATTTATTAATATCTGAAGATGCTTTGTCAAGCAATATAGCAAACAACTACATAATTTTGAGGCACAGAAATTAGATCTTGAAGAAAGATTAGTTACTGAAGGAAAATGAATTATGGCTTTATATCTGGTGAGAGCTCTGGTTTGGGGTTTTTTTTTTTTTTTTGATTGTTTTTGATTTGTTTTCTCCTATACTGTTTCGTAGGTCAATCCAGTGGGAGGTCCACTGAGTAGTGCAGAATTCCACACAGCCCAGTACAGTGGTTTCAGGCTTTTTCATTTTTAGATTTCTAAATATTTAGATGGTTCTACATGGATACAAATATGAGCTTGCTGATATTGAACTCACTTCTCTGAGATAGCTATCTCTCATGTTAACTTCGTGGTACTCCAGAATGCCTCCAAGAGAAGGCTGAAGAGATAATTAGGATAAATGCATTTTTCTTTTCTCAGGAATGTCTGTCCTTATGCAGTAGTTATCTGCTACAGTGTCATTTCCTCTGACTCACTGCCATATTATCGATCACATTTTGACATTAGAAGGCTGTGGCTTGAAACACACAGACCTATTTACGCTTTAATTTCAACTTGCATAACCAAATGTTATAGTAAAAATGAATCTTTTACATGTGGAAGCTGAGTTTGTACTAACAAAATGTGGTGAATGGCAAGTCAAAAAGCAGAGTTATGTAATATACAAGTGTGAACCCAAGAGATAAATAATGGCATTAGTTAGGGGTGACATCCTTAACCAGGGGAGAAAAGGCAGAGTAATTTGTCTCTGTCTATTTTCTCTTTGTTACCATTCTTGTAGGGGTTGTAGCTGTCTTTTATACTTCTTGTCAACTCCTTTGTGTTTTCACAACATAAAGGAAGATTTTTATATGCTGAATAAATTTTCTTTTTATTCTTTCTTATGCCCTGAAACCAATTCTAGCCTGTACACCTGGTTGCATTCCTTCAGTTACCTAATAATAAGCCTTTTCTGATTTGTGTTTATAATTCTGATGCTAATATAACCCTAATATGCCTGTATTTTCAAGATGTATGTTGTCACAGTATAATATGAAGTACATAATAAACAATGGGTGGTTGGAAGGTGTGATGTGGAGAGGTACCCAGACAAGAGGTTTTCAACCATGTCTTCATTTCTGCTTTTGCTACCTTTTAACTCCAGTGACTCTTACCTTCTTGGCTACCCCATGGCCTCAAGAATCTCTATAACAGAGTAAATATAGCAATCGTCTTGATCTGCAAGTCATGGATTCAAGCTTCTTCAGGCTCTGAAGAGGCTAGGAAATACTCTGTCCTTTCATATAGATAAGTTATTTTCAGACACACGAAAGTTTGGCATTGCTAATTCTCACAGAACTTTTGAGAAAAACAAATGCCATTGCTATACTTTATATGATGCATAAAGAAGATAACCAGGCACATTTCCAAAATGAGTAATACAAGCCCATTATAAATGCAATAGCTTTCAAAATACAGGAAAACAGCCTTTCATTAACATCCTGGAAAATCTTGCCCTGAAATGTCAAACTTAGGAGGCAATAGAAAGTTTTTTAAATTTGGTATGATTGGACCTGAAAATAATACCCTTTTATGTCACAGACTAAATTTTGAGTCTTAAATCATGTTTGGTGGGCTCTTTTTTGCTTTTTGCCCTAAATGGAATAAAATGGAATGATGCACCAAACTTACAAATTTAAAATAGGGAATTTAATAACAAGGATGAACATCTATGGACAGGGTTCATTAGGCTTACTACTAACAGAAGATAATAACTCACCTGCATATTACACAATGATTCAGGTTCTGAAGTTAAAATTTAATCTTTTAAACATTGGTTAATATTATCAGCCACAAGTCTCCTGGGACTTCTAATTGTCTGATTTAAATTAAATGCTTTTTTCCAGCTTTTGTTACCACCCAATTAATTTTCAAAACCAATTAAGATAAAAATCACCCATAATAGTATCATACTTATTATTAAACTTATAGCTTTGTCAATCTCATTTACCATTTTTGACCTACCATTAATGGCTCCTGATTAGAAGGGGCATAGACTCCAGGAGTTGTGCCTGTGAACTATTCATGCATTTGGAGAAGCATGTTCTCTTGAATTGGGTATTGGTTCTGCTAACTGAAGAGGTAAATGATTAGTTTACAATGAATAATTCATTTGACATGTGTAACCCATTTTTAGGCTAACATTATATCTGCAAGTAGATCCCACTTTCCTAACAATACTAATTGAATATGTGCAAGAAAACTCCTTTTGTGTTTTCAGTTCTATTGGAGGAAATCCACAGAGGTAAAAGTAAAGAAATTTAAGTAAAAGTAAAAAAATTCAGTTTTTCTTGACTGAAAGATTCCACAAGGATATTTGGTGTCAATATTTGAAATTTCAGTGTTGCAAAGGTTTTTTTGTGAGTGTACAATGCTCTCATGTCAAGTCCTAGTGGAGAAAAAATGTAATTCATATTTATTTTCTGGAAATCTGCTTTTTGTAAGATCTTGTAAGACTTCATAGAATTGTAGAACAGTTTGGGTTGGAAGGGACACCAAAGATCATCTAATTCCAACACCCCTGCCATGTGCAGCATATCATGCACTAGGTCAGATTGCTCAGAATTCCAAGCAACCTGGCCTTGAACACTTCCAGGGACTGGGCATCCACAGGTCCTCTGTAAAACCTGTTTCAATCCGCACTACTCTCAATGTACAGAATTTGTTCCTAATATCTAATCTAAATCTAACCTCCTTCATTTTAAAGCCACTCTCCCTTGTCCTATCATACTCTTGTAAATATTGCCTTTCCAGCTCTCTTGCAGGTCCCTTTTAGATACTGAAGGGCATCTATCACATAGATTCTCTGGAATGTTCTCTTCTCCAGGATGAGCTAGCCTAACTCTCAGCCTCTCTTCATAGGAGAGGTGCTCCCACTACCTGATTATCTTTGTGACCCTCCTCTGGACTCACTCCAGCAGGTCCACATTCTTCTTATTTTAGGAAACCCAGAGCTGGGTGCAGCACTCTGAGTGGGGTCTCATGAGAGCAGAGTAGATAGGCAGAATGCCCTCCCTCACCCTGCTTTCCACACTGCTTTTGATGCACGCCTGGACACAGCTGGACTTCTTGGCTGCAAGTGCACACCACCAGGTCATGTCCAGCAGATCGTTCATCAACATCCCCAAGCCTTTCTACCCAGGGCTGTTTTCAATCCATTCTCTGCCAAGCTGGTCTTTGTGCTTGGGATTGCCATGACCCAGGTGCAAGACCTTGCTCTCGGCCTTGTTGAACTTCAGGTTTGCGCAGTCTCACCTCTAAGACATGCCAAGGTCCTTCTGGCTGACATCCCTTCTTGCTGCGGCCCACAATTTTATTAATCAGTTTCACCCCAAGTGTTCCCCTATATATGTTCCCAAAATGGTTTCTCCCGCAGTTGTTCCAACCCCTTTTTTCCCTATCCATCACCTAGACCCTACCCCCATTTCCAGACCTTTCCCTGCCAATCCCCACGTGAGCCAATCCCTGAAGTGTCCTCCCCTTTGGAATTCCCCTAAACCATGAAGCCCCATTGGCTCATGTGACCTTATTCCCATTGGTCATAAACATAAACACCTGATGTAAGCCCTTTACTCCTCCCTTGTTCCACCCCTGAGAATACTCCATTGGCTTGTTTGTCAATCCCGCCCCTCAAAATTTTGGTGTATATAAACCCGTGCACAGCATTGGTCAGGGCTCTTCTGTTCTTTCCTTCTCTGGAATAAAGGTTCCTTGGATCATAAAGAGCATTGGAGCCTCTCCTTTCCTCTTCCTCTCCTCTCTGACGGCGTGCTTCCCAACAGAGCAGCGGCTCTAGATTCTGCCGCCAGCACAACACTTGGCTGCGGCAGTTTCCCACACTCAGCTCGACCGACCCCGAGTGTGTGGAGTTCGTGAAGAACTTCCGGAGCTAGCTGGGCTCCGGGGGCCGCGTCACCTCCTCTCCAGCCTGCTGCCTGTACCACACAGTTCGGTGTTGCGGGCAAACTTGCTGAGAGTTCACTCAAGCTCACTGTCCATGTTACTGACAAAGATGTTAAACAGTGCTGATCCCAAAACCGAGCCCTGAGGAATGTCACTTGTCACAGGTCTACAGTTGGATATTGAGCCATTTGCCACAGCCCTGTGAGTGAGACCATCCAGTCAATTCCTTATCAATCAAGTGCTTCTTCTATCAAACCAATGTCTCTGCAGTTTATAGAGAAAGATGTCATGTGGGACAATGTCAAACACCCTGCAGAAGTCCAGACAGATGATGCCAGTTACTCTTCCATCATCCACCAATACAGTAACCCCATCACAAATATGTCAGGCACAGTTAGCCCTTAGTGAAGCCATGTTGGGTGTCACCCAATCACTTCCTTATTTTCCATGTGTCACTATGCTTCACAGTAAAGATAGACAAGAAATAACGCTTCAAGCAGCGAAAAAAAGGTGTCTTTATTAACTACAGCCCCAATTTATAAGGTTTTCTAAAAGTATCATGCCTAACTGTAATTGGATGGTAACTAATTTTTTACCCCGTTTGATTGTTTAGTTCGATAGTGGTGGTATGTGCTTCTTAGTGTCTCTTTCTTCAGAGACGTTTGTGTTCTTCTTTTAATGATTCAGGATGGCTTTCACAGGTGCCACTGTTGCAGTTTTAGAGTTCTTTCTCACGAGAATAAGTAGATTTCCACCACTATGGGATTCCATTCTCATGAGAACTTTTCACGCTAGCTCTTAGCTTAGCCAAAGTAACAAGATGTGAGGCATGGTTTTACAAGGTTTTTCTTTTATACGGTTTTACCTATACGTAACATGCATGTATCTGAGCATAATTTCCAGGAAGATTTTCATGAACTTGCCAGGCACACGATGAGACTGACTGGCCTGTATTTGCCCAGGTCTTTCTGGTTTTCACTTTTCAAAAATGGGGGCTATACTTCCCTTTTCCAAGTACCTTGGAACTTCACTGGACTTTCATGACTTCTGCAATATAATGGAGAGTGGCTTAACCACTTCCTCCACTATTTCCCTCATGACCCACAGATGCATTTAAGCAGTCCCATGGATGTGTGCACCTTCAGGATCTTTAGTCTCACACCAGATCTTCTCCTACAGCAGGTGGAAGTCCCTGCTTTTGCATCCTGTAATTTGGTCAGTGTGGCTGAAGCACTTGCTGGTGAAGATCAAAGCAAAGTCATTGTTCAGCCTTCTCCATATCCCAAGTAACCAGGATTCCCATTTTCTTCCAGAGAAGGCTCACATTTTCCCTAGTTTACCTATCATCATTAATGTACCTAGAGAAGGTTTTCTTGTTGCCCTTGAAATCCCTGGCCAGATTTAATTCTACCAGGGCTTTAGCCTTCCTAATATGATCCCAAGGTGCTCAGACAATCTCTCAGTGCTTCTCATTTTGAATGCTTGTAACCACTGAGCGGAAGAGAGGCTGCACATACGGATCAAATGGAACAATTTAAAATGTGAACAAATACCAAGTGGAAATAGTCCACATTCTTTCTCCAAGTCTAACTAGCTCCACTGTTTCAGTGTATTCTAAGAGTTCTCTTGTGAGTGCTCTATCATGCTTTTCTTTATGATTAGGCTGTCACATTTGTGTATGATACAACATGACATTAAAGAACACAGAGTAAATTAGTTAGATGATCACTTGCTGTCTATATAGTTATGTAAATACAGTTGAAAAGCTCTGCTTTACATTTCAGAAAATGATACATTGAAATGAAAATGAAAGGTCTGAAAGTCAGAATGCAGATAATTTATCATATGTTTTTCCATAATATTTTTTTTTTCTGTTAGCTGAGGACCAGATCATTTCTTTCCTCTCACTTATGTGCCGTCTTTTTCTGTAATCAATGGCTAGTTGGAGTTATTTACCTATACCTGGAAATAGAATGTACCTGAATATATGTGTATAAGAAAAGAATTTCTGTAAACCAGCACTCAATCTATAAGAACAATCAGCAGCAAATTTGCATGTCAATTTTATTATATGCACCAATAATATAAATAAGCCAAAGAACTGAATGCTTCATTTATAAAGCTAGTAGTTTTTCAATGGTGAATCTAGAAACTGTATAGAGAACCTTTATTATTCTTGCTGAAAACATTTTATATGATGAATGGAAACATTTTTCGAAAATGTTTGTTCTTCACCTAACCACGGACATCCAATATTTTTTGGATAAATGCAAAAAGAAGCAAGTGGTAAAGCATGAATAAATATTAAACTTGAAGGATGTTGAAAGAAGAAAGGAGACATAGAAACAACTGAACCATTGCAAGAAGCATTTGACTGTTTATTTCATATTGTTTTCTCCATGTAGAATATTTATTTTCTCCTTCTAAAATTGCCCTCATTGAATCACAGGGTTTTCACCTTATGGCACCAGATGAAAAAAGTTAGCAACTTCCTAACTGGATATATCTTGACTATGATCCATTTCTTCATTAAACTTAAAAATCTGCAGCCACTGAGAATTAAGCCTTAAGAACTACAGAGGGTTCATCATTCAAGTAAATGAATGTTCTGCATGAGTGTTGGAAGGAGTAAGAGTGAAAAGAGTGAGCCATCTGTTTTAGAACTGACACAGGATTTAAAAGTCTATATCGCAGGTATGGATCGTAAGTCAAACCTGGCACTTATATTTTTCTGTGAATATTACAGGGCATTTCTGAAATTAAACTGAGCCAAAGGCTATGCAATCCAAGCTGTCCAGAGATTAAATTAGACTACTTAGAGAATATGGTGAAAAACCCTGGTTAATTTCCAGGAAAATTCTGTTAATCTATTATTCAAGTACAGTATAATATAAATTAATCATCAAGGCAAGTCTATATCCTCTATCACACCAGCTGTTTATATGTGGGGAAAGAGAGAGAGAAATAGAGAAAAATTGATAAAATTCTTCTAGTCTAGAGAACAAAGAAGGAAATTTTAAATATAATGATTTTGGAAAGGAGACACAGGAATGTACATGGTAGTAAGATCATATGAATTGTATGCCTATCCTGAGATAACTTCAGCCAAAGTTTTGGAACATTAAAAAACAAACTCTCAATTTACTTGCTAGAGTGCTCAGTTGCCATTGCTTTTAGATGTTTTGTTCCAGATAGAAATAAAATACTGGTGTACTTCAATGATAATAAGGAACATGAGATTTTAAACCCTGTTAGTCCATATTGTATCTATGTCTTGTCTTTTAGTATGAAGAATTTGTACAGTTAGGCTCATTTATAGAAAGAAGGAGTACAGTAAGAAGTTGTACTCAAAATGAACCCTTGGTCCAGACGTTTTTCCTAAGAAGATCCAAGACCGGACTAAGTTAATATCAGTAAAAATTACTATTTATTTCATATAATTACAGATTTACTTCAAATTATTAACTTTAAATATTTATTTTCTCTACAATGAAGATAATACATCCTTCTTGAATTTTCACAACTTATTTGCTTTCAGTGTAAGCTGTAGGCACATTGGCATTGGCCACCTTAACAAAACATCTCCAGCAGAGTATAGAAAATTCCTTTCCAATCAAATGAGCTCAAACACTGTAACTCCATCTTTTCCATATGTGGTCTGTACCACAAGCCAGACCACTGGAAATTAAAGTTAAAAGGCATTGCACCAAGGCGTAATAGAAATGTAGTGACACTTCTAGGCCATCCTCAGGAACTAAGGTGCTTGGTAAAGATAGGTGAGGGTCATATGCACTTCATACCACTTTATAGCACTTTTAACAAATTAAAGTTTACATACAAAATATTATGCTGCGTTGAAAAATCTGCTGCCAGACAGTAAAAATCATCTACTGTGTGACAGGAACTCTTTATGCCTCATTGCCTTCAACTTCAGAGCAGAAAGTTTTTGATTCCTCTTCCCTTTCCCATCACATCTTCTTTCACTGTGTGTAGTGCATTTTCCACAACATTAAACTATCAAATTTGTCTTTCCTATTGTACTCCTGGTGTATTTACTGCTATTAGGAGCTATTTTTTCTATATCATAAGATAAAGGTAGTTTAACTTCTCAGCTAATATGACCTTTTTGTGCAAGATATTTCCTCAAGTGTTGGAACAATATTCTGCCAAAATGCTGAAAGTTCAGTCCGACTCACAGTGCTTCTTATTTCAGTTCCACAGCATATTACCTGGAGAATCAACTGATATAAATTAGGACCTCTCTGGCCATTTTTTACTTCACACATTAGCTTATTCCTTTTCGGAAACACAAAGTACAGACTGGTGTAGGTGTTATCAGAATATGTAAGGACAATGTTTTGCATTTATGTCTAAAAATATGTTGTATTTTCATTTGTGCATATGCAAACATTCAGTAAACTACAGGAAGGACAATCAAGAGAAAATAACTTAAGAACTCAATAACTAAAGTATTTGGTGAAAGAGTTGGTATTACATTTAGAAGTTCTTGTTAACCAAGTAATAATAACTCTATATTCCTTCATTTGTTGACTCCGTATTTTAAACATTAAATTATTAAAAAAATCCCTAAATATTTTGCTATAGCTCATAATTCTTTATTTTTAAAACTAGCCATTTTTTTCTTATTATAAAAAGATGGTCTTTTTTAACTTTTGGGTATAAAAATGGACTTGTTGCTGTTAGCTCTATGTGGATCCTTTCTGTTCATAATGAAGTCAGTGAATCTGCCTGAATAAAAAGGAGAAAACATGCAAAAGATTTGCAAAATTAGACTCTCTATTCTTAAAGTAGTGAAACGAAATAGAAAATCTTTGACTGCTAGTCTTCCACAGAGGTTACTGAGTCTACAGTGTAAGAGGTTTCAATCTTTTGCATTAATATTTTGTCCCCTTTTCTCTGTGTGAAAGACTGAAGCAAATTTTAAAGGAAAGACAATATTATTGGGAAGACAATATTATTTTATTTTTAACAGTGAGATAGAGTAAAAGGAGTCAGTTTTCTAATAGTGTCCTCAAAAACAAAGTCATAGCTTGATGTTAAGACATGTAAGACGCTATGAGAAATTCAAGTACAATTCTTTAGATAAAGGTTATTGGAAATATAAAGCTAATTGTCTAAATTACTGGACCAGAAAGGAGAATCATAAATCAATCAAATGAAAGTAAGTTAAGTAAGTCAATCAAATGAAAAACAGAACAGGAATTTTATAACATGAGTAACCAAAATCTTGACTCGTTGCCAATATTACTACTGACAGGCTGGTATCAGACTGCTTCATCTGATTTAACCTTTGTATGTAAATGTGCCTCCAGCAGACAGGGTATGAAATCCCATGAAACATCACAAGCTGCAGAACCAACTATGTGTTTTTCTGCTTCTTCATTGTATACTCTTATAGGATGAAAATTTAGTGTGAAAGAGTAATAAGTGTAATCTGACATCTCTTACCTGGTGAACAGGTACAGTCTACATGTTTTTCAATTATGAGCTGTGATCTTAGCCCTATTCTCATACTAAAACAAAAATACTTAAACAAAAATGGTTCCTTGCTGCATATTTCTCTGTTCATTATTCATGAATATGTTTTTCAATGTCTATGCAATTACATAGATGGACAGAAAAGACCCAATGTTACCAAAATTGTCTTAGCTTTATTTTTATTCCTTTCTTTTTTTTTTTTTTTGACATCTTTCATAGCCCACAAATTCAATACTCCTGAAAGCTTTCTTTCTATTATTTTTAACATTCACATGCAAAATTTAATCATGATTTTCTGGGTTCAGCCTGTCATGGATGAGCCTTTGAGAAAAATTAAGGGAGACTCATTGGTGTGAACAGCAAGCAGTGGTTTACCTCACAAGTTTCAGGTATTTTCACAGGGAATTGTCAGAATTCATGATTCTCCTACCCTTGGGTGGCCAAGGCTCTCTTCCAACTACACTTTCTTGCAATTACTTGCTTTATTTTAATTTACCAATAAAAGGCAAGTAATCCTACTCAAGACCTTACCCAAACAGAAAAAAATCGACCCGACCTCTTCCCTGAATTCTGTTTCCTTGATGATAAAGCTCATAATACAATTTACACATATATGAATTATTTGAATTCTGGCAATATTTCTGAGAAGAGGGAAATTGATTTTGTTTAATATAATAATGATCCCATGCTTACACAGGGATTTCAATCCCTGCATATTTTACAAGCTGATAGTTTCAAGACATTAAGTCTTGAATTTGAATTCACTCACACCAACATTTTCCCATTACCTTCATATTGTGCTGCATGTGGTGCATTTTGAGATGAATTACAAAACATCACAATAAGAAAGAGCACTGTGTGACTGTTTATACAAGGAACACAAAAACAAAGTAGCAAACCCCTCAGGTATTCCTATTAAAGTGGGGGAAGGGCATTGATATAGACAGAATGCCGCTCCATGAACTGGAATTTGACCAAGCTAAAAGGATTAGCAGTCTTCCTTGACCAGAAAGGTATCAAGGGAACTTTAACGAGGAGACACATCTGGCAAACAGGCAGCTTGGAGGCCAAATAATACCATCCTTCATCAGCTCTTAAAATTCCACAGACCTGAAGAGTGTGGCTAGAAGAGTTTCTAGGAGTGATATTTCACTGTGCAGCAATAGAATGACTGGAGTTATGAGGCCAGGGATAAATCACATTGATGGTCTTATTGAAACAGCCATGCCTGGAAGGGAGGTGTAGTCTCTTCCCCAGACACAAAGAAAGCAAGCTGATGCAAGAAGCAAAAACACTTGCACTCTGGGGACACTTAAACCTGTCTGTGAATGATTATTCTTCTCATGAGGAGAACATGCTTTAATTAAGAAAAAAGGGGTTTCGGGGCAGTTGATATGAAACAATTTCCTTTAGTATTTATATTTATCTGTGTGGACATGTGTATTCAGTCAAGAAAACCTCAGTGTTAGATTTGCAACTATAAAAAAGATCATAAATATAGTGGAAATATAATTTTCATAAATTTTCCCAATTCAAAGAAAATCAAAATGGTTTTTGCTCTAAATGTCAGCTAGTTTCTGCTTCATTTTTCTAACTTTTACAAAAGAAAAACAAAAGAAAAAAACAGAAAAAGAAAAAAGGGTCAGGATTTAATAAACAAGAGAAAATGAGTTTAGGCCTTGTTTAAGTCTCATGTAAATTTTAGGTTTAAATTCACTACAGACTTTTTTTTTTTAATATATCTTAAATTCCAGTGAAAGGTTGCCATTTGGAGACAAAAGAGCAGATGAAATAAAAGGAAATAAGAAAAAACAATAAAACTGTCATTGTTTTCTTGACCTTTCTCAAATGCATTCATCATAGAGTATATGGTAAATTTAGTTAGAGCTTTGAAACTACTTCTTGTTCTGAGTGGAATGATCTCCAGCATCCACTTACCAATGGCCTTTCTGCAAGGTCAGGTAATAAGAGACCTCTATCTGAACTGAAACTCTAAAGTAACCAGTGACTCAAGACGGGGTTTGTTTACTCTTATTTTTCACTCTGTGGCAGAGGTAACAGAGGCTAAGCCAATTTCTGTGCTATTGCTAGCTTTGTGTGAAGTTCACATGACAACATGTAAAAAGAAGCCATGTTGCAGGAAAGTCAGAGGAAAGAGCAGAAAGCAAGGAAGAATCTTCCTTTCTGAGCAAGGCACCTTTTGATTAGCTTCGTAAATATAGCAAGAGTGTACAGTTCCTGTGTGTTACAAGATGATATATATATAATTAAGCTAAACATGTGCCCAAGTCTTTATGATGCTCACTGCAGTTTCTAAACTGAAATATATGCCTCTCTCTACTTTAGGAAAGAGCTATATGAAGAAGCATATGTTATTTTCCTGTTGTTTATCTAGAGCTGACTAATTCCAGAAATCCTTCTTTGATCAAATATGAATTTTATTCTCAAATATCTTCCAATATTGATTTTGTTAGCATTTCTGTTTCATGTAGCTTGTCTTTTAAACAGAAAACATATTTACTTGCTGTTGTTTATATAAGCTGTATCTTTTAGTGTGTCAAATCTGATGCTAGGCATGAATTCAGAATAATTAACTGTTCCCTACAACATCCCTACATGCTTTTCAGGGCAATTAGGGGAAAGAGGTGTTATTTTATTGTACGTGCAGACCTGCAAAACCATGTTTGAGGCATCTGATAATATCCTTATTTGCAAATGAAATAGCACAAAACTCATGTAGCCAACATCATTTTTATTATTTTCTATCAGACTCCAGCTACCTTCCAGCCTAGCAGGGCAGAAGCCTTTGTCTTTTAAAGTTTTGAATGGCTTAATTTCATGATGTTTCTTTTTTCTCCATGGGAAAATTACTCTAAAATGTGAAAATTTCAAAGAGGTGTATTTCAATATGCAACTCCTACCTTTGATCTCTGCTGAACAGTTTTAAGATTGGGAGTACAAGCTAGAAATTGCCAGGAGTTGCAGAGAAAGGAAGGCTGTTGGTAAGAGTATTTTTGCACTCTGGAATTCTTTACAAAATTCTGTTCTTAGTTAAATTCACAAAATTCTTCTGGTTGTATTTCATTCATTGGCACCTTATGGGATCACTCAAGCACTTTAAACTTATCACACATCAACAGAGACTCTTAAGAATATGCCTATTAATTCAAACTACACTCACATACTGCATGCCTGTTGCAATATTTAGTAAGGTAGAAATTCCAATTTTTCACTCATAATCCCTTTTGTTATTCATAGAGATATTTCTTATTAACACTGTCTTGCCTACTTTCTAACTGACCCTTCCAATAGCACTTCAGGACCTGGCACCTGCAGGAGATTGCTGTACGGCTTTGATTTATGATTAGCATAGATGATTATATTTAATAGAAGAGCTTGAGGAAATAAATGCCGTGGCTCTGCTGGTACTTGTGTTTTTAAAGCAGTGAAAAAGAAGGTAGAAATACCCAAGAGACAGGGCACTGAACTTGGGATTTAGCACACGATCTGCGCTGCAACAGCACCAAGGTGGCTCACCTATCAGCAAATTCTGCCTGATCATGGGTCTGTGTTCTTCCCATGGCAAAGGGGAACTGAAGCTGGAGAGAACCAAGGTATATTCTCACTGCATAGATAATTTGTAACAATAAAGTAATGGTGGCTGACCTTTCTGATTTGGGGATCAAAAGTATCTCTTGGCTAGCAATCATTAAAAGAAACCTTCAGTATGTTATATACACCTCTCCCTGAATACAAAGTCATAGCTGCCCCAAAAAAATCAATGCAGGTACTTTGATTGTAACATTCTCCACATTTATTTTACCCCTTTATGGAGAGAAAAGAATCACCAGGGATAAATAGTGCTTCATGAATTAACTATGGATCAGAGTATACTGACAGATAATTAAATAAATTACAGGTTTATACTTTTGTATTGCAAAGAGTGTGTGATGTGATTTCAGCTAAGGAAAACCTACCTGCATCTTTCATTATTTCCTGTATTTCTAGTTGTCATGCTGGAAGATGAAGGATGGATTGTTCATTCAAGCAAGCTTCTCCCATAGCACTTCCATACAAGTTACAGGAACTTTTTATAAATCTGTCTGCCCCTGCTCTTACACAACTCTGTGATAAATTGTGCTTTGACTTCAGTTGCAAAAGGGAAGATTTGATAGTTTAGTATTTTCATATTCTTTTTACTGCTTGTAGATGTCGCAGAGGCCTGCACTAGTGCAGAATCACTGTTCTTATCAATAAATACGGTATTTAAAACAGACTTGTTGGCTTTGGAACAGGACTTGCCACAAAGTTGTGATTTGAAACAGATTTATTCTCTCAACTGCTGTAAGCCACAGAATTCTAGATTAACAAGATATTTATCTGATTACCTTCAAATGTGAAAAATTCAGCTTTTCCAGGTAAGGATTCACTGAGTTTTCTGTGATTTCTTTATAAGGTTTAGAAATGGAGTATCAAATTGGTCCTGGAGTATTAATGGAGTATCAAGCAGTCCAAATGGTCCTGGTGATGCTACAAGTAACTACTCAGTATGAAAAGATCATACTTTTTTCTCTTTGGTTGTGTAATTAGTCCCCATTAATATTTGCAATAATTCATAATGGGAACGTATAGAATCATATGACTGAAACAAAAGTCCCTGAAAACCCATTTTTCCTCCAATTTTTCTGGTCAGTCTTTCTTCTAGTTTATTCTTTCATACTAGGTTCATGAAATCAAATATGGGATTCTCATTTCAAAGATGAAAGTATCTTTGCTTTGCTATAGTTATTGTATTCTACGCAGCAGCTGGTCATACTTCCTAATTTTGATATTCAGAACAGGAGGAAAAGTTATCACATCTTTCTCCCCCTTATCCTGCCTGAGCTGCAGTGTTTAACAACCTGCTTTATCTTGCTGTAAGAAATTGAAAATGTCTTTTCAGACAGGATATGACTCACTGTAATGACCTTTGCATAAATACATAATGCGGTAGCTAAAACACAGCCTGGTATTTATTTGTTTTCTTACCTTATGTGACAACTGAATTTGTGACTTCCTAGTTCTTTACCTCCTATATTCCCTTTTAAAAAAACCAGGCTCTTCTCTGCACTTCTGCCAACGACCAGTGCCAAAATGCAAAGCCTCCCTCAGAAAATGCATGGCCTCCAATGTGCTCTCTGCTGAGATTTCATTAGTACCACTCAATCCCTTAACTTTAGAAATTAAAACTCGTGTTTATAGGTCAGAGGATTGTATAGCTAAGAGGACCCTGAGTATTCACTAGTAGGATATTACTGTCAAAAGAATAATGCTGAGGACATTGTGTAAATTGCCTCTGCCAGTGAAAGGCATTGCTTGGTAAGAGTAGCAGAACTGAAATGTTTTTGTCACTGGTACAAATAATGATATATTATGAAGAAGCGGGTTTATTATAAAAGTCATTTCATTCACATGTGTCAGGAGGCAAGATAAAGGCCCAGTGATAAGGAGGCATATTAGTCTTATGTTGGAGTATGACTCAGATGTTCTGAAGAATGTGGTTTTTATGACGTGTTCAGAGGTCAGGTACTTGACTGAAGGGTCTAATAATCATAGTGTGGCAATCATCAAATAACAAAGGTTTGTGTTTACAGAACAATGACTCTGGGATTATGTGCACATATTTATCTCATTTGCATTTGAATGGGCAAGAAAAAGCCACATCAGTCTTTGGAGATTTGGGGAGATAAAGAAGGGCAAACATCTGTTTCCATGACAGCCTGAGTAGTTATACAATGAAATCAGATTCTGGATATATGAACTATCATGTCAGTCAGATCTATCAGTAAAGATCCTTATAAGGGATTTAGCAATAAATAAGTAAACTTCAAACTCTTGCAAGACTTATTATAATGATTTAGAAGAGGTACACAGAGGAAGTCAGACTTTTACACAAATGTTTCTGAGAGCACTGTGGAAAAGGATATAGGTGTTGTTTTTCAGGTTTAAAGTTCCTGCAGGAGTCATTTTCCTTAGGAGATTAAGTCTGTAAATCCAAAGAGGCAGAGTCAATGGCCAGTTATTGAAGAACCAGATTAAAATTATTAATAACAGCAAAATATGTGCAGAAAGTTAAACACAACAATACATGTGTTCTTCTTCACATGTTTCAATTTTGACTAGCTTGATGGATTTTATTTTATTGAGTTACCACAACAATAGAGAGGAAGTTATAGTAATTTGTTAGCCACATCCACATGGGTGCTGGCCCTATTTTTCATCAGTACATCTTTTAGTACTTAAGGGACTTATTCTGCACACATAACAGAAAAACCTAATTGTCTGACATTTTGATGTAGTCTCAGAACTAGCATCTTCCAGAGTCTGTATTTTGAGATGTGATATCAAATCACACAGTTTTTTATATCCCATGGGCTGGAAGATACAATATCTGGAAGCACCCAGAGGTAACAGACGATTGCCAGCTGCCTCAACGCCACTGGCAAAATCCTAACAAAATCATTCTTTAATTGAAGAAATGGTAAGATTGAGCAGTATCAAACTGTTACATGCAATGACACAGTTTATCCCAGCTGAATTCCCTCTTTGGGCTTTGCAACAGGAGTGTCCCTCTATTCCATTAAACACTGAGTCAGATCACCATGCAGTATATCCAATCAGGCTGCCAAACCTTACACTGCAGACATGGAAAGACGGAGGTGGTGTGCAAGCGACAGCAGATTATGAAACCTGATTTTACATGAAGTATTTTATCACTGCGATTTCCATAATGATGGGAATTTCTTCCAAGTGTTAAGCACATAATTACTTCCCAGAAAATAATTTAAGCAATAATCTTGTGTGAAGACACTGACTTGTATTTTGCTAATGACTGTGAGTTGTTGCAAAAGAAAAGAAAAGGTGATACTCCTGCTTGTACAAAATTACTAAAATATTTGGACTGGTTATCTTCAGGAAAACATTAAATCATAACTAATGCTGTTGCTCTGTTTTCAGTTTAAAATCCTTTAGCTACGTCCCTGCACTTTAAATCTATGCCATATCCTCCAGACGACTCTTCGTTATATAATATAATAATTTATCAAAAAAAATAATTACTGGGCTATATGAGCCCTTTTTTAGTATCTTTTCTTAAATGCTTGTATTTTTGAGAAATTAAAAATTGGTTATTTGTAGTTGTGACACACTGGCAAGTCTTAGAGAACTTAAATAATAGTTATGCCAGAGAAATCATGTCATTAAACAATGGAAGCTATGCCTTTCTGCAGTGGTGACCAAAAAACAGCTAATAAAAGCTGAACCTCAGATTTATGTGAAAAAAGCAAGCAGAGGCAAACAAGGAATAACATCTTGTTGAGAATCGATAGACCATCTACAATATGTTAATCCAGTTACAAATATTCACCCAAGCTGTTAAAACATATATTAGCTTAGCACAGTGGAGAAGCCTCGATTTTTGGATGTCAGCAGTAAGTGAGAGGTGCTGAACATTGCTGCAACCAACCTTAGCTTTGTTATCTTAACTCATATAGATTTAAACAGGCCACAGCCTGTCAGTCAGCTCTAATTGGGGCCTTATTTCATTGATTTATACAGGCCATGGGTGTTTACGTATTTTGACAACTTTGGCAGGGTGGATATTTAAAAAGTGAACTGTTTTGTGAAATACCCTTTTTTTTAGCTAGCTGTTTCAAACGCGGTTAATGTGGTACAGATACCTCTCCCCAAATCAAAATCTAAGCTAAAAATACAGAAAAAAAATAAGACAAGAAAACATGAAAAAGAAGGTGAGCTGCTGAGATGTTAGTAGTTTTATATATATGGAATTATTGGAACATAAAATAATGAGTGTTGAAAGGGACATTCAACACACTAGCATTCTCTGGTGCAAGCTGCTGCTCAACGCACAGCCAGATTAGATGGGCTTTTTCAGGCCTTGTTCCACTGGCTTTTGAATTCTTACAAGGGTGGATATTCTAGGATCTTTCTTGGTATATTTTCCAGTGTTTGACTTCCCAGATGTGATGAGTATTAGTTTGGGGCTTTTTCCCCCTTGTGTTGATATGTCTCTCATTGCAGCTTATGACTTTTGCCTCCTTTTCAATTGCTCTGTGCTTCTGAGCACATGGCTCCAATTTATTCATATTGTAGGTATATGAGGTAGCTGAGGAGCAGCAAGACCTTTCCTTAACACACACTTTTTCAGACTGAACAACCCTGATTCTCAGCCTGCTATCACCTGGCTAGTGCTCTAACCCCCAATTTTTTTTTGGCATTCCACAAGACGTACTTCAGTATAGTATTTCTCATATATAAAAACAGGATTTTATGTGTAGCTTATGTAGAATTAAAGTAGAATTGAAACTTAATCATCCAAAGAAATACGTTCAAATTCATTCAGCCTATTTCCAAAGGGACAAAAATGCAAACAAATATATACACATAGGCATACAGTTTTACACAGAGTATAGGAAAGATATTTTTATACTGAAGCTCCTTTTTCCACTGAGTTGCAGTGCCAGATGCCGCTGCTATTGCCAGTCCACCACACTGTGTTCTTGGCAATCAAGAATACTTTGTGTAACATTCCATCCAAGGAGATATTTAGCTCCTTTCTTGTCTTTCTCATGCACAATAACAGAAAAGTATTTTGAAAACAATTCTTTTCAAGACTAGGCTGGTTTCTTATGGGTAAGAATCTACAGATGTTTGGGCAGTGTACAATTGGCAAACTGTACAAACCAAATTAGTGTGTAATTTCTGACATATTTCTGACAATTTTCTCCTGTTAGGTGAAGTTTGTGAAGTGCTTTACTGATGACTTAATAACTAATTTCTGAAAAATTTGTTTTGTCCTCAGAAGACAGTCTCCAAATAGCAGTATAGTGGGACAGAAAAGCAAAAGTTCACACACAATTGTGGCAGTGCTGTTACATTTTCCAGTATGATTGGGATTTTTTTCCCTTATTTCCAGTATAACCCTCTTTGAGTTTTTACTAAAAATGTTTCTAATGTGATCAAGGCTCCATTTCCAATGAATAATTGGACAAGATAATCCTTCAAAGTCCTTTCCAATCTGATCTGTTCTATGATTCTATGATACACTCTCTGATGTCCGCTTTAATAAAGAGATATTGGATTAGTTTTAACTTTAGCATCTTTAAAGATTTCTTTGTTAACTCAGTAAAGTTTTTAACACCAAAAGCAGATCTTTCTTAAATTGGGGGACAGTTTGTCATTGTACGATTTAAATGTATTCACAGTGAGTCAGAAGATTGATGGGGTTTTGGTTTGTTTGGTTTGGGTTTGGTTTTGTTGTTTTGGTTTTTTTTTAATGAGAGGTGCAATATCTGCATAACTGAGTTTTTTGGATTAAATTTTGAGGTTTTGGTGTTTTGGAAAAAAAGAATTTGTGCTTGTGCTACTTTGTTGTAAATTAAAATTCTTCCAGTTGCTAAACTGTTTTGTGTCAGTTGAAGAGTAATCTTTGCTTCCAAAATATCTGTGCTTGGAGCTGGAGCTCAAGCATTTCATTCCAGTCCTTTTTTAAAAGTCAGATTTCGTTGTTTATGTAAGTATTCTAGACTCCGTTTCATGGCAAACTAAAGCAAAAACACATGTTGTCTTAGATTTAGAAACTAAAATATTTTTATTCAGAGATGCCAACATATTTTAGTTTTGGCAAATGTAAATAATACTCTCAAGAGGGTTATTTTTATTCTGTAGAAAGTAGATTCAACATTTGCCTAAAATAGATCAATGTAATATTAGTTATTGATTATTTTAGCTTATTCAAATAATTTTTTTGAAAACAAATACTAAAATACTAAAGCTTAACATTTAAATATCAGGAACTGGAATAGGGAAAAATAATCTGATGTTTTCATGCAAGCATAGAAATGTTATTTGGAAGGAATCCCCCAATACTTCTCACTCAAAGTGAGACTATCACCAACACCTGTCCAGCTCAGCTTTTGTTTTTGCAGCCCAGACCAAAAAACCTTCAAGAAAACAGAAACAACTAGTTCCAGTGCTGCAGCACCCTTCCAGGTATGGTTGAGGCCATAAACAGTGCCTTGATATCTCTTGTTGGAAATCCCTTTCATTTCTCCTCATCCAACTCATGACCTAGGAAATTCAGCTCTGGACATGGTGCTCCTTACGCAGCTCAGCAGGCTGGTGTAGCTGAGTGCACTCTACCAACAACAGGCTCCCAGGACCCAGCTGCAGGAGTGGCTCATGTTCCCCATGGTACCAAGCCTTTTTCAGCATGTCTGATAATTAAACTCTTGATCTCCCAGTCTCTAACCAACAAAACCAACAACTTCCTTGGAAGTTAACAGGAAAGTTTAAGGATTTTAAAGTCTTTGTACATCTATAAATTTCAGTAAGTCATTTTACAGTAGTTTTTTTTTTTCATTTGTTGGCATTCTTCATAGGATTTTTATGGTGGTTTTTAGGTTTTTTTCTTTATGTCATTGAATACCTTATTGGTATGAGAAACCACAGAGAGTTTTCTCCCTTTCTTTTTTTACATTTCACTGAAAGTCATATTTGAATAGCTTTTAACATACTTAATCTAGCCATGGTGACTACTGTGAGTGGAGCATATTTCAGCGGTCTGTGGCTGCCAGGAAATGACTTCTTACACCATCAGAAGTGAGAAAAGTCATACCACTTAAACTGAGCAACACAGCTGAAAAGAACAGATTTTAGGTATCAAAATAATTTTCCCCATTGCAGTCCTATGTAGTTGAGCCTTGATCTTTACCATTATTAATTTTGAGACAGATAAGTCAGATGCTCACACATGTCAGTCAGAAATGGATCCTGAGTGCTTCTGAATGAGAGCTGCTTGTTTACAGATATGGATAATGAATTCTTAATTTATCTCACCTTGTTGAAGACCCCACTAATGAGAAATAAAAAAGTGAAATTCAAACTGTATTTGTTCCCAGTTTTTGCTCATTGTGCTTATAATGATCACATACACTGGAGAAGCTTACTATGAGATCTTTTGTGAAGAATTAGTGCAGAGGGTATTTTACTGGGAATTTTCCTACAGCAAATTCCAGTTAAGAGTCTCCTGAATTGGTCCACTGTCTTTATTTTTTGTACTTTTTAAAACTGAAGAATATATAAAATGATGAAGTTTGGAAACTATTATTTCTTCAAAATAAAAACAATTCCATTAAGAAGCTATAGAAATCTCTATTTAGATCCTGAATGGTGGCTTTAAACTAAGTTAAATTAAAGAAGAGAAGACATACAGTAAAACATTGAATTTTCTTTTCAGTTTAGGCAAGAAATGCATAATGGCATTGATCTTAGTGAAGGGCCTGAATTCAGTTCAGGATTATACCCTAAATTCAGGTGTCTAAATGGAAGTGTCTACATGAGCACTGGGTGTGTGAGGTCCCTGTATGATCTACAGAGATCTAGTCAGAGCTGTCCATGGAGCTTGTTCATCAAATAACAATAATGATACCCAGAAAAATTTTGGTTACATAGGCACTGCACTGTACTGCACTGCAGTATTACTGTGTAAGTAGTTTAATATTTCTATTGCTGCTATTCTGGACTGTCAGTCATAGTACAGACCCTGTGGAAAATCTGCATGTTTTGGGAGCGGAAGCTGGAAACTAAGATGTCTCTATGGTGTCTAAGGCATTGAAAAGCTGATATACTTGTTTTAACAATAGAATTGATCCTTACCCCTGTGTCCCTTACAACTTGAGACATTGAGACATTCCATGATGCAGCTGGTTAGTTAAATTCCACTGACTTCATTGACAATGAGTGTAAGTCAAGGTTCTCTGATGTTTAATGCTACTTGAAATTATGAGTCACCAGAAAGTTGTAAAAATCCTATAGCGCCTGCTCATATCTGCCACCTGCATCTCCAAATGTCTCAAATAAAAACGGTTAACTCTGTAGCGGAAATGTCAGTTTTAAGATCTGTCTTGTTCTATCGAAATCTATACATACATGCATGAATTTACATTTCTTAATAAAGAGTTGAATCTCATTCTTGGGGCTTTTTTCTTATTAGTATTTTATCTCTGCTTTAATCAATCATTCAGCTTCAGGGTGTGCACCAAACCACTGGGGACAGTGTAGCTATGCAGACAATACTTTATCTAGGAGAAGTGGCTTGCTACACGAAGACATTAGTTAACATGAAAAATCAGAGAAGAAGTACAATTTAAATAATACTAATACTTTTGTTTAATTACCCACTTGCTCCTCCCAGTACATACTACACTCAAAAAAAAACCCTAAATTAATTTGCTAATTAAAATCACATATTTTAAGCAAGTCAAATTCTTAAAAGTTTAATGACTTCATTTTTCTCACATTACACGTTGTGAGAATCAAACAGAGAGAGAGTTTAGGAGGGAGCCAACTTATGTGCAGCATTTCCAACAGAGCTATTGAATTTTCTTCTGAAACTACCTTTCATATTTTGCTAATTGCTTTGAAATGGCTTTGTGCTCAAGGTAAACAACTAATGAGAACTTCTTTCAATCTAAAGCAGTTTCCTTCCTCCTGAAAATGAATTCAAACAGCGAGGTTGTAAAGGATGCAGTGTGGCAGGTTTTAATGCTCTTGAGTACCGTCACTTCTTCACATTATAGCGTCCCTACCAATTCTGTTCTTCATTCTTTAGTAATAAATGGGAAAGGGTGAGCCTTAGCAGTTCTGTGGTTGCAGATGAAATCTAAACCAAAAAATAGACAAAACAGAAATATGACAATTATGAAAGTCTATTACAATTTTAATGTGACAATGTTGAAACAGAATTTCAATTAGCTCTAACCAGACACTTTTGGCTTACAAGAACACATGTAGAGACAAAAAAAAAAAAACCTGAATATTTTTACACTGGGGTAAAATGAGGTAGAACTGAATGATTTGGGTTATAGTTCTGCTACAAGATGAATACGTCCTCTGGAGGTTGACTACCAAAAAGAAATACAGGTTGGTAATGTAAGCATTCAGTATTACTGGACAATAGTTGTTAAATTAGCTGAACTCTGCACCTAGAGATTCTACGCTTGTGTGATAATAGAAATGAAAAATCTGGACCTTGTGTTTTAATATTGGCCCCAGTTCTATCACACAGACTACAGCTTTGCAAGCTACATCTATCATAGACAGGTAAATAGTTTATAACAATTCTAGTTTCCTAGCTGGATTTTTCATTGGAGAAAAGGATCAGTAACATTTTTGTCAGCTTTTTGTTTTCTAATGTGTTGTGCAAAACTGGAGGTGAGTTCACCACATATAGCACACATTAATGCAATTTGAGATAAATAGATAAATAATGTAAAATACTTTATTTTCAAGAGATTAACATCCTAAAGCCTATGCAAACTGAAGTGTTTTATGAAGTTAAAGAGCTAAAGAGAACCATAGTGTATGGCATAGAATCTGCAATAACTTTTTCTGGCTTTTTTTGTATGGGGGGCTGGAACTTGAACCCTTGAGCCTTTATTAAGGAGTTTTATATAGGGAGGGGGGGGAAAAAGATTGAAAAATCTCCCTCTTCTCTGGAGGAGTGAAATACAACATGTAATGACTGCTTTTAACCTGCCCCGTGACTCTAAGCCTGTCCATATATGCAGTAACAGTAATTTTACACCTTTCCAAGTCACACAGTTAAATGTTCAGAACATAATGGTAAATAGGACAGAGTCTTGATCTAAGCCCCTCAAAGGGATAGAAACCACAGCATGTTGCACTGTGATGGCAGACTGGTGTGTCAAGCTTTTGGTGCAGAAGGACTGCAGTGGTGCCTTCTGTGAGAAGAGGCTGAGCACTTTCCAATGGCCCCCAGAGCCAGTTCCATCCAGCTCTGAAGATGAGAACATTGGTGATCCTGGAGGCCTTTCTGATCTAACGTTTTTAAGAAAGGGTGTAAAATGTTGTGCAGTAGCCGTTAGAGAGAAGAGTGCTAAAAATTGATAGAAACAGCCTTGTAGATACCGAGGTCAATGAAGAAGGAGACAGAAAAGGCGCCATAGGTGCTGTAGGAGAGATTCCCCTGCAGCCCATGCTGAGGACCATGGTAAAGTGGGCTGCTGTGCTGCAGCCCAGGGAGGATCCCGGTGCAGCAAATATCCACCTGCAGTACCTGGAGGCCTCCTTGCCAGAGCAGGTGGACTTGCCCTCAAAGAAGCTGCAGCCCTTAGACAGCCCTTGCAGGAACAAAGTTTCCTTTTGATTTTTCTTCCTTGTTTTACCTTGTAATAAAACCCACGCTACCTCAAAAGCTATAAAAGCACCAGTAAACCACCTTTATTTTGTTTTTCAAGTTCAGGTGTACTTGCCACCATCTTACTCCATTTTATATTATTAAACTGGCCTTTCAAGAATTAAAGACCCTTCTTTCAAACGCCTATATTCTTCTTTCATCACCTTGGTGGTGATGTTTTACACATATCATCTTTCATCTCTTTATATCACGCTCTACTGGAGCCATATAGTTAATCTATGAGTCTGGATTTTTTACTTCAGTAGGAGCTGAATATGTTCCTTATATTCTACACAGAAATGAACAGTAAAGAATACAGAGAAAATAGCAATAGTAAATTTTTGGAGTTTGAGCACCACAAAATAAAAACTGAATTGTCAGACGTTATTTAAAGATTTATATTTATGCATTGTTGTTATGCTATTCTTTATATATCATTCAGAGAGTGAGCAAAATGTCACGTTATTTCTAACAGCAAACAAAAACTGAATGCACAGGTACTGTCATTCACAGCATATCTTTGCTTTTGCACATTCAAGAGAATTTTGCTAAGTCATAAAAAAGTGATGAACATGTGTATCAATACCCTTATGTGTGTGTGTATTAACAGGTGTACGGTATAAATTTTTTTAATATTTTCATTTAAATAGGTAACAAGGGAGATTATATTTTCTATATGTTGCTTTAGTAAAACAATAATCAAGGTCAGATATTTTCTCTGGACTCATTCTTAAAAGAAAAATCACTACCCATTATTAAGTTGAATCTGACTTACCATGAGTTTTCTATAGCTCCATCTTTTTTACAATTTTTTTGCAATGCCTAATACTAAGATCAATATTAATGATAGTTGGACCTGTACTTATTTTTTGGTGTGAAAGCTGTACAAACACAGTTTCCTATTCATAAACATCACTGAGTCCTTCTAAAAGTCTTTTCTACTTATGTTTTTATAATATGCATTTTCTTTCTTCATTTGAATTGTAGTAGCAAAGTACCTTTTTCTCACTCCTTAGAAGCAAATACAGATATTTGTCTAATTGAGTTTTATTATGTGCTCTTACCTAAGTTAAGCAGGTTATTATGAAATTACCAGTGTTCCCACTGCCCTATAATATCATTTACAGACTTTCTGATTTCTCAAGACACAAAGAGCTCATCCAGATATGATGAAGGAAGCTTATGGTATGATTTCCCATTAGTAATCAGAATTATTGATGTTTACTGTATTATTTTTAAGATGGCTCTGTTGACAAACATAATAAATAAATCAGTCCAGGATACATTTTTGGCATGAAAATGCTACTTTATGAAAGAATATTTGTTTCAAATGCAAATGTTCAGATGTTAATCAGTATCTTTCTCCATAAACTATGTTAAACAGTATTTTTTTTCATAGAACATAATTTTTAAAATATGCATATTTGAGAGCATAAAAGCTCTGCTGTGTTTGAGTAATGCAACAGATGAAAAATGAGTTTGTTAATCACACTGGTCCTTGCTATCAGAGCAATGATTTACAGAATAAGAATACCTCACGATATCCCCGAATACTTGATGGACTTTATGTAGAAGGAACAAAATTGCTTCATATTCTGTCATATACTAACAGTTTTCAGCTTAGGTCACTCAAAAGCTGTACTAAAATTACATTCTTTACAAAGAAAATATCTGATTAAAATATTGAAAATATTTGAAACAGCAATACTATCAGTTGTTTACATCCATAAACACAGAATAATGTAATTTGCAATTGAACTCAGAAGACACTAAGAGACCATATAAATTGCAGTCTATGATGATAATCTTGCATAGAGTAATTTTAAAATGTAGTGATGTACAGGTAGTCAGGATCTTGCTTTTCCTTTTCATTTAAAGAAACAACACTAGAAGAACTTCTTAGACAGTCAAGTATTTCAGTGATTAAAAATTAAATTGTAAATGAATGAATATACTTGCAAAATTTATCTTTCAGAGCGAAAATGTTGGGGTTCAATGCACAGCTGAAAGAGCTTCAGAGGTACTCAAAGAAATTTGCACCTGATAAAATGAGCACCTCTGAAGAAACAGGTGCTCCACAGGTTGTTCCAGAGATGTAGTACTTCAACAGAACCATCTTAAAATGATGGAAGTGTGATGGGATCACTCCCGTGTCAGCCACTAGTGAAAAACATAATCTGGTGACAAGCACCATATTTCACAAACTCTGTGTTTTCCTTGAATGACTTTACTTCAAATATTCATGAAATATAGCTCTTGGTCTATAGTAGGATATGAGGTCAAGGTGGTTTTCAAGCAAGGACTACATGACCAAGTATGTAATGGATACATTAACTTTCACCTTTCCACTTGTTTTGTTTGTTGATTCAGCGCAGGTTGACTCTGATCTCTTTCTGAGACACCTCGAGTTGTTTTAATCTGTTAACACTACTGTCCAGTAAAATTAGAACTTGTGGGTAAATCCATTCTGAAACCACTCTAAAAAGCAACAAAGTAATTCATCGGATAAACATCTATCCATATATCTCTATCTGTCTATGTCAGCAAAAAGTAGGGTTTTAGAAAATTTTATAGCATACACAGGTGTCACAGGAGGATATGACGCACAAAGACACCAAAATTCCTCAGTTTTTCATTATATTTCTCAAGGAAATAAGAACTTATTGTTGTGTTTTACAGTTATAATTCAACAAGAATTTATAAGGTATTAGAATACGCTTTATGATTTGCAAAGGGTCACTTATTTCCAGACAAATGGGTAAAATACACAAATATTCACTTCACCAGTGAAGTTGTGTCACTGTTTCTTTTGTGGTATCTACATCAAGTGGTCTGTTTTCTAACTACTGGAGAGTTACTTTGCTAGAAAACCTTTGAATGCTGAAAGGATCTGATGAAGAAGGACAGTAATACAATTTTCACTTTCATGTAAATTTAGCTCTTGCTCTTTCTCACGCGACTAAATAATCCTTCCAGTGAATGGAATAAAAAACTAGAAACCTGTAACACAACAAATAAACAGCTTTTTCTTCTCAGAAGGACTGTTCCTAGGAATGACAGACAGTGGGAGAAATTATATCTATTGATTTATAGAATGAGGACTCATCAAACGACCTCAAAACCCTCAATCTTTCAAAGGCATTTACACTGTTTTGCAAATGCATATAATGCCTTTAATGAAATTCATCTACTATACACACTAGAGATAATTTCAAAGCTCCAGAAACTTCTATGAGATAGAAATAAACTTCTCTGTGAAAATTTCATACACGTATGTACACCTTTGCAATCTTCATCTTCTTCTCTAACATTTTCAACTAAATATTTAAGTGCTTTTTTTTTCTGCAAATAGGTATCTCTAGCTGAATTTATGTTTTGGGGTTTACTAGAACATACAGAATATGATAGTCTAACCTGGAGGAAGAGAAAATTTTTATAGAGTTTGCTTCAGTTGCAATAGTAGCATTTATGTAGGAATTTCTACTCCAACCATGCTGAAAATATCCCTCTGGATATACTTTGAGAACTCACTGTGTATCTATAATCATGATTTTCAGAACATTTTCCATAAAGCACCTTAGAAAATTTCTCCCCCTCTAGTCCTGCTTTACCCCATGGACTTTTTTGCCATTCTTTTCTTCAGTAGTCCATAAAATTGTGACAGTATCTCTAATTTTTTCCAATTCAATTCTTTTTTGGGTCCGTTAAAGTTTAATATATTCTAGCAATAAAAAATTAAGTAAAAACCACTAATTTGTGTAAAATGTGACGTTTCAGAAAAGAGACTTGTTCTGGTAGGGGTTCAGGAATGTATTTTTTACTTCTGTGAACTAAATTCTTATGGTGCAATAGAAAATACTTTCCTAGTTTACATATAAAAGGCAAGCAAAAGCACAATCTTGGAAAAGGCAAATTATTTCTTATTTCTAAGAGCTACAGAAGCCAGGTCTGCTTTCAGATATGCAGGTGCTATGTGTCTTGTAAAATCAGTGGCTGTCCATTCCTATGCAAGTATGACATAGGTTTTTGAGTAAGGTTTTGGTTTCATTTTATGCCTTTTTATATATTGAGTAGACAAAAGACAATTTATAGAGCAAGAAATTAAATATCATCGATGCAGTAAGTCATAGGTTAGAAAAATCACTGAATGAGAACATTCTCCGTGCAGTACCAACAGAGCTGTGTCCAGCAGTTAGAGGATTGCAAATTGAAGTAAAAATTTAAGTGCATGTAAAACACACAAGCTCATTTTAACTGAGGTCAGAAATAGGTTCTGAATGGAGTTACAGAGAAAAAGCACTTTAACGTAATATCTGAAATAGAAATTAATTATATTACAGAACCAAGAAAGGCAAACATATTTAGCCTTACAGGCATGATAAGTCTCTTTTGATTTATTCAGAATTGCAGGACAGTCTAGTTGCTTATGATGAAAATAAACACTCATTACTCACCTCAAAAGAACTCACCCAAGAAAATACTTTTGTGTACAACTCTTACAGCACCAAGATGGAAATGATGAATGAAAGTAAAACTTCATTCAAAACACTGCAATTCTCCAGTATTTTGCCTAAAGAAGTTTAGATGAATTCTAAAACTGCCCATGTCATAAAATTAATGACCAGAAGGATAGAGGTGAGGATTTTTTAACTGTTTCAAATACCATTTTTTTTTAATTAATATGGAAAAAATGCAAATACACCCAGCACAAAAATACTAAGTCGTCCCACAGAATCTGGACCAGATTCTCTTTCTCAGTAGCACTGTTTGGCAATCACAATTCTGTCTTAACAGCTGCCAGGGATTTCTAACTAAACCAAATACTTTACAGAAAGAAAGAGTATTCATCTTAGGCTGCCCTCTTCATCCAATATAAGGCTCATGCAGCCTCCACAATTCATAGTTTCTATGGCCTTTATAGTCTTATCATGAAGCCCTTGTAGTGCTTCCACCTCTCTGGCCAAGTTACAAAATACACAGATAGTACATATGGCTATTGCTGCCACCTTTTGGATATTCAGACACTGGGAACACAAGATCTACAGGCTAGCTTGTAATATGCAGAGTATTGGGATCTAGGTGGGTTTGGGTTTGATTGGTTTTCAGATTTGTTTGTTTGTTTTATATTCTAAAGGCAGTAATTTTGTAGTTTCCTTGGTAGAGAAGATACATGATTTCAGCAATTTACAGTCAGACTGTTTTCTTCAGTTGGTAGCTTTCAGGTAGCCATTCCATCAATCCTTCACACAAAATTTTTATGGATTCAGTTTATGAAATCAAGGCTGTTCTTATAGAACATTTCTGAACAGAGTGTTGCATTTCCTATCCTGTTCTAGATGTCTAGAAGCTTTTTCATCTTGTCTCCAATCTCATTTCAGTCAAGTGACAGCCTGAAACAAAACTGTATGGGGAAGAAACACGCAGTTCTTTGCAGCTCCTTTCTTCTCTTAGACACTCGTCACACAGCGTCAAGGTGCAGATTTGTCAGCATACTTCTGGTTCTGGTGCTGATATGTCCTGGAAAGTCTCCTAGTTCTATCACTTTAAATAGAGCCTTTGTCTAACAGCAACTTTAATTGACAAGGCAAACTTGAAGATGAAAATGTCAAAGAAAATGGGTGAAAATTGAAAGTTATTTCTGCCATGGAATTTTTTGTACATTTGCTGTATTCTAACTGCAATTGCAATAGACAGAATTTTCTTTAACCTATTTCATGTACAGTCAGGACTTAATAAGATGGGAGAAAGAAGAAAAGTGGGCAGTGTCTGACAGAAATTCGTCTACGAAGCACATGCACCAAGATGAATGCTCACATAAAACTGTTGTTTACTGTCTTACATAATTAATGAGACAGTCTATTAAAAAAGTGGAAGAGCAATTTATGTAGCACTCAAAATTTTCAAGACTCGGGACCACTATATTTGAAAGCAAGGTCTGTAGAAGAAGCATACTGATTTCTTTATGAATAGGTGAACAATGATATTTATAAATCTCAAGAGGTGTGTTTTGTATATTACATGTTTTCTCATTGGGCCAATTGTTACTAGAAGCAGTTAAAGCATTATTCCTGAGTTATTTCTGTTTATACCCTTCCCAATGGTATCTCGGTTCAGTCTGCTTCTGCTCAGTTGATCTTTGCACCTTAACATTGCCAGGATTGCCCTCATCTTTGTTCATAGCATATAGAAGGTTGTTAGGCATATTCACGAGCTGAAGCATACTTGAAATAAAGGTGAATCTATGATTTATAGGTTCCTTGAATCAGATGCAGCAACATTAGAAGAAAGAATAACCCAATGCAGGAATGAAATTAGAGAGCACACAAAGCCTCTCTTCACTCATGGCAATGAAGAAGGATAAGGAGTAGTTAAAAGTTGCCACTCATTATAAGAGCTCCAGATGTAGAATTGCAAGTGTAGCATCTGCCAATTCTTCATTAGACTTGCAGTGGGATTCTTTAATATTCAGGCATCTTTTGAAAGGATAAACAGCAGCCATGGACAGAAATGTACTTCTGTATTTTCATTTTCCTCTAAGTACAATTTTATGGGTGTTTTTTATGATCCTAAACATATTACCATCCTAGATGCTGTTACTACTTTGGTATTTTTTATTTCTTCTCCACACGGGCTGTGCACTGGTTCTATTCATAAGCTTAAGAAAACTAGTTATCCACCTGTTAAGGGATGGATGTTGAGGAAGACATGGGACACCACTAAGATATGGGAACACATGCAGGGATACGGAAACTTTGCCATGAACTTTTGAAGAAGATAAACTACTAAACTTTTTGTACACACTGTTCATGGCTAAATAGATTCAAAACTGCTTTTTTTAAAATTTTTCTAGCATAGTTAGTGTGACACACTCCAGACTAAAATGTAATCAGAGTGCCCAGTATTTGTAGTTTTTTAGTTTATATTTACCATCCCATGCCAAGTCATAATTCAGAGCCACCATAATTCCCAATAGCATGAAGTGGACATTTTTCTTTCACTATCATGGATAATTCAGGCACAGAAGTGGCTATGCAAGCTCTAAGATTGAAAAGCTGAAGATTTTGCAGGTTTGAGCAAATAAGGGAATACATTATAGAGAGAGAATTCATCCTTTATCCAAGTCTTCAATCCAGTGTCCACTCAGCAATGCTGAGTCACTGAATGCTGACATGCCTCAGAATGATAAAATTGGTTATGTTTTTACAGAAACTCATACCTCTGTGTAATATCGGTATCAGGAATTTTGTAAGGAAGAAGCACAGATTACAAATGTGTGGGGATAGCCTACATATTTCTCATCAGGTGGTAAAGAACATTCAAGAAACCAAAGTTATGCTTAGTTATGTTTATGGAGGTAAGCTATCCATTGCCAGCTGTGGACAGAAAAATAAAATCATTCTCTACAGATTTTTACTGCAGTATGAACATGAGTTCAGCTCATGGGTGAGGTCCACTGTCACTGGGTTCAGTTGCAAGAATTAGCATTCAATGACTTAAGCAGTTGGGTTATCAACTGGTGTATTAAATAAAATGGAATGGTTTTAAATTCAACAAATTTCTCCTCTTGTCTTTCTCCTCTTGTCTCTTGGGGCAGCACAGTCAGTCCTGCCTAAATTCAGGGAACCATTGATTAGATCAAATAAAGTATGTGGGGAAAGGAAGAAAGTAAAGGAGCACAAGTGTAATCTGGGGAACTGAGAAGTTGATACTATTTTCAAATCTTACTAAAAAATATGTAAATTTGAGATAACACACCTCCCTTGTACAAATGCCTCAAAGGAATTTACTTCAGGAATTCATATCTAATTCTATAGTTATTAAGCTGGATAATGTATTTTCAACATTTAGTACTACCAAAAATGCTTAGGTGTTTTCAAAGTAATCTTTAATTTTCACCATGAAAACTAAAGCCTTGATAAAAATCTCTTTATGTGTTTCCTATTCTGTTTAGTGATAACTGAATCAGGTTTTCTTTTTTCCTTTCAGTGTTTCAGTACTTTTGGCCACCTGTCAGCCAACCAAAATTAAAAACAGAGGCTGATTAAAGGGCTCTCTATGGTGCTGTTCAGGCAGCTTCATTAGTGTTTCAGCTTATGGCCACTGAGTGATCCCCACTGTAGTAACTTCTGATAGTTTATGGTAGCCGATTTAAAGGCACAGGATGTGGGACATGCAATTTTGCACAGTTGCAAAGTTTTGATTGCATGAATTATACATGAAGTCCATTACCATCGATGCTCACTGGTGGTAACAGCACTCTGAAGGTGTAAAACAGCTTTTTCTTTGAAACAAGTAAAACACAACCAACTAAATACAAGCCACATAAAGGAGGAAAATATAGAACAAGAATAACAAAAAAATGCCAAACATTTGTCTATCCAATCACTAGATTGTATGAAAAACAGCTGAGAGCCTTCCAGCTTATTTTGCTGGTGTTCAGGTATGTTGAGAACTAAGGTGTCAGGAAGGAAAAAGGTGACGGAGAAATAAACCTTCAAGGCTATGGCTGTAGATTATTGCACACAAGAAGGATTTCTCCAGCATGAACACAGCAAGCATCTCTGAAAGTTCTCATCATTTTGCCGAAGATGACTCCTCTTTTCACTAGTTGTCTGTCTGCTCTGCCAAATGTAACAAGTTATTAAAGCTTTGGGGCTCCTTTTCTTTTTTTTTTTTTCTTTTCTTTCTTGCTGTATGCTTTTTCAGGAGACAGGAAAGCAGTTTTAAAAAGCAAAAAGATGAAAGATAGAACAAAAGTAGTTCTAATTTCCAGTATTTGCACCTTGCGATTACTTGCTACTTCCTTGCTATTTTTTCCTTTGGTACTAAAAGGAAAATCTTCATTTTAGTGAAGATTTGGTGTTAGTTGTTACAAAAACACTTCTTAGTGCAGTTCTATATAAATACCTTTAATCCCTCCCCTCCCACCACTTGAACAAATTAATTTATCTATGTCAGAATGTTCAGTAATGTACCAAAACGTGTACACCAACACTTGCACAGATACTCCCACAGACACTGGTGGGAAAATTTTACCCACACAAAATAAAGAAGAGTAGAACCTGTAAGTGTCAACACAGAAAATAAGCCAAACTGATCAGACAGTGCAAGCTCTTTCAGTTTCACACAGAGAGGATGTGTCTTTCCTCTTCCTCTGGCATTGGCCAGAATAAGTAAAGCTTCACATGTCATACTATGGATCATACCTATACTTGCTTCCACTGTAGATTAAGGCAGTTTTCTCTTTCAAGGATTCTTAGTACTCATTCCACATGCTTAACATGCCCTTTCTGTCTGAGGCTAGATGTAGAGCACTGCTCATGACTATTCATTGCAATGTCTTGGCAAGACATTCACAGCCTTAATATGCCAAAAAACAAATGTTCATGGGGTAATACTTGTACCTTGAAGTACTTATGTTAAGAAAAAGACATTGGCAAATTAGTGTAAGGCAAACTGCCTAACCTCTCAAACCCTTTTTTCTGGATTCTTAAAACCACAGAGCATTGGCTTTCTCAGCATGTTCAAAATTTTTCATGTGCCATGTGAGACCAAGTTTCACATCTTTTCAGCTAAAGGTTCTTCTGTACTATAATCCTTGTGCATAATTTCAGTTATGAAACTTCTGAATTAAATCAGCTGTGGATTTTTGTGGGGAAGGATATTCATCTCTGTTGCACTTGCTTTCCACAGGTGACTGAGAAGCCGTGTACTTCTCAGTAGAGGATGTTGTGCTGTTCCACAGTCACCAATACCAGACTTTTGCACTGTCACATTATCAGGCAGTACTAAACTGATCTATATCAGACATAGGGACACAATCACATTTCTCAGCCAGAATACATGATGTGGACTCTCTGATTTTGTGCATACTTTACATCATCTGCACTTGTCAGAAAACCCACCAATATTTTTTGAAGAAAGCTGAAAAAGAAATTCTGTCTTGTCTGACTCTGCAACAGAATGTCTCTGCTGCATTTCTGAATCCATGCTAAGAGACCTATATTAATATTTGCCATTTACTATATTACTGAACCATGGGCTGAGCAAACCCATAAGCAGCAACTTATATACTGAAATTTGCAAAAGTTGTGCCAAGAAAAAACTTTCACTTTAATAAAAACCAACCTTCTGGTATTTTTTCGCTCTAGGAATGGAATTTCATCATTCTTACCGCTGATGTTTTCCATATCTATTCAACAGTAAACCTATCAACATATTTTAATGCAATTTTATATCAGAGTAAAGTTCTGTAGGAAATTCGATGTAACCATAAACAAACTGACTGTGTCTGAAGCACCAGTTTCTCCTTAATGACAAGGTATAATTTTGATCACTTAATGACAAAAATACCAAAGTAAAGTCCTGTTTCTGTGGTATGTATGTTTGGAGGATAACAGCATAGCTTCTGTGGTGACAACCCACCTCGCTATGATTCTGTAAAGTAATTCTGCAATTTTCATTCATAATACAGAAGATTGGACTATCACATGATCACTCACAACGAACTTATTCAATATGACTGCATTTTATAACTAAGCACCTTCGTCCTGGAAATCTGACCAGATCAGCTGTTCACTTCCTGAGGACATTGATATTGATCTCTGTTTTCCTTCTCTTTCCTTCCTCCCCTCTACTCTTCTACTCTTTACTAGGCCAAATTCTATTTTAAACCCTTTAGGGCAAACAATCTCTATCAAAACTTGTCTCTGCTGCAAACACACTTACAGGGACGCAGAGTGCATGATGTCCCTCTGCCTTGTGTTGGCACAGCAAGCTTTTGTAGCTACAGGGAGGGGCTTCTGTGAGGAGCTGGAGGAACTTCTCCCATGTCCAATAGAACTAAATCCAACCAGCTCCAAGATGGACCCACTGCAGGACAAGGCCAAGGCCAGCAGAGACTGTGGTAGTGCCTCTGGCATAAAAGATTTAAGAAGTGTGCATGAGAGATGAATCTGGGCTATAGAATCTGCAGCCAGAGAGAAGAAAGGGTATTTACTGCAAGTTTGGTTTCAAATATATTCGATATATGAGCATGATACCTGCTATTCCCTCTCTGGTCGTACGAATATGCCCTCCTCAGAAGACCAGGTTGAGAAGAGACTTTGACATCCAATGACCTGGAGAACTGAGGCACACAGAGCTTCTTCTGTTCCTTAGGGATGCAAGGCATCCGTACCCTTACCTGGATCATGCTGACTTAGACCATGCTGCACCATCTAGCAGGTCGCATTGTGAACTTCTGGGTGTTTGGGGTTTTTTGCAATGTGTAGAAACACTCATGAGAAATGAGATCACTGACCTAAGACTGCAGGCAGTTAATATTTTCAGTAAAAATGGGTGTAAATATAAAGGATGATGAAAGGATAAGAGAAGGAGTCCAGTAAAAGGGGATGAATCAGAGAATCAAACCAATGTGTTCAGCCTATTAATCTCACCAAACAGAAAATCTGTAATTATTGCAAGGGTGACCTTAAATTAGGGAAATAGGAACATCTCTAGTGAGCACAAATCAATGACCATTTCATGGAATTATGAAGAGGCAGATGTATATTTTTCTGCATATTTTGTTTTGAAGTAAGGATGAAAAAATCTCTTCTTTATCTTTTTTTTTAAATCAGGGTGGTTTAGTGTCCATTTCTAGATGAGAACACTTCTTTTATATGCTTTCTCTAAGTATTTCTGATTATAGACATTATATAAATGGAATATTTAAAAAGTTTATTTTAGTTTAACTATGAGGAAACCAATACTACTTTTTCCACTGCCAGGAGTCATAGCCTTAGCACCTTCTATGACTTTCATGGGACTCTATTTAATCAGTGGCAGTTCACCAGGACTCCCAAATCCTTCCCTCAGAGATACTTACCCAGTCAGTAAGAGAAATTTACCCACACAGTATTCTTGTAAAGGTTGGTCCATTCCTGGTGGAAGACTGATGAGTTTAATAAGGTTCCTATTAGACCCTGCCTTCAGCCTGTCTAAGTCTCTGAACAGCAGATCTGCCTTGAAAAATACAGATTGGTCTTTCAACATTGGTCTTCTAACTCGACAAAAGAGTGCATTTCTCTACCTCCTCTGGGTCACTGGTAAAGATGTTAAACAAGAATAACAGGTCCCAGGAAAGAATTCTGATGAATTACACTTATAACATGCTGCCAGGGAGATTGCAAACTATTAACAACTACCCCCTGAGTCACGCAATCCAGAACATTTTCCACTCATTTTGTAATAAATTTATCTGCATTATCATGTCCAAACCTGTTGACAAGGATGTTAGAGAAGACTATGTTGAAAACCTTACCAAAGTCACTGTTTTCTTATCTGTGACTAAGGGAAAATCAACATTCTCCTTTCTCTCTAGATCCTGTAGTTTATTCCACAAAGTAACTGTAAGAGTCAACCTGCAATATTATCAGAACAGGTTAGTTTTTAAAATCAGTTTCTTCATGCATGCCAAAACTGCTTCCAAGAAGAGTTGCTCTGTAATCTTCACAGCAACTGAAGTGAGGCTGAAAAACTCATAATTATTTCAATTTTCCTCAGACTGCTTGAAGATGGTTAAATTATTTGTATCCTACTGTTGTTCTACCAGTACACTTGTGTGCAACATACCTAATCCTGTGAATTAGTGTGAATCAAGCTGTCTTAAAAAAATCTTTGACTCCAACACTCACATGCTGCTGGTTGGTTCTCTCCTTCTGCAATCTTGCTTCCAAACAGAGAGGCCCAAGAGACCTTTTTGGTGAAAATCAATGAAGGCATTGAGTACAACATCCTCATCTGGTATTCACTGTCACTACATCACTCACCTCCTTCAGCAGTGGGTCAGCTTTTTCATTGCTGGTTTATTTACTGTCAGTGAAGTCACAAAACCTTGTCTTTTTACCTTGGACATCCCTTGCCAATTTTAAGTGTACTCGAGCTTTTACTTTTCAGTCAGCAATCCTGCATGACCAGGTAATGTTTCTGCATTCTTCCATTATACCCTATCCTTGCTTCTACTTGCTGTAGAATATTTTTTTTTGTTTAATTTGATTATTTTTATTTTGGTTAATCATGAGTATGCCTATTCATTCATGGTAAGTCTCTTTGTTTTCCAGAACACATCATTCCTGTGCTTGGAGGAGGTCTGTTCTCAAAGATCTGACAGTACTCTTAAGCTTTTCTGCCCCTCAGAGCTGCATCTCATAGGAACCTTTCTACCACTTCTGAATAAGTCAAAGTCTGTTTGAGTGAAGTTCAGGGTCTGTACTCTTCTTCCTGCCTTCCTCACTTCCCTCAGGATTTTGAACTTCCCTGTGTCATATATATTATGTTGCCACAAACAAGGAGAGGATGACACAGCAGAGCACTATATGCAGAACTTGCTGTAAAACACTCAGTTTTATCCTTATTTTGTGAAAATATTAGTCCAAGATTAGTAAGTAAAGTGAAGAATTGAAATCATTAACTTCGGTATAAGGAAATTTTTGTCACTGGGATTCTTGTGGCCAGAGTAGCTGAAGCAAGTATTCCAGGAACATTATATAAGCCTAAAGTGTTGAAAAGATGACACAATTGTGAAAATACAGCATGCTCCCTTCTTCATAATGTTCTTTTAATCATTGCTCATATCTTGTGCTTAAATGTCATCTTGTCTGTTAATCTAAAATTTATTAAGAATATTCAGGTCCTCTAATCATCTTTTCTTATGATGATTATTGAATTTAACCTTAGAGGATGTTCCTCTCTGGGAAGCATGGATCACAGATACATAATAGCATCAACAAATTATATATGAAAGGTGCATATGAGATCATTGGGAGTGTCAATATTGACTTTTCTCCAGGCTGTAATGGATGAGTCATATCTGATCTAATGATTTTTCATTGTAATTCTAACCACGACATAAGTAAGAGGTGGAAAAATTAAAATGCTAGACAGATGTAACCTTTACTGATAAAATATATGTATTATTAACTTCATTACATGCAGTTTTCTTCAAAGGTCTTTGGAAGCTGCTAATAATGTTGAAAGAAGTGATGGATAACAACCCATAACATTTTCTCACTTAATTTTCTCAAAGCAATAGAAAAAATTCCATAGGATTAATTCAAACTCCTAACAAGTATTATTTTACTATTAGTTTTTTTCTGCCTCAGTTGGTTTTCCTTTTCTACAGGAAAGATCTGTGTCTTCTCAGCTGCATAATTTTTAATTTGCTGGATGCCTTTTATTGATTAATAGCTATTAATTTGAGGAGGAGAGGTGGTCTTGTCTGTATTTTTTCAGAATGATTTCTTTCAATCAGTGTTACTTCTCCCTCACCACATAGTCATCACATCCCTTGAAATAACATATAATAGCCCTCTTTCTATCCATTACCCAGAAATTTCTCATTTTCAGCTAGATTGTTTTGGCTACATGGAATTCTATTAACTCTGATAGGGTTCTACAGAGACCCGGCAATCTAGCCATACTCTATCAGTTCCTGAACTGAAGTTTATTTCAGTTTCTTTCAGTTCCTAACTAACCTTTTTTTCAATTTTCTTTTGCTGAAAACCGGGAATGAAAACTTCTCTTTTTTCTCTGCTTTTTTTCCACAGTTCTTTTTGTAAAGTTAGACCCCTACCTCAAAACATATATGTGCTGTGTTTATACATGTAGGTTTTTCATCCCAATAGCCTTTTTTCTCACTTCATCAATTTACTTCAATATTTTGTCTAATTAGGTGCCCAAATTTATTGCTCTTTGGCACAGTCCAAGTTCCTAAGGAGGAAAAATTTACCAAAGTTAAAATTAATGTAAGAGATAAAACCACAAGTATATGAGTGAAACATTAATGATATAATACAGTCTTTCTGGAAAGCATTAATAAATAACTCTATTAAATTATAAATTTTTATTCTCACAATCAAGCAAAAAAATTCCAACATCTAGGGCAGGCACACGCATGTCATCTCAATTCCTAGACTTCTATTAAAGACAATGGAACTCTAACATATGAAGTCTGAAGGACTCTATAAGGCAATTCAGTTGTACCACAATGAATTCAGCCAGATTTGGATATACTTATGCCAATGAGAAGCAAATCCCTCTAACAGCAAACACTTAGAACATTTCCTGCTATTAATATGACTTAACCTTGAACAATTCATGGTATGGTCTAGCTATTAAAATGGTACAGATATCACTACAGTAGACAATTTGTAGTTTAAATCACAGGACACTTAACTGGCATAAACACATGACAGTCTCTTCCAGGTGACCTCAGTGCCTAGAATCTGCCTAGGCAGGTTTAATTAACTGGTATGAGTGGAGCATTAGGAGCTGCTTGTCAGAATACAAGCTTTGAATGTATTGGCAAATCCTCTAGCAGTTATAATCCAATCTAAGATGTCCACTCCATGCACAGTTACTTCCATGTAGCCACTTAAATTTATGTTCTTACACCTGAGGAGCTTCAGTTCTCCTTTATGCTCAAGTCTGTAAAACATTCTACGACGCATGTGGACAAGGAATGGCAGCTGACCCAGACTTTCTCTTTGATATCTCATGGAAAATGTAATATGCCAGTACACGCCTTTTCATGGACAGCCATGATCAGATGGTTGGCTGTTTGATCAGGTAATTATCTACATAAGAGTCCTACATGCTTAAAAACTGAATTCTTAAATCAGCCACATTATGTTAATTTATTCTTGGAAACTTCAATGACAGACTGCTCTACCTCCAAAAAACTATGAAATTTTTGCTTCCCATACATTTACATCCCAGCTGTTAAATGACAGAATTTGACATTCATTACTGACCTGTTATCTTTCATTGGTGAAGTATGGTGAAGTATCCTTGCGAGCTAATCAGACAAATCTTATTTTCTGAATAAATGTACAGCCTGTCTCTCTCTTCTCCTGTTTCTCTAATGAGAAAATACAAACAAGATACAGGTCCATGAGAACAAGTTTTACTTTCCAATAAACACTGCAATAGTGTTTTTATCAGCTCTTCAAACCTTTTGAAACTTAGCAAACAAAGCTTAGTTGCACCCATAAAGTTATTGGCTATGTTAAAGACTCCCAGATTGTAAAAGCTGCACACTATTAATCACCCTGAAATTCAGCAATAAGGAGGCAGTGTACCATTCTTATCATCAGTTATGAACAGTGTTTATGTGCTGTCTAATTATGAGACATAATAACATTACTATGTAAATCAAAAGTCCATAATACTAATGAAAAATCCAAAAACTTATGAATAATAATTAGAAATTCAATTAATAATAGAATGTACCTAATAATGTTATTCACATTTATATGAGTAATAATTTAAAAGCTTTAGAGCTTCTTTATATATTGTAGCTGTAGTGGATGAAACGCATTAGGCTAACAAACACAGTCATTCAAAAAGCTATATGGTCTCCATGGAATTTTGTCTTTGTTTTCTCTTATTTTATTTGTTACTTGTACTGAAACCAGTTCTGAAATAAAATATTTATAAATTAGTTTCAATTACCTCAAGACCAAAAGTAATTTGATTGTTTAAAATTTATTTTAACATTTAATAGGAAAAGAAAAAAAGAACCAAAAAATCAAGAAGGCTAATACACACAAGACATATGGGTATCAGATTTTAGTTCTACACAACACCTACTTAAAGTGAAACTCTATATATTAAAAGAGTCATCTTGAATTCAACACGAGAAAATTCTTACTTTCAATTAAGCTTAAACATATTTATAATCAATTCTAATTAGTCTTGTTCTTCCAAATATCATCTGCAATTATGAAATAAACTTATCCATGGAGATGCATTAAATCTTGAAAATTTTGAACCTATATTCAACAAACTTCATTTAAGTGGCCTCCCACCATCTGACATAATTTTCTGCCCTATTGCTTGAGTTTATTTGGCTCATAAAACTCTGAAGGGAATATTTCAACCATTTCTCTATCTTTTCTCAACTTCTGTTAGAAGCACACATGAACTAGTTGCTGAGTCTCTAAATTTCATTGGAAAGAGATGAGGGGGAAAGGATCATACAACCCTCCGATCTACCACTCTCCTTATGTAGAAAGGCTAGTTTTTGCAAGTGATTTTTTGAGTTTTTTTCTGATAGTTGTGTCTTTGGATGTCAAATGACATTTCTGGAGTAGCAGAGAGGCACCCAAGTGAAGGTGGAGGTGCACCTTTAGAGGTGCCATGGTTCAAGCCCATGTGCAAATACACATTCTGAGCAGCACTCATAATCTTTCCTGCTCTTTTACTCCAAGCCTTTGCTAGACTTCTGTATGTCAGAAGGCAACAGGAACAAGCCTCATGTAGGAGGGAGGACAATCTGGAAGCCAAGGGTGACTCTAGCTCAGTCTCTACCCTCAGCAGTTGGCATAATCTCACAGGATCTTAACACAGTAGATTAATTGAGTTGCTGCTAGGAGGGTTTGTTATGAGCTCGCAACACAATAATGCATCAGCTCCAGGGTACATCCAGGAGACATGGCCAGATACATGGCTTGAAACCAAGCTGCTATCTAGCTCTGAGGTCATTCTGGGAAAACAAGGTCAGAAAAAGGGATGAAGACAGGTACACCTAAAGCAAAGTGTACCAGTCCCACTGCTCACGACTGAAGAATAACATTGGTGACTAGAAAGTAGGTGCGTTTTCTGCCCATTTGCAACAGTTTTAGCCCTCCAGTCTATCCTATTGTCCACCCTCCTTACTGTTCTCTGATCCATATCTCATCATATGGCTACCAAGAAATTATGGATACTCTTTCAAAGGTCTTCCTAGACTCAATGTACAAAATCCATTGATCTCCCCTGGTCCACAGAGATATTATTCTAATTTAAAAAGGTAATTTGATTGTCCTCCACCTGTCTTTGGTGAAGTTATACCAGTTCTTTCCAGCTGTCTCCTTATCCTCCTTATATTCAGAAAGTGGTCCCCTCAGTATTGTCAATTTTTGCAATGCAAAGTACAACATTTGCTCAAAAACCCCAAAAAACTCTCACTTCTCCTTACGAGAACATTTCAGGTTCTTTCTGAGATACAATGGCAATACCTCACTCCACAAAATGTGACTTTTCCAAAGAGATCCTTGAGAGTTTTGTTCTGGTCACAGATTTGGAATGAGTTGAAGAACATAAAGAGCTGGTGGCATTAATGAAAGATTTCTTAAAAATAAATTAGAACTCGTTCATCCGATCTAAAAACAATAAGCTTTCCTCTCTGGGGCAACGAGTGTGGATGATATTATCAAGTAACTGTGAACATCTAAAACCTTAACTCTTCCCTCATACACTTCTAAGTATTTTAAGTATATGTATTTTCAAGTATAGTTAGGGAGAAGAGGTGATCACTGCTGGACTGGTCTACAGTGTTGTTGTCCTAAACAGTCCTAGTACAGTTAAACACTGAGTGCCTGGCTATGTAGTAGGATGAAGATGAAGAATCTGAAAAAAAAAAGGAAAAAGGAAAAAAAGGGGGGAAAAGTAGTTCTCCTTCACAGACTGACCTTGTTTTAATGTTCTCCATGCCATTCACCCTCCATAGCTGATCAGCCAATTCCATTTATCATTGTAATTAGGCAGCATCTTGCCAGTTCAATCAGGCTCAATTACTTAGGCCTCATTAGAGACTGACATACTATAACAAGTGCATCTTTGAATGAGCAAGGTCAGATAAAGAAGGTACGGTATGCAGCCAGCAAACACATTTATAGACCATGACAATACAACGCTTTCGATGTTGAATAACTTTGCATTCCCCATTTTTAAGAAGGCATGAAGATAATGAAGCTAAAAGTAACCTTGCTTAGCTTGCATTATTGCAGCTCCTACAAGTTCCTTTCAACTCTGTGGCTGAACAGTAGTGATAAGGGGACAAATTTTCCAATGGCTCTGGAAGAATTTTGGGGCTGTTAGCAAATTAAAGTTTCAGGTTCTGGGGAATGCCAGCTTCCCTGATGCTTCAGAGCACTGTAAGAACTTCAAAAATATGCAGTGGAAGAAACTGGACATTGGGTCTCCAGTGCCACAAATCTTTCTGTATTAGTAACAACAGCAAATAGTTCTGTTTGTAAAATATGGAGGAATGTAAAAGAATCTGACTGACCTCTGCATAAATTAGTATTCTAGACTTTTAAATGATGATTGAAGTGTATTTGAAGAAATTATTGCTCTTTATAAATATCTTGAGGAGTGACCTCCAGAGATTAAATGTATCTTAAGTTAAATATACATTTTTTAGACACACGCACATACACACAAATATATATGTATAATATTAAAGGCGTGACATTAAAGACAAAAAGGCACTTTCATCTACAAATTAGAGTTTCTTCACACAAGAAAGTGGTTCGACTATTTCCCAGTATGAATGGTGGAGAAATACATCCACATTACTTAAAGATGATGTCTGAAATGTTTATGAAATTTTTCTGTCACTTGGATCTCATGGAGCAGGGAACATAAATTATGAATCTATTGGTGTGTCCCAGCTATACATCTCTTTAGGTATGACCAAAGCCCTTACTTCTAATGGCGGTGATGGAATCACACCTGTTGCTATTCCATAATTAGACACAAATGAAAATGTAGTTTTACATGGCAAGAGGTTCATTTTTATCTAACCTGCTTCATTGTAAAAATTTACTATTCCAAATGGTGAATTGTTTGACCATTTGGTCATGCTCATTCCTTAGCAGACAGTGATAATCCTTTTGTTTTTCCTCCACTCTAGAGCACATAAATAGAACTCACTTTAATGTTGTTTTATCCACAGTCATGATACTTGGAGATGCAATTCACCTTTCCTTTTGCTGAGAAGATGGTTCCCTGAAAACAGATACAAATGATGATCATTATTGTGCCTGTCTTTATTTTTATTCTGAATTATTTTCTCAGAATTTTGTACCTTACACTGGGTGATCACAAAAATACCAAAAGGATCCACCAGTTTTCTGGGATATCCTTTTACACTCTTTTAAATGCTGGTAAACTTTTTTCCAAATATCACCTATATGTTATGTTACTTTTTTTGTATTTTGTAATAATGTATCTAGTTCTCCTCCAGTCATAATTTTTAAATGTATATGAAAAATGTCCCAGGTCCACACAGAAAATTCTGTAATATATTATGTATTAGAAAAACAAAGTAATGTCTTCAGTGAAGTGATCAGTATGCATCCAAAAGTACAGGATTTGATTACCTTAACAGATATATTCTGAGTCATTGTTATCTGATTGCCTTTTATTCTTCTACACAATATTTGAGTACATTATACCCAGAGGTATTTAATTTCATAAACTGGCAATGTGCTATGTGAAGTGTTTCTTTCATTTATTTTTATCTAATCTCTTATTTATTTATTTATTTTCCTAGGCAGCTATTAACTATAATAGCCAAATATTAAAAACAGAAATAACAACTTTCCATTCTTACTTTTCTCCCCCCTTGAAGATGAATCAGCTGAACCATTTTGTATGTTTCTGAAAACTTCACTGAGTAAAAGTGAACTAGAAATGAGAACTCTGTAAGTGAGTGAAAAATGGTTCAGATTGCGATTATTCCCATCTTTTGCAGAAGTGAATTCTCCAGTCTTGGCTAGGATCTTAAAAAAATTCTTTAGATATTCATGAGATAAAGAGACTAGAGGATGATCTCACACCTCCAGACAGCGTTATTGCATTTGTCCTTTAACAGGTTTTGATCAAAGAAAAAATATGACATATGCATACACATGTATGAGACATATACATATGTGCTAGTCTGCATAATATTCTGGACCAATAGGTTGTTTCTGCAATGACTGCTGGAACAGGCATTACAAATCACAACAGTTTATATTCCCAACACGAAGTTTGCCACCTTCTTGAAAAGAAATGCTGCTATTTACATGAACAGTAGAAAAATCCAACCAAAATATTTAGGAAGTGAAGTACTCCACTACAGTTTCTACCACTGGAGAGAGAATAAGAAATTTGTGGCAAGCGTTAGATATGTCATTAAAGAAACTCATGGGAAATGTTCAGTTCAATAGTTCAGTTAGAAGTGAACTCAATGGGGATATAAAAATTATCTTAGAGAAGAAGTGGAATTATGAAGGCAAAGTTTTGGTGGGTATAGAAGCACAGCAACTCATAACAGCTCTCATGGATCCATTCAAACCATTTTTGGGCATCCTTGTGTAAAGCTGGTCATATCCTGAGTGGCACAAAAAGATAGTGTGGCCAGCAGCTCAAGGGAGGTGATTGTCCCCCTCTACTCCATTCTCATGAGATCCCATCTGGAGTGCAGTGTCCAGCTCTGGGGCTCAGCACAAGAAAGACATGAACCTGTTGGCCCAGAGGAAGCCACAAAGATGACCAGAAGGCTGTAGCACCTCTCTTACAAAGACAGGAGGAGAGACCTGAAGTTGTTCAGCCTGGAGAAGAGAAGGCTCCAGGGAGAACCTATTGTGGCCTTTCAGGATGTAATAGGAACTTATCAGAAAAAAAAACAAAAAAGACTTTACCAAGGCCTGCAGTGACAGGACAAGGGACAATATTTTTAAATTGAAAGAGGGTAGATTTAGACATTGAAACAAGTTGTTCTGAGAAGTCATGCATGTCCTATCACAGGAAGTATTTAAGACCAGGTTGAGTGGGGATTTGAGGAACCTGATACAGTAAAAGGTGTCCCAGCTCATGACAGAGGCATTGGACTAAATTATATCTAGAGCTCCCTTCCAACCCACACTTTTCTAAGACCCCAAGATTCCTTGCTCACTGCAACCTCTTCCAAGCAAGGTGCTTGAATTTAGTTGTTATGTGCTGTTTCACTGCTTTACAAAGGGCTCTCTGTACCGTGTGCTGGTCAACAACTCACTAAAAAGTACTCAGGAATTTGGCAAGGGATGTATCGTAATTATAGCTTTCTTTACACTTTGTCTCAAATATTCTTGAGTGTCTTGCATGAAAACAGGGAAAGCATCACCTGTGGCTAGCAATAAAACTGATAGAAGTTAAGGTAAAATTCTTATAAACTGATACTGCAAATTTTTTACCATCTATGAACATGTGAATGAAAAAGTAAGATTGCAATAATACTGAAGCAGAACACAGCAGCAGCTGAAAACAAATGAGCTCAATGTATGTTTCAAATTGTGAAAAAAAATGTTAGATTAAATATGGAAAGAGCAACATTTAAAAAGTGACAAACTGGCCCGCTCTTATCCATTGCACATTACCGCTTTAGGGATGGAGCTAACTTGCTTTCTTTAAATGTAGATGACTTGCAGGATTCACAGCTTTCTGAAACTGTGGCAGTATGAGCTACAGGGATTAACATGCTCGTGTCTCCAAACCCTTTCAGATCATTAAATTTTTCTTATCAAAGGAGGCATCAAGAATTTACATTTGGAAAGTTTCTGTATGCCCTTTATGATCTGTAATTGCTCAGGTTAAATAGAGGTGAAATTCATAGGCTCTGAACTGTTGCCATCAATGATAATATTCATCTGGTGTAAAAGAGATAGGTACCTAGAAATGGAGCATTTGATACACAGTGAATTTTATGAAAAGAAAGGTAATAGGTGAATACTGGTAAATTGCTTTATGAAAATAATTCACAATTCTTCAGAAAAGGGATGCTTTGTTCTTGCAATGGCAGTCCTGGTTTGCAAAGCAATAAATAGTTCAGGAAAATTGTGGGAGGGATGAAATTTATCTGCCATTATTTGCATTGTGCTTTTCTTCCCTATCAAAGCCCACTCACAGTTCTTACCATACCTGCCTGGGTCTCTTTATTTTATAATTGCTCACAAATACTATTGATTTCCTTCTTCTTTACACTGCATGCTATGCACATACCAGATGAAATCTGAGATTCTAAATGAAATGAATTTAGTAGTTTTAGCTCAATCCCTAGCCAACAGCAGATAAAAACATATGCAACACTGCTCAGTTGACACAATTTCTTTCATCTGTGCTGAGGAAATGCACTGGAATACATCCAACACTGACAGTAAATTGATTTGCACCCTTGAGATGCTGGCTACTCCTGTCAGAATTGGGTTTGTTGACAGATGGTAGGCAGCGTGGAGAAACTTTCAACGGAATTTCTTATATGTTACACAGAAATAGGTAAAAATAAAATAGGGGTATGGTGGTGGAAGAAAAGCTGAATAATTGGATTTATTACAACCTCAGATTTCTTCATTTTCTGATGAAGTTTCTGGTTGTCCAAATGGAATAATATTCCAATGCTTTTTTGCGTTATTATTTTTCTCTTTTACAGTGTGACTCTGGAACTTTTTTTAAATACAGAAATTAAATGTCTGACATATAGATATTAGAGTGTGCATTTGTCTGAAAAAGAGCACTGAGTATACTTAAACAATTTAAATTTTAAAAAATTGGAAATATCACTTTAGGAATACTCTTGTACCTGAGATAACATCTAAAAAATAGACACTGAACTTTCTACTTCTGATTTTAAAATTAGGTTCCAGATTTTGTGAAAAATCTTTCCTCTCAGAGTAACTAGACATAATTTATTTTACTGACTTTCTAATCAGAGCCTGAAGACTAATGTCCCAAATTTCTTTATTACTTATGATATAGCTACCATATTTCATGATCACACACAGATTACATAATTCAAGATTGTCTTAAAGGTGTCAAGGGTAAAATTATGACAAAACAGTCTGTTCTTCCTAATTTTTCCAGTTAAAAATATGAGAAAAGTTACCAGACCATTTCCACGTAGTTCTACTGACATCAAATTAAATTCTGAAGCCTCATATTAGGGTTATTCTAGATTTCAACTAGTGAAACTGCATAGTAAAAGCAAGGTGTTAAATGACAAGCAAGTGTGACAATTGTGAGGGGCTAAGGAATATTCTGCCAACACTTGGGAGGAAAAACATGAATTTTCAGTTGACTTTATTTTACTTACATTGGTGGCTAATAGTGATATGAAAAGAAATATTCATACCTCACCTACTTGCCTCCCAAATAAATTTTGTGGTTTTAAAATGTTTGAACCAAGCTTGGACACTTCAAGAGGGGAATAACTAGCTATCTAAGAAAAAGAAAATGTACTGGCAAGAGACAAATAAGGGACAAAGAAGATAAAAGCAAAGAAAGAAGGAGCAAAGGAATAATGAGATATGACAGCTGTGAGAGAGGCTTGTCCATCCTTTTCGCTGTAACAGTGTTAACAAAAATTCATGTATTCAAATAACTTAAGCACTAAGTTCTAGGGACAGATGGAATGGAAGGGCAAAGCAGAAACCTTTGAATTAGAGATCATACAATGCATATATACATGTATATACACATGTATACACACATATATATAAACATATTCCAATGAACTACTGTCAACCTCCTCCCTTTTTTTTTTTTTTTTTTTTTTTAATGTAGATGGAAATGATACAGGGAAATAGGTTGGTGAGACCAACCACTCTGCCTCCTGGGCAGGTCTCCTGACAGCTAGCTGCCTGAAGAGTAGACTGCCAATCTTTCCAGGACGTCTGATTTCCCAGCTGTTCACCTGGTGAGCTGCTGGCCTGCCAGGCTCTCCAACTGGCTGCTCCACAAGATCTCCAGCTCTGGGTGGGGGGTATTATCTGATGTCACAGAAATCAAACTCTCTTGCTGGAGTCTGCACTGGCTGGGGTCTGGAAGAAGATTTGTTTTGTAAACTCTAAAATGTTCCCAGTGTTTTGGCAGCCTGGACAATATCTACATTTCACTGTTCTTTAAAAGGGCATCTATTTGCAGTGTCACAATGAGAATCCTAGTTTTGTTGTTTCTGACATGCTGATTGTCCTTTAAAAATTGCTAAATTTTGTTCCAAATCAGGATGAAATCAAAAAGACAATTAGCCTGGATTTCTCATCAGAAATCTCATCCTTACCGTATCAGTAAAAAAGACATCCTAATTTTAGAGAACAGAGAAAATCATAAGTGTGTTGAGAAAATGCTTCACTAAGACTGTTCAATTTTTATTCTGAATGGATATAATTCCAGGGGACATTTTACAAAATTTAAAAAAGGATTTTTAGCAAAACATTAAAATCATATTCTCCTTATATGAAATTAACACAAAGTAGCCCTAAAAATCATGTATCTATAAGAAAGAGGCATAGAACTGCCCTTGCGGATTATCTTTTAGGCCTTCTCTTGGGGATATGACAGGTAAAGATGTTTTTTAAGATGTATCTCTTAGTGTTTTGGGTCATTTAATGTTTTAGATTTTTCTGACTCTGACATTGGATGCCTCTCCTGCTGCCAAAACAATTCAGAACATTCTTGGAGGGGGTGAGATCACTAAATGTTGAATTAGGTCATAGTTTCTCCAGAACTTCATGTTTTGCATAGACGTGTTCCTCAGAGTGATAGTTCATATTGATTTCTGACTAGAAAGGGCAGCTGCATATGAAGAAAAACACTACTGAATTTTTTAAGTGTTACTCTACCAACATAAACAGAAATTAATGTGCTATTTTCTCACACTTTTTAATTTCTCTTTTCTCTTCTCACTGTTCCAGTAGAAATTGAGGGGAAGAAATTTCCATTTCCAAGTGATTTCAATACCTGGTATTCCAAAACAACAAAAGTGGGTTGGAAACTATTAGTGAACGTCAGGTTGCATATTTAAACACATTCATTGGGGCAATTTTTGTTTCATATCATTATCGATTATCTGGATGAAGGGATCAAGTGCAACTTAAGTCAGTTTGGAGACGGCACCAAGTTGGATGGGAATATTGATCTGCTGAAGAGCAGAAGGACTCTACAGAGGGACAGGCTGGGTGGGCTGCGGCCACAAGGTTCAGCAAGTCAAAGTGCCAGGTCCTGCAGCAACAACCCCAAGCAGTCCAACAGCCTGGGAGAAGAGTGGCTGGAAAACTGCCCAGATGAAGAGGACCTGGGAGTGCTGGTCAACAGCTAGCTGGGTATGTCTGCCCAGGCAGCCAAGAAGGACAATGGCATTGTGAGCTGTATCAAAATTCCTATTGACAGCAGAGCCAGGGCAGTGATTCTCCCCCTGTACAGGGCTCCACACCTCTAATCCTGTGTGGAGTTCTGGGGCCCTCTCTAAAGGAAATACATTGAGGTGCTGCAGCAAGTCCATAGAAGGGCAACGGAGCTGGTGAAGAGTTTGAAGCACAAGTCTTATAAAGAGCCATGAGGGAGCTGAGGGGGTTTAGTCTGGAGAAAAGGAGGTTCAGGGGAGAGCTTCTTGCTCTCTACAAGTACCTGACAACTGTATGTGTGTTCTCTCATCTTTCAGAAGGAACAGAAAGGCAGTCAGGGCTTCCTTACAAAGAATAACAGATGCCTAACTATGACTAGGCAACAGAATTCTTCTAGAACACTATTTATCAAAGTTGCTATAACATACATTTTCTTCTTGCCTACTATTCTATCTGAATCCTTAGAACAGTATGTTCAGATCGCAAATTTGCAAAATTGTGCTTCCTCTTTTAAGACCACAGTATGATGTGTTATGGTCTCATATGCCCTAAAATTTATCTGCAGAAATTAAATTGAAAATTTCCATATGACCTCACAAATCAGTAAGTGTAAAAGTGATAATTAATGAAACATGAGAAAGGGATGGAAATTGTCATAATGGCTACAATTAAATTGATCCTTCACTGTGGGAAGGACTTTTCACAGTTATGTTTAGACTTCTGTAGTTCTCTGCCCTCATAAAAGAGAGATGTTTCCCAAAAGAAAACGATGCACTCAGCTTAACTAGTACTGATATGAATGTATTCTGTTTGGGTTTTTTAATTTATACAATTTACGCAAACACTAAAGCCAACAAACAGGGCATGAAATCCTTGGTGTTACAGGAAGACTGCATAGTCATAAGTTGTGATGTGTATTTACAGTCAGTACATTTCAACATCAAGTAAGCATTGATCATAAAACAGGTGGTTCATCTAGTCAGATTTTGGAACTCAATGAAAAAAGTGAGCCAAGATTCAGCAGCTAAAGGATAAGAAACCCAGGTTCATGGAAATCTTCAATCACCTCATTACTATGCTTAGCAATGGGCTAATAAGGAGAGTATCAGTTTGTGCTGGGCTGTGTGTTTCAGAATGTTAGAAAAGGCACTTGCTTTCATGGAAGGAGAAAGGCTGTCCTTGCAAATAAAGCATAGTGTTTTCATCCTTCACTACAATGCAGCTCCCTACAGAAAGGTCTGGAGTGCCTTGTGTGAGTAGAAACAGATGTTCCAAAGCAGCACAATACAGGTGAGTGAATATCGGACGACAGCTTTCAGTGAAACGCAGTTCCCTTAAGTTGTGTGTGTACACACACGTACATGTAGAGATATATATATATATGAAAATATTTTAAATGGTTGAATTGATAGCTAGAAAAATGCTGTATACAACTCTTGACTGTGTAATTTTCCTAAATTAAATGTAGTTTGATATCTACAAGGACAGAAAAGGGTTTTCACTTAGCCAACATAGACACTGAGACGTAGAAATTGTGATTTCAGTAGGTGAGTTGTTGAGGTATCTGTGAATGGGTACTTTGGAAAGAGTTCTTTGCAGAAAATTGTCCCAGACTTCTTTTCTGATTAAGAATAGCTTTTCTCATTTTCTTCATGAATATACATGCATGCTTCATTTTGATAGTATACCTCTGTGAGTACTTGGGAAACAATTTTTTTATTTATTACAACTCCTGAGTATTCCAGTCCTGACTTGAAAAAGTAACCGGCAGAGAACAATTTACTCTGTAAAAATTTACATTTAAATTCATTTACAACAAATGCCCTTTGTGTAAGCAAGAGGTTTCTATAACTGATGACATTCTATTGTGCAAAACCACACAGCAAGTAGCTGCCTCATGATATCCAAGCTGAATCGTAGGCGGTGGTTTTGAATATTCATTAACTCCTCTACCTGTTTGAAATACCATTTTATAGGGTACCAAGCAGCTGCAGTATTTATCCCAGTCTCAGGAAGCTGATAAGAGCAAGCACTTTACTGGACTGGAAAACATGATGTCAGTATGAAAATCAGTGCAATGTATGACACAATATTATATCCCTTTAATTGCACAATGAGGAAGAAGAATTTTCATTAAAGCCAGTAAGTGTTTTGGATACTGAGAACACTGAACAACCTTCAGGTATTCCAGTTTATCTTTCCTTTTTTCTTACCAGTTTCATATTGTGGAGACATGCAATGATTGCTTTTCCTATTATTTCCTTAATGTTTTAAAAAGCATGGTTGTGAAAATGTTGGGAGGTTTTTTTAATAGCAAATATTTTGACCAACAGGAGCATTTCCATTTCATTTAGTTTTCCTGTGGCTTCTCTTGTGACTGAATGTGTGTTTGTATGTGTGTTCATTTTTCCTCCTATCTGACAGTACATTGTTTTTAATCACAGAACACAGAGGGGAAGGGGAAGCTGTGGAATTGATTTTGTGTGAGAAAGGAGAAAACCTGAAGGAACAACCAAAGAACAAATGAAAACATAATGAGAGTACAGGAAACATGGCTGTGGTCTTGGAGGTTCTGGGGGAGAAAAAAAGTGGATTCATGTAGATTGATTCTGTGTGATGGACTGTGGAGGGTTCTGAGGAAAGTAAGAGTGTGAAGGAATGCCAGATGAAAGTCAGAAAGGAAGCATGGAACAAACAAGGACAGAAAACAGATAGAAAATGAAAAATAGGGCTGACAGAAAGCCAACATAACCTTGATGAATGGGACGAACCTCATTGCATGGTTTTGGCTGTGGGGAACATTGCTCATAGGACAAGAATGACTTCGGAAAAAAGAGCTATCTTGAAAAATTATCCCACTAAGAAACAAAGGACTTTCACAAAAATTTAAAGCAAGAAAATATACAGTATTTTTTCTTTGCTCATCTGGCAGTCATTGAACTTTGTGAGAATTAACTAATTAGATCAAATCTCTGTTAATACAGAGAACTGTCAATCCATATGGTTTTTATCTTGGAGAAGGCAAATTCATCATCTTTCAAACTGGTTATATGACATCTTGAAGGAGCAGAGTACTGTATAAGCAGTGATAGGTTTACAGTAGTAGATTCATTATGGCACTGAAAGATCTCCACACACTCTCTTACTTAAAGGGTACCCTGCTTCTTCCTCTGGTTTTCCATGAATGGAGAAAATTTGCAAGCAGAGCCTCAGGGATAGATGCAGGACATCTTTCACAAACAGCACTCCTCAGCTGAGCCCCAGCATGGTGCTAGTATGACAAGTGGACAACTGTCCCCACATCTAAGCAGATTCAGAAGAGCTTTCTCTTATGGGCTTCCCCTCCTTGAGGTCACTCAGTGCAAAATCAAGACAGTCTGATCTGGGGTCACGGTAAGAATCTACTTCCTGAGCGACCGCTCATCAGGACTTGAAGCCCAGATTAAAGACACACTAAAGACATGCATTTGGTACATGAGATGCCATGTGACTTTCTGAGTGAATAAGTGCTCATGTCTTTTATCTGGGCTACATGTCCCAGTGAGTGGCCACTCAGGAAACAGGGTCATACTGTGATCCCAGAGGAGAGAGGCCCAGGCGCTTGGGAGGTGGTTTGGGTGTGTGTCACGTACATAATCTAAGTTACCCATTACAGCGTAACTCAGTGGCAGTTTTTGAGAACTGTTTGATTTTTTTACATAGATCAAGTTTTTATTCTCTCATAAGCCTGCACCACTGGGATGAGGTACTAAGGTACTAAGGGCCTATCTGTCAGAAAGCCATACTTGTGAAAATAAACCTTGGAATATACATTAAATGTTTTTTTCTGTATTTTTACATAAAACAGTAATATACTTAGCTCTTAAATGCCATCTAAAGACAACTTGGAACGCAACTCAGACAAATTGCATTTACCTTTAAGTCAGCAATTAATGCCATAAGATCATAATGTTCACTTTCCATTCATACTTGTCATTTGTACCTTTCTTCCTTTCCCTAAGACACAGCCAATTTTTTTTTTTTTTATTATAGATTGTGTGTAGTTTATCAGACTCCATTCCCACCCCTTTCAGTCCCTCCCTCCTGTGAGGAAGTTCAGCAGGATTTGTTGCAAGGATTGATTATGAATGGTTATGTTAATTATTATGTTTAAATGTAGATTATGAACTGATTGTTCAAGCTACAGGTCATTCCAAAATTAATATCTTTATATTTTGATTTTCCTTCAAATTGACAGTGTCATCAGTCTTCCTCTCAACATCTTTCTCTTTTGGATTAGAAATACATGTGATCCATAGGTTGCTGAGTGTGGTTGTTTCAGCTTGGGTTGGTTAATTTTCTTCACAGTAGCTAGTAGGGGGCTGTTTTAGGATTTGTGCTGAAATCAGTGTTGGTAGTACAAACATGGTTTTGCTATTGCTGTGCAGTGTGCACATTGAGTCAAGTTCATCTCTGCTTCATATCCCACCCCACCAGCAAAGAGGCTGGGGGTGCTCAAGAAGTTGTGAAGAAAATTTCATACAAAATGGCATCATGCTTAGGATGTAGAGCTAGGGGAAGAAGAAGGAAGAGATAGACCTTTGGTGTGATGGCATTTGTCCTCCCAAGCAACCATTAAGCTTGATGGACCCCTGTTCTCCTGGGGATGGCTGAACACCTGCCTGCCCATACAAAGTGATGAATGAATTTCATTTTGTTTGAGGGTGTGGCTTTTGCTCTAAGTATTTAACTATCTCAACCCATGAGTACTGTCATTAATACTCTTCCAATTCTCTCTCCCATCCTACCCAGCGGCTGAGTGAGCAGCTGTGGGAGGCTTTTTTTGTCAGCTGGCATTAAACCACAACACTGGCAGATATAGAGAGAAATAGAAATTATTGGGTGTTAGGCCTACGTTGTTTTATTCATATTGCAACATTATCAGAGATTACAAATATACCAAGAAAGGAAAGAGGTTACACACCTTTTTCTAACTTAGATACTGCTTAACTTCAGCCTCTCCTCCTTTAAAGAAGCGTGGCCCTGCCCAAAGTATGGGCTAGAAATGGTCATTATTATGTCAACATGCTAACACAGTGAGTGATTGTGAGACTAGTTGTTGCTGTTCTAGACATTGCTAGACAGAGCCATTCAGGGGCCCAACAGGACCAGGCTCCTGTCACATATGGAAAAGTATTGAGCAAACAACTCAATACCTTAAAAAGCAGTCACATTTTTTTATGTGTCACTCCATGAGGAATATGTAAGATCACTATAAAATCTGAACTACCACATTCCAAGTGTTATTCAGGAAAATGTAAATAAAGCTGTATGAGAAGAATGCACACTCGCAGATGCTGAAAAATACTACAGTTCACAGTCTGTCTCACCTTAACCTGCTGGTGGTCTTGTAAGACAGGAAATACACACTTAGACAAAACAAATAGGTTAACAGGTCTGTAGATGTAAACAGAAATTATACAGCTCTGGTCATCATAATAAGCTATGGTCTCAGTTGGTGCACCTGGCCATTGTGTTTCCACTGTTTAGAAAAATGAAAGGCAGAAAAAGGGACAGTAATGGGGAAGTTTCTAACAATATAAGGAAGGAATCTTCCAAGTTTGAGAGAGGGAGAATTTGAGACAGCACAAAGATATTTATCTGAAAACATAACATGAAGGCAAAGGGTATCAGTGTCATTGACCAATCAAAGTGAGAAATGTCTTAACAGTTTTTAAATTGATAAATAAGCCTTACTTATACTTGTTGGCTTAGGATTAAATTTTAGTAGATGATAGTATGATTAGATGATGTGTTAAGTAGTCCACAAGGAGCATGAATATTATAAAAGGAGAGGACTTTGTGGATACAGGGAATTAACAAGAGAAAAACAAGATAAAAGATACATATTACAAAGGATACAATTACATATACATACAGTTGCCAGAAATAGATACAATTACATTAACTGCAGAAAAACATCAGCACATTTTCATTTTCACTTTGATATATTTTACATATTTATACAGATTGAATACAAATATATATACCTATATGCATATAAAAATATAAGCACCCATAAAATACAATGTGTTATGCACAACCAGATATATGTAGAGACATTAAATTTATAAAAATGAATGCCATTCTTGTACTTGGTGACCTATAAACAGTTACCCAAGATTTTGGCAAAAGCCATGGATATGAGGATAGAACTCAGCTGCAATTTCCATAGCACCTCACAAGCCCATACTTTCTAGAAATGGAATTCTTCTAAACACTATCATATATTCTAAAAAGATTTTTTCCTTACCCTATGCATGAAATTCTTCAAAAGGTAGTTAGTGCCTGAAATGCTTACATTTAATTGGGAATGTTTTTGATGCTACAGTTTTCACAAGGTCCCGATTATAAATTCTCACTACATTCCTATGCTGTTGGGCTTTTCTGATTCCTTACATGTACACTTCATACTGCACTGAACACTAAACAGAATTGCACTAGAAAAATCATAGTTTTAGGTCCATCGATGTGGCTTGTTGGGATTCTTTCCTTGACAGTTTGATTCTTGTGCATTATTTGTTCATGAAAAATATATTTTACATATGACAGCTGGAGATGCCTCTGCAAAACATTTGATTAGAGAATAGAAAAAAAGTGAAAGAAAGTGAAAAGTGTCTGGGGAAATTGCATGGAGGACTAAAACCCTAATTCTTGAAGTTTTGGCTATAAAGAATAACATAGCCTGCTGTACAGGAAATATAATTTTCTAGGACCACATACACAGTTATTTCCATTTGGTGACTTTTCTTTTTTTGAAATTATTCACTCTATATTAAGAAATAGTAGCTTAAATTTCTTTTAATGATGGACTCTCAAGGAACAAATATTCCAAAGTGAGTATTAAAATATTCAATCTGTATATGAAACCATAGCAAAGCATTTTTGTCCTATTTTTACATGACAGCAAGCTACAGATTTTAAAATGAAAATCAGAAGTGAAGCAGGATTGCATGTAGGCATTGGGCCAAAACAGAACTGTGAAAATTTAAACTCTTGTGTAGGCTGCAAGATTACTTTCATGTCTTGATGGTGTGATTTTCGGACTTGATGCTTCTGCTCACTGTTCCCACAATCTTTATTTCAAGAGACAAAAAATTTAATAAGATAGTGTTTTTTTCTAACATTCTTATCATTGTAAAAGATTTATTGTGTTAATAGAATACCACACAGAGATATTGATTTGCTGAAAGTTCAGATTTACCTCTGCCCTTTCATGATTTTGTTATGTTTTGTTTTAACATTCTCTTCCCTTCTGTTCTGGGAAATACTTTTTCAGGTCAACTGTCAGTCACATGTAGGTCATCTCCAGAAAATAGAAACAAAAATTCAAACACAATAAACACAATAATTTTGGCTAGAAACCTGAAAAATTTTCATAATATTACCTGGAAGTAATTGCATCTTTGCATAAAACTTAGTGTTCTGGTGACTATTTATTTATTTAATATCTAGAATTCCATTGAATTTAATTATTAAGAAAGAACACTGATTAAGGGATGTGGGTAAATGCACAGTCTTACAAGCCTTATTTATCCTTTCTATTACAATGATGAAGTCTACATCTATTAGTCCTCTGCATAAACTTACTCATTTAACTGAATATGTAGATAAGACCCTATGTCAAAAGCTGAGTCATGAATCCAAAAATTAGTGTCTCTTCTGGAGATGCTGCTTAAACAAACAAAATTAGCACAAAACCATTATTTAAGTGTAGCACAAATTTACAACAAGATCAGTAACTGCTGAAACCTTAAACACAAAAAATAATCACGCTCAGTACTATACTGAATAAACCAGTTGCATAGCTTAGTGTGTGTGAAACAGAAGCAAAAATTGCTAGCACAAGTTCCTGCTAGTAAAGATAACGTGCAGAATTCATCACAGTCTCATATAGATTACCAGCAGGTAGTGCCTATGGCCATGTAGATTTATTTTTTTTTTGTCTGACAGCAAGAGAACACAATCTGGCTTTGAGGTGATCTTTTGACTGCCTCTTACATCTCCAGATCTGAAACTTGACCTGTGCCCCAAGACCCATCATCAACTTTTATGGGAGCCAGAATCCCTGGGTTTGTAGAAAAACTGTTTAAAAAAAAAAAAAAAAAAAAAAGTGGCCTTTTTGTGTTCTTGGACATGGCTGCATTAAGAAACAATTTGTTTTTTTCTTTATTTTATTGCTGATAAGCTTGACTGATGCACAGTGGGGCAGGACTCTGTGCAAAGTAAAGACATCATTGTTTCTACACCTCAGTGATGCATACAAAAAGTTTTAAGGCAAATAGCAGAAACATGTATTCATTCATTCCTGCACAGCAGAATGTGAGTACTCATGGTAGGTGCAGACATTTTTTTAATATATGATTGAAGAGAAACTCCACAGGCAAAGAATATATTTCTAACCAGCTGAATACTAAGATCTTAGTGTGATAGGTGCTACAAAAGGTGTTACGAGTGATAACCAGAACAAGCCAGGACTCTTGCAGAGAAAATAATAACAAAATGTTCATGAGTAGTTATTTCCTACTACGGTGCCCAACCGTAGTGTAGGCACTTAAGGGTATTCATTGTTTATTAAATTTATTCAGAATGCAGGAACCTTCACTGACTGTCAGGGTTTTTCTGAACTCTTGGTTCTTGCAGTCAATCTCCTTGACTTAGGCAATGTACAGTGACATGGCCATGCTTCCGAAAGCATATATTTATTTAGTAGCTATCAAGAAAAACCTATCGGACAGTTTTCAGCTTTCCTTCTCCTTGAGAGGTTTAGATTGATAGACTAACATAGATAAACAGGTCTAGTAGAACAATGCCTAAATGATAATATAAGGGCTAATTAGGAAAAAAGGAGACAGGGACATTATAAGGAGACAGAGACAATAAGGAGACAATAAGGAGACAGAGACAATATCTTTCAGTAAAGTCTTCAGGAAAAAAAAAAAACAAACCAGAAAACCTTTTCCTGCAAGAGGAATCAGCTATATCAGTTACACCTATTTCATGATACAGAGTACTGTGAAGTCATGAATTCAAGGCATCAACCACTTAAACAAAGAAAAATAAATCAATGCAGGCTGTTATGATGATGAATTATTTTAGAAAACTTTACTGTGAAGTTCAGTTCAACAAAGACATCCTGTCGAGGGCCTCTCTATTGACAAGGTCTGTTGCGGTGTAAGATTGAGCAAAAATATGTCCAGATGTTTTAAAACTTCACTTTTAATACTTCCCACTTCTCCTAGAAAAGAATGTCAGTTTCCTGCAGATGCCCTGAGAATATTGGTTTTGCTTTTGTTACATTGACAAACTTAGCTGAGCAGACCCACACCTACCCACTTCTGGACCCATTCCTGTACGCAAACAGCCCACATGGTCAATGAAGATATAAACAGGGAAGAGATAAGTGCCTCCACCTTAATCTATAGATGTGGCAGGAGAAGGAGAGCAGTGTGCAAACGACATTCAGCTGGAATGTGACTGTTCTCCAGTTCCTATGGCATGGTCTACAGTTTGCTATGGGATGGATTTTTGTCAAAGATGGAATTTTTCAGTCATACCTGATGTGACCTTTAAATTATGCCATGGCTCCAGTCCTGCTATCTCTTCCAGCAAGCTCCTCATGGAGACTCAGGAGACTTCCCACTGCAATACTGCAAAATCAGCAGCTGGTAGGGGTTTTATCTCAGAGACAGAGGCATGGTGCTACTTGGGGGCAGAAGCAGTTCACATGAAGTGATACATGAGAAAATAATTCTTCCTAGAACTGGGAGCATGGAAGCATTAAGAAACAAATTCAGGTCAACTCCAAAACCAGTTTCATCTCCTCTTTATGCCACCTAAGGTAGTCAAATACTTATTAGCTCAGAGAAAAGAGAATTGACTTCAGTAAATATTGTGCTAATAAAACACTATTAGTTGTGTTACTATACACATGTGTTTGGATGACACCCTTGACCCCATCAAGATAAGCTCTAGCACACCCACAAAACAGTGTTTGGTCTACAAAATATAGCATTTTGCACCTAATCAACTTTAGTATTTCATGCTTACTCTGGTATGAAGAAGCTGGAAGGTTTGCACCTCAAAAATAAGGGAAAGAGATGAGGGTATTCCAATATGAAGCAAAACAAGATTATCAAACTCTTTTTTTTTTACCTATGATTACTGATTCGCTAGAGTTTTCGTACTGTCAACCATGATGGATACAGTTAATTTTTGCTGTTTTGTATTTATATTGCAGGTTGCCATATCTGTCATTAATCATAAACATAATTGTAATAGAGACAGAAATGTCTTTTCCCAGACATTTAATTCTGAAATACAATTATCCAGACTTCCTGCTGTTAATGGCATAGAATTCTAATTACTTCAAAATGAAGCCATTATTCATAAACTTCAGGCTTGTAACACACATGTTTACAGTAGATGGAAAATACTATAGAATTCATCATAGTGGAGCTCTTATTTGCCACAGGCTTATTTAACTACTGCCTTTGTCCTATCCCATTAAGGAATGATAAAGTACTCAACTCCCTGTTTACATAGAAAGCTGTGAACAGAAGTCCTCCTTCACAGACAACGGGCATTCAAATTTTCTGCCTGTAAATAAAGTACAGCTGTGCTTTTCTGTTGTATGAAGTCGCTTAAAATGGCAGTAATTTAATTAGCAGTCACTATTTCAGAATCAGATAATTCTAGCCGTGGTTAATGTGTAATGAAAATGGAGAATCTATTGGGCAATGCAAACTTAGATTCATGGGGTTAAAAGAGAAAAATGTTGAATTGACTAATTTTCCCAAATTTTCAAGCATAAATTGTAAAAGAAATGTGTTTGATACATGGTTTGTTTTCATAAAACAGTGCTCAAATTTGGAGAGCAAATACCATTATTAGCATGCAAAGATGTAAAGAAGATACAGAAGGTCCAAGAATATACCAAAAATATGGAAGAGGCCTCAATTATAAATTCATTTGGGCTATGAAGCTGAGCAGTAAATGTTTATTCAAGTGGAATTACAATTTAAAAAAATATGTAACAAAAATGAAAGACATCCATCCCCAGACACATTCTATAAAACAATAGAGAACAGAGAAAATACTGAAGACTTCAGCTTTTATGTCACTGATGCTCTTGCATTATTATTATTATGCATTATTATTATTATGTCACCAATACTCTTGCAGAGGTTCAACAAGACCTGATCAGAAGAGGGAATCAAGGGAAGACAGGTAGGTACTTCCAGGGAATGGCTGAATGCATTTTAACAAAGTTAACTAAAGCTACCAATATACCAGAACATCTCAATTAATGCCAGACATATGAGCTGGCTACCAAAGACCCTAGAAGCTCTGAATAATTTCTTCTGCTGTTCCACAGCAGAAGGAGGCAGTGATCTCAGAAGCCATATTCAGTTCTCAAAATCTGAAAATAAAACCTTGATTTCTGTTAAGTGTAGTATGCTTGCAAAATGTCTTATTGTATACGCTGGAATACGAGCTCATGCATTGTATGGACGCACTTGCTGTGTCCTATTCATACCTGACATACCATGAATGATAGGCACATATTAGTGCTGATTTTACCTTATTTCCCCTTCTCTCTTTACATTCTTGTTTATCATTCTGAAAGATCTCTATTTCAACTGAATAGTAACATAAATGGTTAAAAGGTGTTGACTACTCTCACACTGTCATAAATGAGGAAAAATGGCTAAATAACAAGTAAAAGGCAGTGAAAGTAGATATGGGATCCTCATTTTATACCTTATTTTCATGTTTCCCCTATATGAAAGGCTGTTAATCAATAAATTGTGAGGGATTTATTGTTTCTCTACCTTTGTGTTTGTTTTTCATCTTCACATCTAACCAGGAGTTTCAGTGCTACACATAGTGACAGGCATTCACACAACACTGGAAAGGAAGCTGAGAACTATGATTAGGTCAGCTTGCGCCTTCCCTGAAATTCAGTGCAGTCTGATTTTGGGGGATTTAGATCTATTATGTTAATGTCAATTTTCAATTTATTCCCATTACTGACAGTTTGAAAAATCATGGATTAAGATTAAAATAGAGGAAAAATGTGTTAGTATAGCATACTACTGTGGAGCCTTACCAAAATATGTAATCCCACAGCTACACTCTATTATAGGAAGGAAGCACCATCTCTTTCCCAAAATTACTGTTGTGGAAAAACCTAGCATATGTAAAAAGTACAAAGGTTCAAAGCAATCCATAGAATTTGGAGAGTAAAACCTCCTTTTGAATGAGCTCATCTACATTTTTCTGACATATTGCTACGGTAGATTACACATCCTTTTTAAGCTTTGATTGTAAAATAGGAGACTTCTAAAACCACAGCAACATTTAGAGAGATGACATGTCATGGAGATGTTCACTCTAAGTGGTTTTATATTAAAGGTTTGAGTGGCTGTGCACAATGCAATAGCTTTTAGGAACTTAGATAAATGGTACAAATGAAAAGATACAAAACGGAACAGAGAAGAAGTCACTTTGCAAGTTTAGGTTTGGACTAAGCACATATAGCTTGGCATACACTTGGGCTATGTTTGAACTTCAGGTTAGTTTATCTTAATTATCTATTAGGTTTGTGGCTGAGATGGAGTTAACTTTCTTTCCCATAACAGCCCTTCTAGTGCTGTGCCTTTTATTTGTAGCTAGAATGGTGTTGATAACACATCTGGCAGCCACCCAAGGTCAACCCACCACAATGTAAAAAGCTCTTTGGAAAGGTACTTAACTTTTTATTTCCTCATCTACATTTTTCAATATTTTTTTTTGTTCACAGTTCACGCTTTAAAGCCAAGCTAGTAGCAGACAGGGGCATCTATGGATATTGGTTTGTTTGTTTTTTCTCTAAAGACTTGTATATTCAGAGCTCAGAAATGCAACATAGCTTTCATTAAAAACATGGAACAATCACAAATTGATCATAAATATATTTGAGTTAGCTTCTTACTTGATTATTTGAATGTGTTTATAAGGCAGGCCTGGAGAAAAGGAAGCTCAGAGGGCAGACCTTCTCACTCACTTCAACTACCTGAAAGGAGTAGCCAGATGGGGACTGGTCACTTTTCCTAAGTAACAAGATAGAGAGAAAATGGTCTCAAGGTGTGCTAGGGAATGTTTAGATTGAACAGCTAGAAAAATTTGTTATGCTGAGAGGTGCCAGGAATTGAAACAGGCTGCCCAGGGAAGGGGTGCAGTCACCATTTCTGAAAATATTTACAAGGTGTTTCAGTGTGGTATAGTTTAGTGGTGGGCTTCACCACTGAGTTAACAGCAGGACTTGAAGATCATAAAGGTCTTTTGCACCCTGAATGATTCCGTAATGATTCAATCCTTTACAGTACCTGAAATAGGTAGTATGTCTCCAATGTCCCCATTGTAGGCACTACGTCCTAAAATTTCTAGTCATGAGATGTTATCCCCTGAACATGTTTAAAAGACTCCAGTAAATGTGGTATTTATGTACATGGACATTTAGTGATGGACTTCGCAGTTCCAAGTTTATGTTTGGATTTAATGGCCTCAAAGATACTTTCAAACCTAAATGATTTTATGATTCTTCTCTAGTGACCAGTTCAAGAAATTTCTGCTTTTCATTCAAAATAAATAAATTTTAAACCAACTGTATTTTATTCTCTCTCTGGAAGTGCACAGTCAAAGTAGGCTATTTTTAATCTTTACCTATAATTTTAGTTAGAAAAGACTAGTCCTTCAGAGATGCTGCATAAAAGCTAAATAAAATTTCATCCTTTGCAACTGATTTATAGCATCCATTTAAATCTTTAAGACAGATTTTTGGGTTTATGACAACATTATGAACCTGATTTGTCATTCATCTGTACAAATTTTAGTAAATCCTAGTAGGGTTCCTTCATTATCTTATCTCTGACATTTTTCTTTAATCCACTGTTACAGCACTCCCCACCTACAACATATAGACATTCTTGCTGCGACACTCAAATCCCCAAAGTAGGATGCCATGGATTGCTTTCCGAATGATATCTATTACTGTTATCACCAAAATGATGATCTGGAAATGTCATTGCTAAATTACAATTTAAACTTACAATTTAAACAAAACATTTCATACGTCTTCAAATGGAAATATTTGATTTTAGTTTCTTGAAATAATTTTCAAGTTAGTGAAAACTAGTCTTAGCTAGGCCAAGAAAAGGAGTGGTAATAAATAAAAACAATAATAGTTAACCTATTGCATGTTATCACCTAGTGTGGACATAACTAGGTTGTCCAAAAGCCCTGCTTAGTTTTGACTATTTCAAACCCTTTTGGAGCTTACAGGCATAGCTTGTTTTATAAAGACATAGGTAGTCACAGGCGTGGGTCTGGAACTTGAACATCTCACTGGCAGCGTAAATGACATAACATTTATGCTCCAGATTCATTTCTCGGAGTCTGACTCTCTATTTTATTGAGTATTTCAGCAGCCTGTGCTGAGTGAACTGGAAAATCTGGGAGATAGCCCTCTCCATCCCCTCAGAACAAAGCCTGGCACAAGCAGAACTCTGCTGTTCGGTGAAAATTCTCCTTTAGGTGGGCTTCTGAAAATGCTCTTTCTGAGTCTTTCCCACACAAAATTATTCAGTGAAAATTACTTCATGAGCAATTTTAGGGTTACAGCAATTGCATTGCTGGAAAATAACATTTCCATCAAAAGTGCTCCCAAAGACGTTATTGCACTCCACACAGTTGTTATGTACTTGACTCCAGAATGTTTTGCTTTTTTTATATGCGGCTTTCACTTAGAAGATTTATGATACTGTGCGTCATTCTATCTCACATTATAAACAACTGATATTCTTTCCCCATATAATTGACTTTATTAGTAACTCTTACTTATTCTTTTTCTGTAAACAAATAGCTGAATAGGCAGTTCCCAAATGTTGTGGTTTTGTTGGTTTGGGGTTGGATTTTTTCCTTCAATCTATTTGAAGGTGCTTAAGAAGCATCTTAGCAAAAATATTTGGCAGCCTCATGATCAACTTGAAAAACTGAGCTTGGTTTTAATTCTGCTCTTCTTAATATTTGTCAGATTTATAAATACTATTTTTAACATAAGAAAAGAGGAATTTCTTATTAATGCCTTTTATATTCCTGAACATGGATGTTTCACCTAATTTTCTACAGTGCTCCTATCCTCAAATTTCATGGAATATAACTTCCATTTTCATGAGTCTGTGTCTTTTGTTGCCTCTTTATAAGGCATTACCTCTTGAAAAGGATGCGATCTCTGTCTGCATAAGGCCAAGATAATTTTCTCTACTTCATTTGGAGCTTTGCCATTTCATCTCAGTTGGGGATCAGTCCTCAGATTTGTAACCTGAATTGAATATTACATGATATCTGTTCCCACTAATGTTTTGATCTTTCCCACTCTAAAAAAAAACACAAGTTCACATAAAAAAACAAACATACTCTCCACTTGGAGGACAAGAGATACAAACTAGTGCCTCCACTTTACATTTGCCAAGACAAAAATAATTTTGAAATTTTGCAAAAATTTTATGTATAAGTAATGTTATACATGTGGATAGGCACATACATATAGAAACATACATGAACAAATATATGGAAAGTTATTTCTGAAATATTTATATTCTTCCTAGAATAAAAAAGCTTCAGGGAACATTAATGCTTCTAACATGAATATGGAGCTTAGATATTAAAATTCATGAGGACCTGTCAACTGAACTGATGCAAGCTCTATTTGCCAGAATTACACGATGACATTGCAAGCTGGCAAAGATGAAAGCAGCTCAAGAAAGCTCTTCTTGGTGTTATTTCATCCCTTTGAATGTCAAACAAGCTGTCTTTCACCAATCTGGAGCTACATACAGAGCACAATTCTGTGCTGTTTGGTGAAGGTGTTCTCCTGAGTGTAGGAGATGTGCCTCTTTCCCTGCTTCCCAGACACCAGACGGCCTAGGTTTTGGAATGACAGTAGACTGCCAACCAAATTCTGTATTTACTCAAACATACGTTGTCTCCTCTTCCAGATGACTTGTAGTGAAATTTAACAGGCGTCATCCATATGTTCACTTTCATATTCCACACAATACTTGCACAGAATATCAGCAGGTCCCTTTCAGAGGCTCTAAATGGCTTCCCTAAAAAGGGAGGCACTATGCAATACAAAAATTACCTGACAGAGGTATCATCATCCTGCAAACAGGACTTTATTAGTTAATATAAGGATTCGATGCAAGGAGTTACTCAAATATGTTTAGCATGGTGAGCAATTTAAATTGTGGACCATTTAGAGTTAATGCCTTACTGGGGAAGTTTATTCAAAAGTAGTTTGAAGTCTACATATTTGTTTCTAAGAAAGTTCTTGCAAAAATCAATAAATCGTTCTCTGCTACAGCAAATACTGAGCATAACACAGTACATTATGTGCAAACATCAGGAATATCTGAATTCACAGATGGTAAAGATGCTGGACTAGAAAACCTGGAGTATTTTTAATATAAGTTTCATTAAGTTAAAGTATTACTTCTCTCATCTACAGATTTTTACTGTTTTGTTTTCATGCAGTGAACCACACTGAAATTACTTTTTCAAAGGTCTCAAGTTATTTCAAAAATTTCTGGGTAATGTTTTTCACTGAATACTAAGTAGATACTTGAGTGAACCATTCTTTGACCAATTCATTCTTGGCACAAATAAGAACCATATCTTTTCCCTCTTTCTGTCTCTTCTAAGCATTCAGTTACCCTGATAATTTCAGATTGCTCATCTGATTGCACCAGCAGCCTGGGCTAGTAGCTTTTCTTTTCCCTTATAGTCTGTGATCACATGTAAATTGTATGGCCAGTGGAACACAGTTTTAGAGAATCTCACTATGCTGAAAAAGTTACTGAAACCTTTAATAAAACTTCATGACCTCTCAATGCAAGAAAAAATTCTGAATGCAAAAGACATATTTTTAAAGGGCCAAAATAATAAAAAAACCAAGGAATGAACATCTGATGAGATAAATGGCTGGGGCTGAGGTTGTGAGTCCCCTTCTTTGTCATCTGGAAAAATGGTCAGTAATATTAGATAATTTTCAATGTTTCCAGCTCCCTTTTGACATGAATCTACATCTCAGAAAAATAATGGTCAATGAAATGGTCACATTAGATGTGAAAAGTTTAAAATTCCTTTTGAAACAAACTATTTCTGACCTATAAAAAGGAGCAGTGAAAAATGAGTTTTACTGTCAAAGTTAAGTCTCTTATTCCCCAGCATGTCAGTTATCATTCACATTTATGGAATAAAAGGAGGCTGATGCTCTCAGACTATTCTTATTTTTACCAGTTTAAACTTCAGCATCTATAAATCTGTTTTTGAAATGTATACATCCCAGTTCACAACAAAAATAGCATTGGTAAGAAAAAGTCCTTTTCTTGGAGCAAATTTTCACGTGGCGATGTCTGGCAATGTCTGGCAATGTCAATGACTTTTCGTAAGAGAATCATCTTTCACGTTGTGCTGTGAGTGAGGTAGACCATATTTGCATACTAAACAATTAATAGCTAAAAGGATTGATTTGCCCTTATCTTAAAGGATGTAAATAAAAAAAATAAATATGGTCAATATTGCAAAAAGTTGCTTTGGTTTATATTCTGTGGCATTTGCAGATGCAGGGAGGACTGAGATGCCTTGCACAAAGGTGCCATATAAAGATAGTAGTGGCATTGAAGTGTTTGCAGTTGTATTGCAGACAAGATCAGCAAAGACTGATGGGAAGAACAAGCCGGGAAGACAAATGGAGTGGCACTTCGCTACTCACACATTGCTTTGTCACCTCCAGATCATTTGGATAAACACACATACAAAGATGTAACACCACTCCCATGAAAACATTTAGTTTATCTATTATTATATATTTCCAGTTCATGTATTCAGAGTTCTAATATCTACAAACATCAAATACCACAAGAACTCATGAATTATATCAGCGCTCCCCTGTGCATAAGTTATCCAATGTAGGTGCTCAACAATTTCAAATATTTTCTTGTAAAATCTGCTGAAGTTAGAATATTTCTCTATTCAAATCTGCCTCATTGCTCACTGGGATAGTCATTTGGCTGTGAACTTCTATTGTCCCAACTACCAGATACACCTTTGCCTGCCAGTAGGCAGAAAGGAAGCCCTGAATCTTCTTCGTCAGAAGTAGGAATATCAGAATCAAGCTCTCAATATTTTTTCTTTTTTCTTTTAACGCAAGAGGAAGCATAGTAGGACAAAAATCCAATAAGATGGTTGTTTTTCTAGCCAAAAAGTTTAGACTACTTATGACATTCCCCCTACAAATAGGAGGAGAGAAATAAACAAAGGCTGCTCTGCAGAGCAATTCAATGCAGAAAACTAAACTGAAAGTGGTAGCTTCACAAACAATGAGGTGACTTAACCTACAGAATGTAAATATCCACTTATTCCCAGAAAATAAACAATTTGGTTCTTATTCCAGTGCTCTGTATTGGAAAACAATTAATTAACAAAAAGAGAGAGAAAGTGTGAGAAAGAAAACAGGAAGAGCATAGTCTGAATAATCACAGGTTATCTTCTGATATATTCAGGCTAAAATTATAAAAGGCCATATATGTCTATAAAGGCAGACATGTATATTTAGTTATGTATCCATACTGGTATGTATTGATTCAGTGATACAAAGTAATACATTCGGTGTTTTCAGAATAAGTCCCGGACACTTTTGGAACACAAGTATTTATCTGCATGGCTCTTTCATACAATAGTACCTGAGAGCTACATGTGCAACCCTGGGACCTTGTGTCGACCTTTTAACTATTAGAAAATTAGGTTTCACAGTTTCATTTAAAATTTTCACAAACAGGGAAACTTTGTCTAGAGCAGCAGAACTCATGGTTAGTATTTTACAGATGAATAAGGAAACAGCAGAAGGTGTTCTCTTTCAGGTCAATTTCTTTCAAAGAATCGTTTCTGCCCCAGTAATTTTTCTTATAAAATCAACTGACATGGCATCTTGAAAACATGCTAGCTCTGCAAATTTACCTGGATTATTTAGCTGCTTGATGTTTCACTCTTTATCAGGGTTTTCAAGGAGAGAACAATATTTCCCAGAAGTTCCAAGCAATATGCTTCTGTGTCTTTCTTATGACTTAGAGTCACTTGGACTTCCTTTCATGAAGAAGTAGCCCTTCAATGTCATGTTACTGTAACTCATCACTCTGCAGAGAAAAGTCTTCATTGTCACTTTATACACGGGCAACTATCATGGTTTTACCAGAACTGCAAATAAGCCCCACACAGCTGCTCACTAATTCCCCTCATGGTGGGATGTGGAGAGAACCAGGAAAGTGTGAAAACAGGTAGGTTGAGGCAAAGACAGTTTAATAGTCAAAGCAAAAATCTCACACAAGAGCAAAGCAAAACAAGCCTTTCTTTCACCTTTTCCAATGGACAGGCAGGTATTCAACCATGCCTGGAAAGCAGAGCTCCATCATGCATAATGGTGACTTGGGAAAGCAAGAGCCGTAATTCTGAACATCCCGTCCTTTCTCCTTATTTCCTCTGCTGTATATGCTGAGCATGACACCCTAAGTATGGAATATCGCTGTGGTCAGCTGGGGTCAGCTGTTCTGGCTGTGTCCTCTCCCAGCTCCATGTGCACCCTCATCTCCCTGGCAGTTGGAGTGGGGTTAAAGGCCTTTACTCTATGGAAGAACTGCTCAGCAATAATGAAAACCTCCCTGATGTTTCCAGCACAAATCCAAAACATAGCCCCATACCAGAAAGTATAGACAGTATGAAAAAAATTAGCTCTACCCCAACCAAAACTGGTACAGCAACCAAGTTTCCCAGCTATTAATTTTGTTTTTCTGTAATTTATCCAGTTTGGAAATAGGCCTCAGAGCATGTGTTCATGCAGATGTATGCAATCCATTACTCTGGCTTTCCAGGATCAGAGAAATGTGTTATTGTGTTCCTGTACTGCAAGAAAAGCAAACAAACAAACAAACAACAACAAAAAAAAAAGTCATATCCTTCTTCAAGAGAAACAGCTATTTTTCTAAACTAAGCAAACAGTATTGTTACTATTAAATTTAATTTTATTAATAATATGACATTTTCCATGTATTTGACCCGGTTTGGCTTCTGTTATACTAAATGTTATAGAATTCAAATTATAAATCAAAAGATATGTTCCCCTTGCAAAATTCATCTTGCCATGGGAACTGTGACTCAGCAGGCAAGTCTGGCTGCACATGCTATGACTTTGCTGGCTATGACCCACTTTCTGCTGAATGATTGGGCACGGATCCTTCACTAGTGAATTATCCAGTGATCAGGACATGCTGGGATCTTGGAGAGGGGAAGCTTGGCTCTGAAGCCTTTGGTGGGTTGAGAACACAATCACTAAAATTTCTCAAGATTGATTGCAACATGCTGGCAGACAGCCCCCATTTATAGACATCTCGGCTTGGGAAACGTGAACTGTGAGGCTTCCTTGTTAACTCCATCTTGCAAAGTCAGTGTGAAGATACTTAAATAGCAGAATTTTATACTTTGTGTTTGAATTACGTGCAGGGAAAGTATTCAGAATAATAATTTCTATTTAAATGATGGGAGCTGTAGGCTCTCCTTATTTTGAATGGCTTCCAACTGCCCATATGCAAGAGCTCATGTGCTGGATGATGCAGAACTTCATAAGTCCTTCAGCTCATCCTAGTTTTCTAAAAATTTTCTACTCCATGTGAGAAAACTGTGCAATCTGCTTTACACTGTCAATAATTAATAAATTATATAGATACTAATCTACATAAGACTGAAGACTTCAACATTTGCCAGCCTTGGCCTGTTAATTATCATTGTTTGCTTCCATTTTGTAATAAATAATTGAAATGAATGAATTTTTGGCAAGCATGTTAGCCATTTATATAATTATTGTATCATATAATTATTTTTACTGCACCTCTAGAATTCACATTACTATTGCTTGTTATTAAAATATCCCTCTTCTTTTGTCGTGAAAAATATCTCTCAGTTAAAACAGATCTATGATTTTCCTACAGAAATCTGATGCTATAAAAACGATTATTTATCGCATGTTGGTTTAGAAAAGAAAATGCATAATAGCAGAATTCCTGGAAAAGAGAAATATTTTTTTAAGGGAGAATAAAAGAGAAATCACAATTCAAAATTGTTTGAATTTTGGTAGAAATATTCTGTAGTATAAAGCAAAATCTAATGCTGTGTATTTGAAAATGGAAGCTTACCGCTTTGTTTATCAGTCCCTTCAAATTACCCATATAATTTTATGGGATAACATTCAGGAAACAATTCTCTCAAATCCCTATCATAGACACAGTCTTAAACCAAATTAAACTAACTTGCTTTACTTTCATGGAAAGCTAATTCAGTATTGGGAGGATTTTAGTAAGTAATTGTGACTAATGTTGCAGTCCCTTTAAAACTCCTGCAAAAAGTAGAAGAAATTCATTCTTAGTTTTAACCAGTTTTCACTATAACAAAATGCATGTTCAATTTAAATACATCTCCAACAAATTCCTTACCATTATCTATGCTGAGCATGGATCTGGTAGTTACATTGTTTTCATACAGTAATGTAATGTTATAAAACATATTTGATGGCTAGATTATTCTTTTTGGTCATTAATCAAAAATTAATCCCAAAAGTTTAAACATAATCCTAGAAATATTTTAATTTTGCTATGAGTAAACAGAAGGAATGCTTCTAAAGCAAAAACATGGCCATCAGAAAAAGCATTTTGCTTAAACATCTGACAGAAACTCAGAAACTCTTAGATAATGCTTCCATCAATGTTTCCCTCTGCCTATTTAGGAAATGCCAGGGTCAAGAGAAGGCATAGGAAAAAGGAATATAGGAAATGGCATATCAAAGATACAGGCATTTAAAAATTCTGTACAGACTTCCAACTCTCTTACAGTGAAATGGGAAATCACAGTTATAGTAATTTCCATGTTCTTAATAGATCTTAATACGCTTTAGGTGAACCCAGAAAAGAGTGAGATGTTAGGATGGTACAAAAAGATAGCTCATTTCAGACATAATAAAACAGACACTGGGTGAAGAGAGCAAGCAATAAGAAGGTAATACCAGCAGCAATTCACATTAAGGGGAAAGTGATTCCATGGCATTATGAGCACAATGAAAGAAAATTGTATAAAGAGTGGTTATCAACATATTGAGTTTAAACACGGAAAGAGCAGCAGTAATGAGGTTAAGAGATGCGCAGAGGTGTTTGTCTCAGTTTATTCTTCTGAGCCTTTTCTTCTTTATAATGCACCTCTTCATTAGTAATTAGAATCAAAAACTGTCACAGAAATTGAAAATAATGGTTCATGTATTCTTAGGTAGAGAAAGGTATATAAAAGTTTCATCATGAAATCATCAGAAAACTCTAAGCCAGGTGAAGAAGGTAAAGGTGAAGTACTGAGAGTTAAGATATCTACCTGTAGCTGACACCCTGATTCCCAGAGCTTTATCATATAGCAGTAATAGGAAGAACTACATAAAAGTAGGCCAACGATGACATCAGTTAAAAAAACAAGTTATTTTAAACGGCCGTCTAATTTTCTAAAGGCCTTTATATAGGAACCTAAACATAGTCAGAGTTTTCTGATGTCCTCAGTAATGCAGATTTAACAATCCTCAAAATCCACATAGGATCTCCACTAAAAAAAAAAGCTATTCTTGCTGCCTAAAAAGTGGCAAAACCTAGTAAGAACCTGTAAATGCAGTATGAAGAGTATCTTCGTTGAATTTGTAGTACATCAAATATTCTAATAGCAGACACTAGCGGTGTCTTGACCTTGCATTATTAAAGTTAAGAATAATTTCTCTACTGGATTCATGAGTGTTCACTGTGTTCACAGAACAGTGAAATAGAGGAGAACTGGCAATTAAATGCAGAGAAACTAATTAAAATAATCAAATGGGACAAAATTAGAAAGGAGTCAGATGATACTAAAATAAAACGAGGCGCCACACACAAATCCAGTCTGTAATTCTCTTCTGCAGGAAGAGCAAACATCCGGCTGTTGCCTTATAATGTATAGTAAGTCATAAGCATGCTCAAGAAAATAAAATAGTAAAAGGGAAGTTAGCCATCTGCTTGCTATTAAGTAGGAAAGAACTGGCTTTCAAACAGCTTAGAATTATGGATCGGCCTCTTATTTCCTATTCCTCTCCCTCTTATAAAAGTCTTGCATATAAAAACACCACAAAGTGAGATACTTTTATACACAAGCAGCAAGCAAAAAAGTGCACATCATAATGGAAATTATGGGTAAAAATATAGAGGAGAAATTTAAACGTAGAATAAAAAAATATCTTACTAAAATTCCGAGAGTGAGTTTTTGTCTCATACTAGACACCAGAATAAGAATAAGTCATAGCTTGGAGACATCCAGCCAGCACTAAGACAGTCTACACAATAGTCACAATTGGAATATGGGTATATAGAAAGATAGGAGTGAAATGTAAGGCTAATATTTAATTTCAGAGACTTCAGAGCAAAATCTCCATCAGCATTTATGTCAAAATCTTCTCCTTTAACAAAGAAAATCTCCAAATCTCCAAAGCAGATAGTGATTCCTGCTCACACTATCAGTTTACTACAGACTGAGCTACAATCTGGATACTTCTGAAGTCTGGGAGTTCAAAAAATTTTGATGAGAAAAAAAAAATATTTCTTCTTCCCGGGAAGAGGAGAATAGCAGCTTGTATTTATGCCATAAACATATTTTTTGGAATTGGAAGTGTAAACTTTTTTACATTTTCAAATATAAAAGATTAAATACAATCTCCTCCTCTCCTGGTGAATGTAGTTCTTAGCTCTGAGTCTAGGAAGTTTTACTGTAAAACTGGGAACAAAATTGCAGGCTGGGAGAAGAGGGGAACTAAGCCTGACAATTGCACTGTTTCCACAGATGCTTTCTACTCATATCTGTAAATAAGGCAGGAATCAATTATTCTGAAATTTTTATCATAGCACAAGCATGTTCTGCTGGAGCACATGTACACAGTTTAGGCTTTACCAACCAAAATTGTCAGGGAGGTCAGTGGAAGGACTCCAATCTGAAACATTTTCTAGTGCCATCTCATCAGGCCTTGTTAATATGTACATTAAGCAAGAGCAAAATAAGTAATTTATTTTAGAGCAACTAACAATCAGAACAACAAAGAGGCAATAGCCCCACTTTTACAGTCAGGAAAGAGCAGGTTTGTTTCTCTTTTGGCTACTTTTTACCCCTTCCTATGGGGTTGTGGAAGAGGAAAGAGCAAATACGGAAAGGAGGAAGAGGATGGCAGTTTAAGGTAAAGTGGCAGGGACGTCTGCAGAGGACTGTAATAGACTGCCAGGATTCATCATCTTTGTAAGATAATGGGACGGGACCTTGAAGATATTTTACCATGTGCCAGGGGAGATTTATGTTGGACATTACGCGGAAGTTCTTCACAGAAAGCGTGATTGGGCATTGGAATGGGCTGCCCAGGGAGGTGGTGGAGTCACTGTTCCTGCAGGTGTTTAAGAAAAGGCTGGATGTGGCACTTAGTGCCGTGGTCTAGTTGAAATGGTGGTGTTAGGTCCTATTTTGGACTCAATGATCTCGAAGGTCTTTTCCAGTCTAATTGATTCTGTGATTCACTGTGTACTTCAGATCTCTGTATTCAGATTCATCACCCAGGAGAAGTTCTGCTGTGCTTACTGAAAAAACTCTGTAAGTAGCACTAAATGAAAACCTAACTACTCTATAAACTACGCTGGAGACTCAGCTCTCTGCCTGTGATAATTTCACAATTGACAGAGTTTTAGCACAGACAATGTTCCAAAGATATTTAGATATTGGGATATCCAGCACTGCATTTCTTTATTGCTAAATAAGTCTGTACACCTACATTTTTTGTTAGTCAGAATCCCCACTAATGAAATATACAGGCTCCTCTCTCATGCATGCTAGTTTAAGTAGTTTCTGGGTGCACAGTTTCTATATTTCTAACAATGACAGACAGAAACTTGAATTTCAGATCTCAATGGTATGATCACTAGAAGTAGCAATTAGGAAAAAGGGAACAGATCTCCTGTGAAATAACTGAGACACTATGAACATGGGATCCCTATGGTTTTCTTTTGCTGTCACTTTTCCAATCTAACTGCAGTTTAATGAGACCAGGTTTAATTTTCAGACATGAAATCTGAATAAGCTACCAGTGTCCCATTTGGGAAGCCAATCAATCAACTGTTATTACATTACACACATTACAAAGACTTTGAAATCATTCTTTAGTTTTCTAAATTTATTGCAGCAACATCTAGGGGTGCCTCATGTACAAAATAGCATTTTTTCTGATCTGGGTCTTGATCATATGTTTGTCTCAGGCTTATTTGAGAACTACATATTTCTTAAAATAGCCTTCAAAATGAAAATCAATTAATGTGAACAGAAAAGAGATATATTATATTCATATCTGTAACATCATTTAAAATTTATGATAGTGAGCAGGATTTGCTAGCTAAACAGATAGGAAAATGATGATCTTTTTCATAATACATCTCTTGCTAAAATTTTCAGGTTTTTTTAGGCTGCAGTCAAAGCTCTTCTATTTAAGAAGTGAATTAACTTTCAGAAGTCTTTCTTAATATTTCATATTTTTGCCCTTTTATGTGTAGCTAAATATGACACAAATGTGATCCTCATGATCTACAAGAGTAGGAAGAGTTGAATGATTTTTGATACTCAAAAGATTTTTAGATTATGTGTCTTTCACAAAGTTCTGTAAAGAAAAGAGTCATATTAAAAACAAAACAAAACATAGATCATTTGTTTTTTGCAATGGGACAGAGTTATCTTCTCTGGATTTCTCCTTCTGTGAAATTCTGTGCGCACATGGGCAGGAAAGCCCTGAAGATGAACTGCAGGGCATGTGAGGATAGCCTTGGTTATAAATTGGAACTGTTCCTGTCTTACAGTTGTGTGCTGTGATTGGTGTCTGCCAACAGTTCTCCACAAACTCAATCTTGCAGCCTGTAACTGACAATTTCAGTTCTGCTTAGAAGACCACAGAATCTTCTGGGAGAGACCACAGTGGGGTTATCTGGTCCAACCTTCTTGGAGATGATGATACTGACATGCTGAAACCCTGATATGGGAACAGGTAAGGAGAGGCATCTTCCTAATATTTTTTTTTCCTTCCATTTAAATTCATAGATATAATTTCAGAGAAAGTCAGATTACAAGATGAACAACAAAGGCGTCTTTTTGAACTTCCACAAACTTTCAGAACACAAATCATCCTTCTCCTGAACCCTTTGTAATTAATGCTAAGAAATTTGTCAGTGTGTTTAAATTTGCCCTCCAGCACTGAACAGTCTACATTTATAACATCAAGCTTTCTAACCCTGCAGCAGATGGAGGTCACACACAAACTGCTCATAGACAATGGTCTCTGGCCTGCACCTATTCCCTACAATTGCCCAGGAGAGGCTGGTGCAAGTGCTAGTTGATGATGGCAAAAATGTGCCATAGATCACCCTTACAATTTAACTGCATAGAAGATTTTCAGTGGCCAAAAGCATTCCCTGGCACTATTTGTTTTGCTAGTACAGACACAGCCTATGTCAAATGTCAGGTTTGCCTACAGACCATGCTGTTAAATCGATGAGAGTAATATTAAAATCTGACTTTTTGAATGAACATCTTGTGCTACATGTACATAGACATTAAATACAGCTGGGAGGCATATACATGTCAAAGGATTTGTTACTCTGTGACCCCTTGACCTGCTCTGTTTTTCTTACATTTGGGTCTTGGCAAATATAAATCTAGGGCCTCTTCGCAAAGTCAGGGTTTTTTTGCTGTTTCAATTTTTCCTTCAAACTCAACAAATTGTATCTTACATGATTTCCCACATCATTCCTTACATTCTTCTAATGATAGAAGGTTTTTCTCCTCAGTGTTAGCTCTTCTCCATGGTTTAAACTATCACAGGCCAAGACTTTGTTTAGATGTACTTCTCTTTCCCTGCTAGGGAAGCAGCAGCTATATACTTTAGGACAAACACACAAAAACGTGAACACACCCAAGGACTTATTGGGAGTTCAGTAGTCACAAAGTGACTGTATATGTTTCTATCACACTGCAAATTATTCAGGGATGCACAGAAACAACATTACCCTAAAGGATTTTTAAAAATAATATTTTTTTAAATTATTTAATTAATGAATCATTTAAATTAATAAAAAATGAATACATTTTTGTCTGGATATGACACAAATGCCCTAAGATACTTTAAATAAAGCCAGCAACTAGGTATGATAGAGAAATGGCAATTAATAGTAATATGTTTGTATTTCACACTTCAAGGGAATGTCACAATACTTTCACTTCCATACCAACAATTTTTTCACTCTTCACAGAGCAGGCATGGACAACAAAAAAGTCAACACATTCAGAGTGAGTCTGAACTTGAACACTGAAATATAATGCAAGAATTGAAATTACGTACATGGTTCTCCATCCTATTCCACTGTAGAGATTTTCACATTATATATATATTGTTATAGCCTTGATTAACCAACACTATTTTTTACTCTGAAGGAGAATGCCCACAGTTTTACAAACCTCTTATGTGGAAAAGAAAGGGAGTGAAAGATAGCTAATGTACAGTAGCTGCAGTGTCTATGTTAAGTCTTGACATTACCATTGCTGCTACCATTAAATCTAAGTCATTGATGCTGCATGTAAAAGCAATATTTCCTCAAGAAGTAAGCCTGAATAAAGCCTTTTGCAAAATTGTTCTGTTGTAGAGAAAATAAAAGAAAAAGGAGATGGAAGAATTACCTCTGAATTACACCCAGAATATGAAGCTGGAGTCAGAGCAAGATGTTTGTGCATGATCCAAACTGATTGGGCAAATCTCTGTGGGTTGGGAAGCTTTCTAGTTTCTAACTATTTAAATGTCAATACGAAATGAATCTAAAACTTGTTGTTGACCCATTGTGCAGCAGCAAGCCAGCTGGAATATAACAGAAAACAGAATTGGAATTAGTTAGAAATTAGAAACATCTTTAATTTTTACTATATTTGCCTTCCCCCTTCCAAGTGAAAGCAATGAATTCACCAATGCAAAGCATAGTTACCAGAAGTATTAAAAAAAAAGTTTTACAGACTTGAAGCAGGTGCACAGTGGAATTTAAATTGGAATGACAATACTTTATGTACTATCTGCGGCGCGCCAAGAATGAATGCTATACAACAGTGATTTTTCAGGCTGGGAGTTGTAATTAATCCTCAGAAGAAATTAAAAGTTCATTATCCCTTCCTCAAGCAGCACGTAGTACAGGGGCATCAGCATTTCATTGCAGCTGGATCACTTGATTTGGAAACCATTAAATTCTTTTGTATGGAAAAGCAAAATGTTCTCTTTCAATGATTATTTTATAGCAGGCAATAACAAAGATAAACTAGTGCTCCCCCTTACAACACCTTGATTTTAGTAATTCATTACTTTGCCAAAATTCAATTGATTAGGTGTAATTTTCCAAGCCATGTATCTTCCAATGTTTCTTTTGTGCTGCTTTTTTTTTCTTTTTTAATTTCACTTTCTGGATGATCTAGTGTTGTGGATTTTTTACTGAAAGCAAAGATCTCATTTTGGTTTAAATTTATAATTTGAATGGGTTTACCATTTTAAAAAATATTAAAGAAAGATAATCTTAATTTACTTTTATAATGTAAGGATTTTTTGTTCTTTATTCTTGTTCTTACAATCCATCATGATTACACATTTGTGTCTTGTATTCGTCCACAACTTTTAGCCACTCCTGCACAACAACTCCCCCAAAGTCTAAAATTTTAAGCTAACTTATGTTTTTCAAAATATTTCACATTTCATCTTCTGACTACAATTTCAATCCTTCCCATTTTCTGATGGCGGGAGATAATAGTCACAAAATTTGCTCAGCATTATGTAATTCCTTAATATTCTGGAGAGTCGTGACTCAGATGTTTCAAAAAGGGCATACCAAATAAGTGGGTACCTTGTCCTGTGCCACTTCTCCCTAGGCTCCTGCACACAATCAATCCTGATTGATCTTATTGTATTGTCATGAAAATGCATTCTTTAATGTCCAAGAAAGATCAAGATATTTTGTATTTTGATGAAACCACAATTAGTCCATTTGGGGATAAATTAATAACTCTATATTGAATGGATTAGAATTATGAATAAGTTTATGCTACATAAATAAAAAAATATTGATTTCACTCAATTGATTCAGGGTGTTATTAAAAAAGCAGCATCAGTGTAAAACTCTTTTGTAACGTGTGCACAACACTATGTATTAACATTTTAAAGACACGTGTAAGTTTACCATCTTCTAACTTTTGAGTGGTTAACTTTGCAGACTTAACAAACATTGTGCTTATTTATATCTAGACAGCGATACACATGAGTGATTCTCCAGATGTCAAACAGAACAGCCTGAGTAAAGATGAGTGGAGCTATTAGTACTGAATTCAGTAGAACAGAGTGTAAAAAAAGAGCAAATTTATTGGAGTCTTCTGCAAAAACAAAAAAGGATCAGCGAGGCTTGGGCAGAAGAAACCATGCAGAGTAAGTGGAAATGTCCATTGTATTAGAGAGAGATGGCAAAAAAATAAACAAATCAGCAAGCAAGTTATATTCTACCTCTATGTGCTGCAAATAAACTTATACCAAAGGTTTTTCCAGACTATACAGTAAGCCATCATTTCCACTTCTTACATGGTTCATCAAGAATTCCTTCCTACCTTTAGAGATAAGGGAGAAAGAAACTTTTCAGAGACAATATCCCTCAAAACAGAAGAACCAGATCCATGACACCTGTGCAGTCCAGCTCTATATTTTAGGTTCTCTCAAATCTTTCCAGTGCAGTGGCCAGTCCTTTTTGTTGCAGTCTAATGGGTTTTGACAGCTTTTGTGCATGGAAAACAGGAAAACTACACTGGCATATCTAAGTACTAGGTCTGCATTCTTAAATTTTCGATAGACTTTTTAAGCTTTAAGCTATGAATGAATATTACTGCCTTTTGATGTTGAGTTAGTTTACCACATTAAAAATAAACAAAAAAACCCACCAAAAGGACACACAAACAAACAAAACAAAACAAGCAAACAAAAGAATTCCCTATGCCTTTCTTTTAACCCTTCTTTTTCTTTCTACTTTTCCCGCGGGTGCCCTAGTCTACCTGAAATTTGTCAGCCTAAGTCAGTCTTGCAGAGTTGGCACAACCCCATCAGAACTCGGGAGGCTGCCAGATGTAGATTCCATGGGCAATTGCACCTGTAGTTCTTAATTGTCCTTAGAGTTGGTTATGCATCTATAATGTCTTTAAAGAGTTTGCAAGGTGAATTTAACAACTTTGGGTGAGCACCACAGCCATTGCAATACAAAATTAGCAAAGATGATGAAGCACATCGCTTTTCACAGTCGTGAGCTGTGACTTACAGACCTGTGGGATCTCAACTTCCACAGTTTTTTCAATTCACAAGAAAGTGAAAGTCAAATTTCAGTTGCTGGTTGCTGACAGACCCACACTAAGAGTAACAGGCAGGGTACCTGGAAATCACAGCTTCTACTTTGCCTGAGTTTCCTGCACATGATTTCGCTAAACTTCAATGATTCTTTTTCCTTAAGGGCAACTGAGTGATCTTTTGTTATGATGTTACAGATAACTCCTGGAGAAGTTCCTTATTTACAGTTCTATCAGCTTGCTCCATGGTGGAAGAATCCCAACTATCAGAAGAAATAAAATACAAACAATAAGTAAAGAGCTTTTCTAGAAAAAGTTTATGAAAGGGAAAAGAAATGCTGTGAAATGCTTAAAATTTTCTCTTTTTTCAATGTTTATTTGGTATTCTCAAGCAAGGAATGAACATTTCCTTGGTCATTTATGTGACCTGAATTTACAGCCATGTGGAAATGGTCACAATTGACAGGTTTTCTGGTGGCAGAGGTGTGGATATAGTATGATAGTATGTGTTGTTGATAGCTGAGTGTCAGGTCAATGGAAAATGAGAAACCACAACAGTGGAGTAAGACTTTTTTTTTTCTTTTTTTTTTTTTTGCATGTATGCAGAGACATATTAATCTTGCTTGAAATTTATCTTATATTTGGAGACATCTGATAAAAGAAAATTCTTGCATCTGTGTTAAAAATAAGATACAGTATTTTCTTACTGTATCACATTGATCTGTCTCAGGATGAATTGGAAAAAAATGGTGGTATATAAAATATTTTAAATACACCTATACAGTATAAAAATACTTCTATGGAAAAAAAAAAGCTGTAAAACTTTGGTATTTCAGTTGAAATGATTATTTTAGATATTAAAATGAGACTACCATTTTTCAACTGATATTATAAAAAAGTATTGATTCACACTGCTGGCTAAAGAGAAAAATCTGTCCCATTTCCCCAACTAAAACATTACACAGGTTTTTAAAATTGGTATTTCTTCCAGAAATATATAAATAATTGTATTAAAACTGGCTTTTCCTGATCTGAACACTGTCAGTTAATTCAGATGGATTTAGATCTGAGCTTTTCAGCATCAGACCCCACCAGCTTGTGTTGGCCTAGTAACTCTTAAGGAGGGTTTTGGTTTATTGTTGGTCCTTTCCTGAGGAAAGGAGAATTTGCACCAGTATTAAAAGAACATAAATATTTACAATTCCAGAATGTATTATGGTATTTGAAACATACTTTTAAGACATCAAAAAACTCACGGAGTTTCAGAACATACTCTTGAAGACAGTAGTTTTCCTAAAAAGGTATTAAACTATTTGAGAAAAGAAAAGAGAAAGAAGAGAAGAGAAGAGAAGAGAAGAGGAGAGAAGAGAAGAGAAGAGAAGAGAAGAGAAGAGAAGAGAAGAGAAGAGAAGAGAAGAGAAGAGAAGAGAAGAGAAGAGAAGAGAAGAGAAGAGAAGGAAATTCTCCAAAGACCAGTTGAACCCCTCAGGAAGATGATCTAAGTGCACATAGCTCATGCCTGCTTCTATGCATGTTCTTAAGTTTGTAGCAGAAGAAGTGCTCTGAGTATATTTGTAATATGTTTAGACTCATACATTTGCACTTACACATGATAGGCAATCAATGGATCCTGTGTAACCATATAACAGAATATTTCTTCTGTTATCTCACTGCAGCACATTTTGAAGAAAGGCACGTAGCTATTTATTTCCCGAACAGTAAATGGACTTCCAAATAGCTCCAAAATGCAACGAGTTTAGATGTAGAACAACTAGAAAATTTCTCAGCCAAACTGAATATAATCCATTAGGAATTTATAGCAAAAGGCTACCAATAATCTGGTAGTGTTTCCTACATCCTTCAATAGCCCTGATAGAACTTGCCATTTGCATTGCGGGAGAAAAGGTTCCTTGATGGACGTGGTGTGCACTTAACATCTAGCTCTTTAAAAACTTTTAAAAGGATGCATGAAGTGAGTGGCAAAGTACTGATTTGGGCTTTTAGTTTTTTAGGGCAAATAGTATCACTTGAAATATGTAACAGACACTATTTTAAAGAGCACCAGAAGAGCAAACCTAAATTAAAATATTGTTTACATTGTTAAATATTGGGAAAAAAAGTAAGAAAAAATATTATTCTATAAATAAAATAAGCTTTTCAGCACCTAATGACCACATTAACCAGGCTCACCTCTAGATAACCTTTAATTCTGAAATACACTGGAATCATTCCTCTGTCTGGACTGGTATCAAGATAATTTTAATTATGTTGACTTTCAATTGGTTTGCTTTTCTTTATTTTACTTGAAATCATCACAGACTTATAATCTCTGTAGAATTAAACTGCTCTTATGATAGAAAACTTTTTAAATTTGCTTGTAGCATTTACAGAGATTTTCTGCTTAAAGAAAGTTTACTAAACAAGCAAGATTTCTCAGCTTATCAGATTTACACCAAATGAAAATCTTGCAGAAGAAATATCATATCACCATGTAATTAAAGATAGTATGATAATGTATTCGCACAACAGAGAGTTTGGATGCAAATTAGGTTCAAACATTTTTAATCTTGATGTTATTTAATTCTTGAGTGGTTATCATTATAAGCTCAAAACGAGCTTTTAAGTTTATATTTTTACTGTTGTGAGTGATTAGCACCGTAATGATTCGTGGATCACAGCCCTTGAACATGAAGTCCACTGAGGACTAACAGCACAGAGGGTGGCAACTGACTTTATCTATCCTCCATTTTTCCACTAGGACTCAAGATGTAATCACTTCTGAAGTGAAAAGTGCTATTGAAGCATTCTTTGCTATTATTAGCAAGGTTGGCTGCCTAGTGTTGTACCTTGTAAGGAAGACATCTCTCACTCTCTTAAAGCCAACCAGGCACATTATTGGAAATTAGGGAGTGATGTTATGCTTTACCTAGGGATACAAATGTGTAATACATGTTCTCATGTTGGACACTATGAGAGAGACGGTCAATATGACAGTAACTCATTCCTGTCTTGAGTTGACGGATTTTTTTTCTATATCACTACATTGATTTTGGCTAATAGAGTGATGCTGGTGGAAGCAAGCAGTGGAGTAACACAGTGGCCACAACTGCATCCAAACAAACACTCATAGGTAATTACAGGGCAACTGAAGGAACCAGCATTAAAAAAAACATGTTAGGAGTGAGTTGAACCTGGAAAAGATTGTGATCTAGACTGAGGAGCTTTTAAATGAGATATTCCCCCAGAATGTAGAGAAAAGGGGGTTGTAAGTTAAGTGATAGTGAAGCTTGAACAAACATTAGTCTTTGTAGAAAAATTAATAGATATTTGCTAAATAACTGAGTGGGTGTGGGGATGTGTTCCTCTTTTAGCAAAATGTTTTTACTTCTAAATACAGAAAGATTCTGGTTTGGAAGTATGAGGTTGAATGGCAATAGCCATCTCTCTCTCTCTGGAGAAGTACAATATCAAGTGGTACAATCACTGTAAATGCACAAACTCTCATGACCCATTTCAAGAGAATCACATTATTCTGTGTAGATCCTGCTCATGGCATGAGGCTTGGATAACAATAACCAAAGTTGAGGAACTTAGAAAAGAACTGTAGTTGACCCACCAACTTTGACACCAGCATCAGAAAGACTTCTTTTAGCATGGCTTGGATTTGACCTAACAAGCTAGAGGTGAATGCTATACATCCCATTACTGATCTCCAGAGATCCAGTACATCTTTTTTATCTTCTATTGGAAGTTAATGGCCCTGTAGGACACTGCTAACAGATTTATAAAACCTCCAGGAATTCTTTATTCAGACTTCTAAGGTACTGTAGCTTGAACTTCTGGCCTCCTAATTTTGGTTTTCTCACTTTGGATGACTTTCAAAGGTGTGTCTTAATGTGAAAAGATTCAAGAACATTTCTAGATAAAGTTTTAACCCATTTCATGGTTTCTGTAACAGTGAATTAAATCCCTCTTTGAAATACCTTTTAGCATGTAAAAATTTCAAGAAACTTCACTGCCACCCCATTTCAACTCTCCCTTTGAAATTCTTTCTCCCGCTGTGATAAGTTTACTAATGAGTATCAAATTTAATTTTAGATCAGAGACTTTATATAAGTTTATGGTAAATTAATCTTTCTCTTTTTACATCTTTATTGTAACACCACAACCTTCTGGAAAACAATCTGTGTTGTTATGAAAGACTAGTGTTTACTGAAGCTGAAAGAATAGCTGATTCTTTCAGGTGAATACTTCTGAATATCTCTTTACCGTTCTGACTTGGACTATAGTTTTTTTGGTCAATGCAGTCATCTATTGTCCCAGGAAGCCCTTGCAATCTATTGATACTCACCATAAAGCAGCAAAATTGCCTTTCATTTTAGTATAAAGTGTGTTGGGGTTTTATAATGGTTTCCAAAATACTTCTGGCTCCACTTGTGAAGATTCTTTATTGTAATAATGGGTAAAAAGGGAGAAAACGGCTACATACTGGAGATGCAAGAGAGGAAAGAGAGGGGAGTGTGGAATCAGGGTTTCTCCTTACCTGCCAACAGCTAACATAGACCCCTTTGTTCTACTTTTTTTTGCACTGGCAAAATTATCTGCCCTGGATAAAGACTGAAAACAAAGCTAGACTAGCTGAATAGTGAAAAATGAAATGGGACAACCATTCTGTTGCAAGCATCCCACCAAACTCCTCTGCCAGTGCCTTCAGCTTCCTCTCTTGGAAAAAAGTCCTCCTCTATCACAGCATTATCTTTGGAGGAATTAGAAAAGGAAAATGACCTTTCTTTTCAATTCATGGCTTTCTTCATGCCTGTTCTACAGAGAAGATAAAAATCAGTGTAATGAAAATTCATTCCTCAATGTAGGTGATCATGTTATGATTTGTTTGTTTAGTCCCTCCTATTAATCTGCGATAAAGATGCTCACATAGCCCTCATTGCTCCCTTCTCTGATCTGAGACAGGTACATCTGCTCCTGCCAGGCAGAGAGCTCCTGTTCACTGAATATGTCTGGCTTACTCTGTATTCCTAAGGGGTTTATTTTTCCATGGCCCTACTCCCTTACAGCGAGGGAAAGCACTCTGGCAAAAACCAAACCATAATGAGTAGGTTTAATATTTTTTAGGCCCTGACCCTTTCAAAAACTGCCTTTTAGGACTTTCTGGGAGATTTATCTACTTGTTTATTTTTCCACAGTGTTTGGAAGCTCTAGTCTTGCAAAATGTTATTATACGATTTTTCTGAGTTAAAGCTGACAAGCTCCTGTGACCTCATTCATGAAAAGGATCTAAATAAAAAAAAATACACTATAAACAGGAACTCAGTATATAAACAATAAAATATTTATGTGAAGGTACTGTTAAAATACCCTTGGAAATATTTCCTAGAATTACTTTGGTTTCTGGCATCTCCTAGGATATATTATCATCATCATCATCATCATCATCATCATTGCAAATCCTCTCATATTATACATTGACTTCACTGTAGTATTATCAATATTAATTCACAATAATAACCCAGAATGCAGTTCTAGATCTTCAAAATAAGTAATATCCTAGTTTACAAATGAAAAAATATTTCTTAATATTAAAGTTTGGATAATATATGCTAAATTTTCACTAAAAATCTACCTTATTATTCCAGATCAATTCCAATTGCAAAAATGTTCTTTCCAATACTGTTGTTACAATTGTAATACCAATGTACCATATTATAAATTGTTTCCCTTTTCCCAGTAACAGCTCTGCATGCCAGGACTTTGCATTCATTTCTAGGCAAGTAAAATCTTATGGGTGCATATTTACAAATTCCAGAATTAAAAGTGTAATAGAGGAGCTAAAATTTACGACTGAGTTTTCAACTGAGATCTCATTAAAACCAGGATAAATGTCCCCCAATAAAATGCAAATATGAAGTAAGGGGTATATTCCCAAAAGTTGTAGAAGCCAAGTTTTTAAGAAGGACAAAACATTATACGTGTGTGCATACGTTCAGGATGTCACCTGGAATTTTTTCCCACTGTGCACTATTTTTCCTTACTAATCTGTTTGCAGACAATAAAAAATGAACGTGGGATGTTGACAAATTAGTGACAACTTTTAAAAACTCTTAGTCAGCTTTGGCTTATTCCTCTAAAGTGGAGTAGGAAACAGAATGACAATGCCCATAATGACATTTAATGAAAGCAACATTTTTCTTCGTGGTTGGTACCTGAGAGATAATATATGGGTCAAATTGAACAGTAATAGGCGCAAGTTAAATTATTCACGGTATTCACTGAGGAGTGACTAACCTACTATTTATATTCTTTCTGAATATATCATTATGTCTCAGGCTCAATTTGCAAGGTTCTATTTGAAGTCAATGGACTCCAGAGTATACATTTTGTTCATCGAAAAAGTCTGATAACTCAAATTATTGGGTTATTACATAGATTGGGGAATAACCAAAGTAGATTAAACTACTAGCATAGTTAAGTTGCAAGAAAATGCATTTTTATGACATGTTTGTATTTCAACAGGTATACACAAAACATTCTGTATTCAACAAGTGGAGGAAGGCTGCTTCCATTGAAGAATTCTCTCTAATGAACACCTAAAAAATGAACAGGAAGGGAACAGATTTGAAAAAAAATATATGCTTTACCCATTTCCTTATTTTAAATACAATTCCTGGAGAGAAAACAAGGAAACAAAACATACATTTAATTGTTTCTATTTTTATGCCTTTGCAGCCATAGAAATAGGATTTGAAGACTGCTGACATTTCAAATTTGGAAAAGTTTCTTCCTTGCAACCGAACAAAATTAAATATTTAGCCAATTCCACCCTTATTTTTATTGAATTGAGAGTATTTCCTGAAATTAAAAAATGCCAATTTTACAGTCTAAATATTTACTTTAAGCATTTTGATATTTGAGAATTATTTAGAAATTGAACATACTAGAGTGATACCTTTGATCTTGCTACCAATTGCATTAATATTTAGCTTGGATGCAGCAGGAATACTTTTGTGTTTTGCGTGTTGCTGAAGTACAATACAAAGTGTTTACCACTTCAAAAACCAGTGTGAAAATGTGGTATTCAAGATGAAATTTATTTCTTAGGGTTCTGCTCTTTGCTTCTCAGTGTCCCTCCTTCTGAATAATGTCTAGCTAAAAGGAGAACAATATTTTTAATTAAATACACCAAAAGGGCTTAAACTAGTTTTAGAACAAAATCTTAGAACAGGGACATATGATATAGAGATTATTTAAAAACATTGGTTAACACCTGATGTCTCTTTTACTTAATCTGGAGTCAGGATTTAATTGATTTTATAAGGAAAGTGCAGTATCATAGCCTCTCCTTTAAAAGGTGCCTTAAGCTGAGTAATTGGAAATCTTCAAGCACCCTAACCAGACCTAAATCTGGAGCATAACATGAGGAGCATCTTTCCCCACTTCCTGGATCAGTCATTCCCATTGCTGCACTGCTCACTGTAGAGGACCAGACCTGAGCCTGCTTTGTCTCTCAAACACTCCTGAACATTGCTGCAGGAACGGAGTTCCGAGCAGAGGGTCCCATAGATGTGGGGCAGTGCTGCTCTAAAACAAATTCCTTCTCTTCCTTGAGACTCGTGCTCAGGCCCGTCCTGCCTCTCTCAGCTCACTTCCTGGAGAAGAGTTGGATGTGCCTGCGTGAACAAAACAGCATAAAATATCTAGCTTGCACAAAAGATATGTGCCAGGTAAATGAGAAAAGGAAGCAGACTGGGTGTCCTCTCACTTTTCTCTGGCTCTCTTTCTTCTCTCTTTCTTTTCCTTTGTCTCCCAACCCCAGCTCCAGAGGGTCTATGTGGCAGGATCAAGGCAGAATCAAAGCACTAGTGATATTCTTTTTTTATTTCCTTTCCTTCCTTTTCTTTGCCTGGGCAAAGCACAGCTATAATATTCTATCCCACAAAAAGGTTTGTTGAGCCAGCACCTTTTGAGGAGTTTGCTGTGGGAGCTGAGAACTTAATGAAGCGCTTTGTACAACAATAAGGGCTTGGTAGCCAACATCTTTACGGTCTAAATAGTGGGCTGATTGCTGGAGTTATGGTGACTGTATAACAAAAAACAAGCATTTTGACTCTTGGTCCAGTGTCTTTGTTCAGCCTGATGAGAATTTACAAGGAACATCACAAACCTACTGACGGGTAGGTACTGCACTCATTCCTGCAGTCCATGAACTCTGGACACTGAGGGTGAGGCCAAGGACTGAGTCGAATGCCCAGAGGCACAGGCTGGCATCCGGTAGCTCATCTTGTCTTTTGATCTTGTCTGATGCCTTGAAATCAGAGGGAAAAAAAGAATGTGATGTTAAAACAAAAGGCTGCATCAGACAGCGTGCATTTCTAATCACACAACAGAGAAGTGTTTCATTCAGTACTAAAACTCTTTTAGGAAAGTATAATCACATAACATCAGTGTGGGCTGTAGTATTAGGAAAATACATTGGGATGTCTTTCAGTAAAAAAAGTCCCATAAAACACATGCTCTTTTGTACAGTAATTTTTACATTTTCTTCATTTTTATCTTAAAAACAAGTTATGCTGCATATGAAGGTATCGGGAAAGATAACTTTATTTAAATAATGCAGTAAATGAAAAAGTCCTTCTTTTATCTGATTACGTTTCTTCAAATCTTATTTAAATACATTAGTTGGTCAATTATGATGAACTAGAAATGTTCCACCCTCTGATACTGCTTTTTTCATCTTAATATTAAATTTCTGAATCGTCCCATTCAAGATCCTAAGATGTTTTGCATTAATTTCTTAAAATTACAGTTGACTTCCTAAATAACAGCTGGTTCTAATCTTATTGTAAGTAAAAACAGGTTTTCAAGGGAGACTATATAATCCTTAGTCCTTTGTTAGCACTGGTGAGTGCTGTGCATGCTGTAGGACTACCAAACGTAGCTGGGGCTTCCCAGGGGGTTCATCTCCCCCTGGCTTGGTTTATCTACATTTTAATTCATGGCCAAACCTTGACTACCAATCTGGAAATAGCCACCTCTTCCTTACAAATATATGGATGATTCTATTTTTTATTTCATATTTAATTCCTGATTAAGTTTTCCTGCTGTTCCATTTAAACTGGTCACAGGTGATCTGTTCCTTATGGTGTAATCCTACAACCGGAACAACTGGAAATTTTGTCTGAAGACCTGCCGTAGATATAAACCTCAGCTGGAAGAAAATTATCCAAATTGTCTTGACACACTCAGCTATTTTCAGCACAAAAATGGTATATATGATTCACAAGTTGGTTACATAAATTTTAAGTCAAGGAGGTGCAAAAAGACCTTTTTTTCTGATTCTAAAGCATGTAGCACTATATGTATAGGTGTCTGGGTAGACCTGGTTAATGTCATTATTAAAGAGTAATAGATATTAATACTCTCTAGGCATTACTTAAGTGCTCTAGCATTCATTCAGAAGGCTCTGCATGTCACTGTGTGTGCACACATACACACCAAGGGAGAAAAAAGAGGAGAAGACAGAAAAATAATCAAGTTCTATTAGGAAAATAAAAATAATGATAATAAAAACATCTTGGTAAAATTAGTAATAAGAAGCTAAAACATAGTAGTACCTGGTTTGAGTGTCAGGAAGTTAATTCTCAGCAAAAATGTTTCATTTCCGTTCCTATCTCAGCTGCAGTATGGAGCTGTTCTCCATTAAAGATTACAACTAAATTCCCATAAAGGAGGCAGCTCTTTATAGGTGGACTATTCACTTATTTATACCAATTCTTTTTGTCATTTTTCCTTGTTTGTGTTTCATATTGAAAAAATAGACTCAGGCTAAAAAACACACAAACAGACCAAGAGAATTGGACAGAATGAAATAGTGGGCAGTTTTACTGTAAAGCAGAGAGCAGAAAGATATCATTTTTTCTGCCTCCTCTGTTCCTTTGAAATGGCTCTCCAAAATGGCTTTCCTGAAGTCATTTCTTTCTTTAGAGCTATAACTGTGGGTATTCTGTCAGCTTCCCCCTTCTTTTGTACAGGTTTATAGTTCTCTATAAGCAGAATGCTAAAAGCAAGTACAGTAAAATGTCAGACTGCAGTCATTTCATAGCTACGGCAAGTTGCCAGGTTATTTACACATAACTGAGTATTTGCTAACATGGAAAAATTAGTCTCTCCATGCCTTTAAAAACGTGAGTAGTTTTAATATATAGATACAAATGGATGAAAACAATATTAGTCATTGATTATGCCTTATCTAAATTAGATATGATACGGATTTTTTCAGCTTATATTTTTTGGAAAAATTTCTATATGCATTCATATTATAAGATTAAAATTCCATAATTCAGTTGTGTTTTTAATTCCAGATAACAAATGAAAAATTATCCTTTCCTATTAGAATACCCTAAAACAGGAAAACATTATCTGAATTGATGAAAAGGATGTTATGAACCCGAGCTTTACAGAGTATACCCTCTAAAAGCATCATTTGTCTGAGACACCAGATAAATATCACATATCCTTCCCCAGGCAGTATGGGAGCACACTTTCTGTCTTGTTCAGAAATAGAGACTTCTTAGCTCAGGTGGGTGGTAGCAGTCACACAGTTCTGAATTATTGTCATCTTTATGTGATTACTCAAAAATGCTTAAAAATTGGTGATTCATATCATGTGGACAATAATTCTGAATTATTGTCATCTTTATGTGATTACTCAAAAATGCTTAAAAATTGGTGATTCATATCATGTGGACAATAATTACTTGTACAATATTCTTCTCAGGTCAAAATTACTAAAGTCAAAAGTCTAGATATATTGGAGTAGAGATCAGCAAAAGTGGTTAACTGGAAACTCCTTTCAGCAGAAGAAATAAAGTGGATCTGTTTCAAGCAATAACAAATATTCCAAGCTCATCTGATACCATTATAATAAATGGTTAAAAGCTCAAGTAGTTAACAATAGTAGTTAAATTTCCCTCTCTGTCTGAACAGGTAGAAAATTAATCCAAGAGCCTCTCTCTGAAAATGTCTTGTTCCCAGTATATAATATTCAATGTGGAGGTTGTAGGCACAAATATCTCATGACGTAAAAGCATAGAATAAACGTTTTGAAATTTCTAGAATGAAATCGAAGGTTAAAAGCCATTATGAAAATGATGCCATTATAGTAATGTAATTGTACTTTTTTAATGTCATAGCCACATCATAACCTCCAAGATAAACGGATGTTTCATTGTACAAGCACTGCACAAAATAGTGTTGAGCCATGATTACCTCAGTTCTGCCACAGCACAGGCAGACCTGTGATTAAGCAATCTTTTTCTCAACACATTTTCTCCTATTTATGCTCCCTAGTAATACCCACCTGAGAATGCAGTAATTACCTTAATGTTTGAGGTATGTTTGAGGAAATATAGTGATATACTACTGTCTACCTGACAACCAGGCTGAAAATGTATTCAAGCACTGGCCTGTGTAACTGGAAAGAAGAAAGACAAATGGATAAAATGGATATCCAGTTTTAAGAAATTGCTCCATTTGAGCCAGCTTGCGCCAGAGCTCGCACGGTAGTGCTGCTGCTTTGTTGAGGAGGGTCACACAGACAAGCAGCTGGCAGGAGCTGTAGGTATCCCTGACCCAGCCACAAGGCTTGGCTCTAGGCACTAGGTCTGGTGCTTGCCCCTCCTCAGCTCACATGTTCAATCCCCCTCCTGCAGCTAACACTCTCCAGTCAGAGTTTTCCAACCCTGAAGCTTAAATTTAGTTCCCAAGTCATCTTTAGGCTTTTACATGATTAACAAAAGTGCTGAAGCCTGAGAGCTGCTGCTATAATCGGGTCAATTCCTACTTCCTGATGCTGCTAAATCATAGTAAACACCCCTTTTGCCAAAACTTTTTTGCTGACAGCAGTTGATGGGAAGAAGGAATACAGTTATTTATATTTCACCCTCTCTCCTTACATGTACATAATGCACTTACCCATAAGCAACACTCCATTATTTCTCGGCTAATCCTTCAGTGGGAGCTACACAGGGCAGACCCACAGGCAGCTAGGTCTTCTGAGATGGACAATATTGCCTTGTGCTTGGATGGTAGTTTTTTATTCCTCTTCTGTTACATCACCTTTCATGATGGCAGCTAATGCATGTTGACAGAGCATAAGGTTCTGTGTCTATTGTTTGTCTTCGTTATCCATTCATTGGCTTGACCTGCCCCCCCAGACAGGCATAACTGCAGGATTACGGCTGCACTGTAATGCTGTAATTACTTCTTACTTGTAGAATTTGCTTCTTGATCAGTAAAGTACACCATTAAATCTATGTACACATTTTCCAGAATAACTTTGACTTAATTTTTCTTCAAAACATGTTCTATTTTCTTGCGCAAAATGTACAATAAAAAGAATAAAATCAGTGACAGCAGCATACTGCTTTAAGTAGATCAACTCTCTTTAGAAAAATAATCTTTAGAAAAGTTTGTCATTATGTTAAACAATTGTATGTGAGAGAGTGTAATGAAAATATGAAAGCTCATCTATGTAAAAAAAAAATCCTGCAATGTTTAGGTTTTCCCAGTACCTGTCAGGCAGTCAAATAATTCCTACAGCACTTGTCAAGAAAACAAATATTATATTTTGTAAGTGTAATTTCTATAATAAGAATGAAAATAAAAATGAGAAAAGCATATTGACATCTTTGCAATGAATGAGATCCTGTTCTCTCACTTTTTCCTGGTAATTTGAGAAATTACAATATTTAACTTAGAGGCTTGGGAGAAAATTGCTTATTGCAAGTTCAAAGAATTAACAAGATTCTAGCTGTTGCAGTTTCAACGGTGTTCCTACACATCTAACAGAATAGACCAAGGAAAATTCCTGTCTATCCTTTTATATATTAAATTTTCAGATCAAGGTATGAGCTTAGATACTTTCCAGTATAAGGGGAAAAAAGAAAAAAAAAAAGAGGAGAAATAAAATTTTAAAAATAATAATTCTTCATAAGAACAAATTTTGCTGGCAATAATATTCATCACACCTTATTTGATTCGCTCATGTCTAATTCAAGATGAGGGGAATGGGATACATCTCAACAGCCCCATTTGGGAATGTTGATACTGTCAACACCACCAGGATGTTTTCCTCACCTAATGGAAATCAACATTTATTTTCTTTTTCAAATGGCATTTAGCGCTGATGAATGGATCCTACATATCATTCTGGAGATGAAAGGTTTGATTTAAAGTCTGTCCGGGGTCTTTTTACCAGGCTTGGTGTGCTTTGCTTGGATCAGGCCTCAGGTTTTTCGTTTACCTCTGGTCAAAGAGAATATGACAGGGGCTTTTCCCTACTGACACTCCCCCTAGGAGAGGGAAGCTGTGTTTTGCCTTTGGGCTGACCTTGACAATTGATATGCTCTTTTCAGGGGCAAAGCACAAATGCACAGGACATTTAATACTCCTTGGAAGCCCTCACTTCCAAGCTGAATAATATATTTCAGATGTCTACTTTCAAAAGAGTTGCCCATATCTCCCTTATTCTAAACAGGTTTTTTTTCAGAAAAAGGCAAAATGTATTAGTTGATTAGCTTGAGGTGCTCTTAAACAAGAACAGGAAAATTAAGTCTATGTTTGTATATATTTCTGACCCTTTAGTTGATGCATCTCTCACCTCCTGATGTATTCAACAGGAACATTTCTCATTACCCACGACAAAAATGTTTAATGTCAGGTTTTGTTACATTTGTTCTCACTATTGTCCAGTAGTACAAAAAAAAAAATCTTTTCTTGATATCTTCTGTATCTACAAGAAAACTAATTTCAGACATTGAAAACACCAATATCTGTAGCAAACGAGTCATATAGACTTTTTCTGTCCCAAACCATCATAAAAGTTTTGTAAATAAAAGTTACAAGAATAAATAAAAGCATAGTTAAATAAATTGAATATTGTTTCAAGCAACTGACAAAGAAATTTGCAACATGGTCCATAGGGACTGATAGTCTCTAAATTGAAGGTTTACACCTAAGTTTCTAAATGGGTAAGATGTTGGGCAGGAAAGGATCCAGGATTAAGTTATTGACAAATCTGTTCCACTGTCCCAGAGACACTAACATCATAGAGTGGTTTATCCAGCAGGTACTTCAGTGCTGGGAATGCAGTGCAGCACCGTAGGGTCTTTCCCCACCACACCTATTTGATGCAATGCAAGAGGGAGAAAAAAGTACCTTGTAGTGACTGCATTGGTGTTCTTTTAGCCTGAAAAATCATGAAATACAGTGTCAGTTGGACATGCCACAGAAAAAGTGTCATCTGAGCCAGAGCAGGCACAGCTAGAGCTTTATTGAACAGTCACACTCCTTCTTTGGATTGATGAGCTTTCTGTTATATATCAACCTCAAAAGATAAAATATTACTACTTAGTAATAAAATAGAAGCAGTAATAGCGTATGCCATGCACAACAGAAATTTCAGGACTTGAACTTAAAAAAAAATGTATATCACCTGGGATTTTCCATTATTGTATTTTACATCTAAAATAGCTCTGAAAACATTACCTGCACATAACAATACGTGAATAAAATAAAATTTAAGATATTAGCAGCTACATCCTCACCAAAAAAAGTAATTCTAATTCTTTTTACATTGTTTGAATAGTACTTTGATAAACCTGGTCTGGTGGAAGGTGTCCCTGCCCATGACAGGGGGACCAGAACTAGATCATTTTTATAGTCCTTTTCAACAAAAAATCTTCCATGATTTCTGTGATTCTATGATTCTATGATAATTTTACGAAGCACATTTGTTATGGTTGTCCTCTATTTACAAGAAAATGCTTCTTTTATTATTTATTTCACTTTGCATTTTCCTAAATTTTGGGCAAACTTTGACCAACACTATAATTATCAGTGATGTTTAACCAAAAAATTTTCTGACAGTGTAGATCACTCTGAACAGCTCATCTGTTTTTCCTCATGTCCAGCCAGTGTAGTAACCCCATGGAATATTTAGCCACATGCCATGGCTCCTGTTTTTTGAGTCTTCTCTGCTGTGCATGCCCACTACTGAGGAAAGAAAGAAGAGGAGAATAGAAAAGCATAGGAATGAATATATGGATTCTTTTTGAGTAATGAATATATGGATTATTTTTGTGGGAATGTCATGGTTTAGGAATGGTTCCCCTGACACAACTCCACTTGAAAGAGTGAGAGTTATANGGAAACCATTCCTAAACCATGACATTCCCCTGCCCCCTCTGATGAGAGGCAAAAGGCACAGGTCATGGGTTGAGATAAGAACAATTTACTGGAAATAGCAACAAGATAAGAAAATCAACAGTAACAGCAAAAATGTCAATAACAAAAATGTGCAAAAATGGGCTGATTTACATAGAACATGCTCACCAAGCCCAGGACAATGAAAAAACAATGACGGACAGAATCTCGGTCCACCACACTTTCCCACAACAGGAGAAGAATGCCTTTTCTTCCAGGAGGTGAGAGAGAGGGAGTGCCTTTCTCTCATCTCTGGCAATGAGGTAAGACTGGGGTCTTGGGCACACCAGCATGGCTTCAGGCCCCATTCCCTCATGGTTACTGCAAAAAATTAACCCTGTGTTTGGCTAACATATTTCTGTGGACACACCATACATATGGAAATCCAATGACAGCTTTAGAGGTTCAACTAATTTTTCAGCTGTGGAGGGAAATGAAAGCAGTGAAGAAGAACTACATCAAACTGCTGGGGCATTCAGTGAAGTCTGACAAGCAGAGCCCACAAAAACCCCCAGCCTTAGTTTGTAAGCTTATTGCTATTCACTCAACAGGGACACTCATTGCAGCAGTCACAGCCGTGTGAACAATGTGGTACATTAGAGCTAAATTATGCACCAACACCCTGATTTATGGCTAAGAACTGTACTAAATTAAGTAGAAATTCTAAATTAAGGAGAAAATCGGAAATTAAAAGGCAAGGCTAATTTATTAGGAAATCATTTGCTAACCACCAGTATTATGGAAATAGATCTAAAAATAAAGCCCCAATGGAAAAATATATAACTAACGCACAGGATTTTTGAAATGCAAAAACTTTTGGAAAGTTTAAGGACTCCCTAGGGCAGATGTGCTTCCCCACCCCCAAATACTGGATAATTAACTTAAACTTTTACAGCTAAGATTTTGAAAGAGCAGAATGTTAAGATCTTTGGAAACTAATGCAAAATCATAATAAATCTTGGAATACTGAGGAAATTCCAGATTAGTCGAAGTAAGCTAATTTTCTTCCAATATTTTAAAAGGCTACATAGTGACTCAAGTAATTATAATCCTGTCATCATAGCATCATTTATAGGCAGAAGGATGGAACAATTGGTATGAAGCTCAATTAATTTAAAAACTAAAGTAGGATAATAATTTAATTTATATCAATCAGATCTTGTCAAAATAACATAATATGTGGGGTTTTTTTTTAGATTTCTAAAAAGGCTGATAAAAGCACTAGTTTTAATTTAATATGCCACAGCAACTCTGTAATTTTACTTGGTACCCAAAATTAATATAATACAAAAGTAATGGGGCACAGATTAAATAATAAATGAAATAAAATCAGGCCAGCACATCTCTAAAAATAAATGTAAAGAATAGAAGGTTTATAAATTTTATAGAAAGATTGCTTTTTAATTCTATTTTTTTAACCATCTGAGAGAAACTATACATTTATTTGTGGTCAATTTGGCAAACAGTAATATTTATGATTGCAAATAATAAAGCCAAGTCACTGATATTGAACAAAACATTTCTTAATAAATTTCTTTACTAACCATATGGATCAATTGAAAAAAAAAGGGAGGGTCATATAATTAGGAATAAGACTGCTAATTGTACTTAAGGGTTTCTGAGAAATTTCTGTGTTTCTCATCTACAGGCAAAATTTAAAGAGTAAAATATAAATGAATAATTCAGCACCTGAATACGTAAGTAGAATCATAAACCAGAGAAATTAAGTTATACAATTTCCATTTTTGACATCATGTCTTATGTTTTGGTTACATTCAGATTTGATGTCAATAACTAAAGATGTGTGTTCATAAACTGGAGTTTTAGAGAAAAATCATAGAAAAGTCAGAATAACTGGAAACAAGTAATTATTATTTCATTTCTCAAATACTAATTTAGCAGCTGCTATTATTATTGTCAATATATATATGCAGATGGGGGCCAGGAAATCACTGTCTCCTTTGTTGCCTCCTAACCATACCTGTTATACAAACATCTCATGTCCACAATTTGAAACAAAAGAAATTCATATTGGTTGCAAAAGACTTTTTTTCTAAAAGAGTAAGAACTTTATGAGTGTTGGAAGTATGGCATGAAAAGAGGAATATTTTCATGGTTTTTTTTTTTTTATTCAGACTATTTTTTTAAATAAAATATATGAAGTGTTTCAGAGATTAATTTAAGAAACTTCAATGATCTGGGTGATATTGATGAAATCATGTTCAAGGAACTTAATAGTTCACCACTAAAATCTTTTAAATTAAATTAAATCTTTCAAAATCTGAGGAAGATGGCTTCATATTGATCTTCCATTGTCCTGCACTTTCCATACAGCTTGTGTGATTTAGTAGGCTTCTTATGCATAAGAAGTTTTAACATATGAAAAAGCTTCACCAGACCGAAGATTCTTTCTTATAGTAAATAGCATTTTCTAAGACCAAGCCCTTTTTTCCAGAGAGAAATGGGGATATGATTTAACCATCTGGTAGAAAGTACATTGCACTCCTATGATCTACACAGCCTTTCTTCTGTTTTCTGTGGCCAATTCTAGGGCTATTTAGCTCTCATTTTAGTAAATTTTTTGGAAATTCTTAATAAACTTTCCATTTGCAAGGAGTAGTTATACTTTTCCACTCCAGTTATTCTAATTTAGCTCTCTCTTTCTTTTTTTTTTCCCAAGTCTTTCTCTTGTATTTAGAATAGTTCAAAACAGTGAAGACAACAAGCTCTCATAAACAGAAAGCTGCAATACACAAAAAACAAGATCACAGCTATTAGAGTCTCACATCAATCACATTTGCTAGTCTAGATAAAGATGGCCAATAACAAGCTAAATGCATGCTCCATAGCACAATTCATTAAAATTATATAATATTACATGACATAATCATGCGTAACATAACCTATAAACAAAGCCGTGGTGCAGTTTTGTGCAACTCTGGAAATGCCATCCAGCCAATCAACACATACAGGTGGCTGGATAGTCAAAGTAAAGGTAGTGTCACTGAATATGGTCACAGATTAGTAGATCTCTCCACTTATTGCACCACCTGATGTCTCTGTGCTTGTTCACTTTCTTTAGAGGAAAACTCTGAGAGGATCTTTGGGACAGATGTATAAGCCCAAAGACTCTTTCACTGGGCAGGGATTCTGTTACCTTCAGAAGGAAAGCTGTGGTGGAGCAGCAGATTGCAGAACAGGATGCTTCTGGAAGGGAGTTAACATGTAAAGGACCTGCATACAGGTGAATAACATCTTTCTTCTACAGGGGTATATCTGAGGTAGAAAGATGGCTGTATTGGCAGGTAGGCTGCATCTTAAAAAAAAGATAGTTTGGATACTCTTCCAAGCCATAAAAATTATATATGAGGCAGAAGAAGGGTGTTCATGGGGCTGAGGAAAAATGAAGTGCATGAAAAAAACATACTGAGGAAATGTGCTATACGGGTCACCTACAATAATCTGCAGAGAAATCCTGAGGAATTTAAGGGCAGAGTTTCTAAAGTATAGTGCATACTTGAACACATTTGTGGAGCTACTCACGTTTTGTAGAGATAACAAGACCAGGTAGACCAAGGTGACTTGTAAACTGTGTGCGTTTTTTTTCATTTCCATTTTATCTGTATTTTCGTTTGACTGGAGTAGCTCCTTCCTCCACAGTGAAAAACTAAGCATACTGAAATGTTTATGCTACACACAAAGTCAGGATAGACAAAAAGTGTCCCTTTCAAAGATGACCTTTCTCGGGCTAATATGTCAAAAAAGAAAATTGTATACATTAGAAATAGAATAACTAGAAACAGATTTGTCATTTTGGTATAGTTCTTAGAAATAAGAATCACAAAGTTCACTAGGAATTGAGAAAAATTGCTGGCAGGGCAGCAAATTATTTATTCATGTGTATTTGTGTTGGAAACAGGGACATTGATTCTCAGCTTGCTAAATATGGTATTTGCAATCACAGAGAGAAATACAACTTTAAGTTTTTGGTCTGCAATTTAAAATGTTACAAGAGTGGAAATGAAGCTTAGGTAGGCAACACTGCAAATCTGAGTGAAAGTGATATGCTGGATGAGTTTTTATTTTCTGGGGAATATATCCATATTGATTCATAGATCTGAAAATACAAGTCTGTTCTTCAAGAACAGATCTCTTCCTCTTTCAAGAACAGGTCTACAAAAATACCCAAAGCATTAGCAAAGCACTTTAAACTCCAGTGTCTAACTCATCTAAGAAGTTATCAGAATGCCTTTAATGTTTTCTAGTAGTGAATGGGAGAGCTCGTTTCAGCAGTGATTCAGCTTTGCACAAGGGGTCAAGCTCAGTCACAAGATATGAAATCAATTTGTAATAAATTTCCTAGAGAAATGGGCAATTTGCTTAAGGGCACAAAACAACAACTTGTTAACAAAAGCATTTTAAATATCCAGGGAAGGATCAGTCCTGCCCATTCTGTGGGAAATGACATGGTACAACGACATTAGGAAAAAGAAGAGAAGGTAGCCAATATTTTTAAGTAGTTTGGCTCTTCTGATGATAAGGAATGAGGACGTAAAGCTGGAAAAAATGGACAAGATTATGCATTTTCCAAAGTGTCTGGCATGATATGTCTTTTTCCTCTGTGAAGGCTGGTTGCCAATCTGGTCTAGAGGTGGTAAATTACATTAGAGGACAGACTGTATTTAATAGCACTGTTACTGCTTACATGCCCCTTCCCCATATTTTCTGATGTAGAGACCACATAATCCATAACTTGCAGTAGTGGAATTGTTAATTATCTAAATACATTACTTTACTGTGTAAGATGTCCTCTTCTGTGTGTTCATGAGACGACCTTAAAACACAGGGTGTTGTTACTGGCTTACCAAGGCTTAATTTATGGTCACCAGTCATGGGCCTCTCCAAAATGCAGGGACAACGTTTTTAAGGGAGTATGAAACAAAAGGATCATGTAATATTTGTTTACAATCCTTTAAAAAGCTCCATATTAAACTGAACTTTCCAAAGGAATCAAAATGAGACTTGAGATAAAAATCAGTTCCTGTGTTTTCAGCTGGTCTGTTTAACATTTTAGTAATTTTGATTACACAGTTTCTAATTTAAAAGTACTGTATACTCTGACGTGTATTTATTAGAAGCAAGACTGCCTCTCCTACAAAATTCTATTTCAGAGAAAAGATGTAGAAAACTACATCTCTTTATGATTTGTTTCAAGAATTTTAATTGTAATTCAGGAAAATCTTTAATATTCCCCCTAATAATAATGAAGAGTATTACTCTTTAATCATTGCTTGATGGATTAAAATCAGCATGTCTAGACAAAGTTAATGTTTATCTCCTAGTAAACTAGCAAGCAATAATTATTCGGATTGTCTATTTTTAATATTTATTTATTTATTTAACAAGGAATGCTTTGAGAACTCAGAATCTCACAAAAAAAATTCTCCGATGACAAACAGATCAATAATGTTACACACTAAATTACTTGGAGGTATCAAGGAGATGAAAGAATGTAAGCAATGAGGTAATTAATAGGGATTTTTACTGTTTTGATTGCATTTGATTCTCTTATCCTGTGTAGGGAAGATTGAAAGAATTCCCTTATACATACAGAGAATAAAAATATTTTCATATTTCTTGTACTTGTGTATTAAATTTATCATCACTGATCCTCTTACATTTTTTGTAGAGGCATAGGGCAAGACCTAGCATAAATTCCAGTTATATGTTATTGATTCCTCTCCACACAACATCTTTGCACAGAGAAATAGAATGAGTCCAATCTCATGTAATGTAATAGAAAGTTTATTTCTAAAGTCAAATGGCTTCTTTTACCAGTTATGACAAAGAATCAGAAATAAAACCTCTCGCAGTTACTCATATCCTGAGATTTTATTAACTGTCCTATTTTTTAAATTTTGGATCATTTACTTCTTACAGAACTTTATTAATTTTACAGTGTTGAGTAAAAAAATTCGAAAGGCATTTGTAGAGGTCTCTAGCTAAGACTTTGCACATTTTTTTAAAAAATCTGTGGGATTTTTTTTTTATTTTTTCATTTGTTTGTAGTATTTTTAGAGAATATACAAGAGATGAGTAGACAGAAATTCAAAAAACTAAGTGAAGAAGCAAGATTCTGGTTTGAGTGTATGTCTGAAGTTTGGTCCAAGTGTACTTGATAAGTTTCAGTCTCCTGAGGAATGTCTTTCGATCTATTTCAACAAAGGTGTTATAAAGAGAACACTGTGAGGAACAGCAGAAGATATGCCCTTGCTATAGCACTTGGACATACATAAAACTGATATAATCATCAATTTACTGATAATCTCCTCTTCCTTGTTCATTTAATTAATAAACCTCTCTATATCCATGCTCTGCTGGTGTGCTGTTTAACAGCTAATATGTATTGACCTTACATTAACCTGTGTTTTGAAATATGGTATGTGAACATCTTGCATAATTCACAGAATGATTGAGATTTGAGGTTTTCTGGTCCAGGTTTCTCTCTCTGCCCAGGGATGGTCAGCTTGGCAAGATTGTACAGGAATACGTTCTGTGAGTTTAATCTTAAGTTTTGAGTATCAATATGATTGGAAACTCCATTATGTTTCTGAAGAACCTGCTCCAGCAATTGATCACACTCACAGTAAAGAAGTAGCTTTTTGTGTTCCATTGACATTTCCTGTTTGGTTTTTTTGTTGCTGTTGTTATTTGTGCCCAATGACCAATCCCGTCAGTGCCAAGAAGCCACTGGCTTCTACCAAGTGTCCTGGTCCCTTCTTCATTTCCTTCCATCAGGCATTTATCCACTTTCCCCCAAGCCATTTCTTCTCCAGGCTGAACAGTCCCAGCTGTTTCAGCTTCTCTTCATATGAAAGATGTTCCAGTACTTCAAGAAGAGGTGTGGGAGAAAGAGGACATCTCAATATTAACAGTAGAAGAGCTGGATGTTGTATTTCTTCATTTATATTAAAAGATTGATTGAAAAGTCTTTTTCTTTCCAGTACTATAGATTGGAGAAGCCAAATGAAGCTCAAATTTCCTGTTTATGCCTGCTGCTCTGCTTACTGTATTCTAACCAACATTTCTCCACTGCCCATGTTTATGTTCTTAGTAAGTGATTAAATGTTTTCAACATAATATAAAGAGTGTATTTGTCTGCGCATTTTTTTTAGTAGATCCAAACCACTCTAGCTGCATTTTTGGCAAACTTCATTCACTTCATCTTCTTGGCATTTCATTATATTTTGTGTGATCACAAAATCAACTCTCCAGCAACAAAGCGAAACACGACTGTTTGAAATAAATGTTGTCACTAACAAGCCATGCCAGGCCCAGTGACAGATTTGCAGCTGTAATGAATAACATTTCCTGCAAGGTTCTCCTGTCTGACAGAAAAGCTGTGACATTACTGCAGGCAACAGTGCTGGAAACTAAAAGATTGATTGATGCAAGGAGATAATTGAAACCTCAGCACTGTTGCATGGATGCCAACCTAACAACCAAGCTACCACTCTACAATAACATTTATCATACAACAGCTTCTCCATGGGCAACACACAGGTAGAGAAAACATCAAATATTCTTTATGATCATGAGTTACTTACTGCTAATTTATCCTAACGAACTGATTAATTAAACTTGATCTCTAAAACAAAAATCGGTTCAGTTACTGCAGGTATCTCAAGTTCCCAAATTGAGTTCAGAGGTGTTGTCAAGAGCCAAGAATACTTAATAGGAATGAGTTAAGTAGCACTCTACCTTTAAGATGGTAAGAAATAACATCGTGGTCATGTCTGAGTTCCTGAAGTTAGATGCAATAATACATATTTACTCTTGCCTAGATAAGTCAGTGACTGTCAGAGGTTCTGGGATTTGAGAAGTTATGACAAATTAGTCCTTATGCAAAAATGTTTCATGCAAGGCAACCAAATGATTGTATGATGGTTTTATTATATGTTTGAATGGATTTCAGAATACCCTCAAATTTTGTACCATAACCATAGTATATTTAGGTTCCAAAATCATATTTGAACATGTCTATAAGGATAGTTAGGATAGTTTGCATTTTTTTTCATAGTCCCATTAAAACTCACAATAGACATTTTCTCATTTAAGATAATTTTTCCTCTTCACAGTGACTGTTAAAGAATGTTTTTATTATATGGCTTTGTCTCAATAAAACATAAAAACCAAGTAACATCTAACATATATCATCCTTGTAATAACAGATGTACAATGGATCTTCAATGTGAAGCCATTGAATCTAGTAGAATCAAAATTATTTGCAAAATTAAACAGTAATTTACAAGTCCACCTAATCCTAACAAATAACTGATGAAAAGTAGAAAGATGTTTACCAAAAGGCCACTGAGTATGTGGCATTAGCAAATTATCACATACAACAGATCTGATGTGGCAAATGGCACTGACAGAACTACCAGGTAAAGAGGACAGGAACTGCACTTGTAAATCAGAAGTAAATTGAAAAGAAGCAGTATTTCTTTTTTACTTTTCTTTTTTTTTTATACTTGCACAGAAAATATTTTAATTAATATTAGGAAAAAACCCTAAATATGTCAACCTCATCCTCATTGTTTTATACAGAAAAGATATGTAACTCCTCTAATAAACTGTGGCCTGAAATAATACTCCAGATAAGTTGTATAGTGTTTACCCTGCTACTGATGTTAAATATAATATATTTTATCCTTTGCCATGATTTTATAATTTATTTACCACTATTAAGCATATATGTCTGACAGGAAAACAGACTATGAGATGGATTAAATTGTCAGCCTCTGCTGAGAATCTGGCCTGTCTCTTTGTGTTTTTGTCTTTTACTGATTGTCTCTCTAGACATATCTTTCCTCACATTCCCCTTGGGCTTCTTTCTATCTCCTTAAGATTTTTTTTTTCTTTCTTTCTCTTCCCTCCATGAGCTTTGTTTCAAGTGTTCCAACAATCTGTTGACTGATTCCTGCAGTTCTTAAGCATTCATCATGTTCTAAGAAGCAGCTTTGGTTGACTTCACCAAGGGCAGCACAATTTTGCCTGTGGTTATTCACTTTTCCTTACATCTCGTTTCCATTTCATTTCATTGACTGGAAATTTGATTCAATTTTTTTCTGCTTGGCCTGTCTTCCTTCATTCCTACAATACCTTGCTGCTGTCTTTATCCTTTGTTGTTTTTCTGTCTCTCTTCTTTCCTACTGACAGAATAACAGAAGAGTAATGAAATAGGAAGCAGTCTTTTGTTTGAGTAGGACCTCTAAAAGACTGAGACAAATACTGTCTAGGCTTAGGAAAGAACCAAGAGTCACAGAGAAATTTCTTTCAATGAAATTTCTTACTTCCTAACTTTAAAAGAAGTTAAGCCATTAAAATGCTCAATAAAATGTACAGTGTTCTTGTTTTTTTTTAAGGACTTTTTAATTCTTAGGCTTGTTTTGGCTCACTATCTTTTATTACAAGCAGGGAACTACATCACTAGTCTCTTTGACTGTTTAGATTTCATTTCATTCCGTATATTTTAGTTCATACTCAGCTAAAGACTTCTCTAAATTTAATATAGAGTTTAATATTAGAAAACTAAATTTAAAATGGTTAAATGATTAAAAAAAACACAAACAAACTTCCTTTTCTGATAAAATATTCATTTAGCTACTTTATAATCTGATCAATTTATCTGAAGTTCTTATATGTCAGAAAACTGTCAGAAATTTGTTTCATGAGCAATATATGTGAAATACTTCAGATTAAACCTAATGATCAGATCAAGGTGCAGTTTCAAGACTCAGTCTCAGCTGGCTTTGATGCTTCCCTGAACACAGCTCTAGGCTCCCTGTCTGGTCCTACTTGGCAGCTGCAAATCTACAGGTGGAGCAGGAGCCATCCTCCTGGGGCCACCAACTCCCAGCCTTGACCATCGTGGAGTCTCCATTTTCCAACCTGATAAGCACAGACTATCTTCTTCTCCTTCACCATGGTTGGGGGTACAGACTCTTGATGCTGCAGGGTCTCAGAGGAGATCCATCTGCTCTTTCTCCTTATCTCTGATGTTGCATAGCGCGCTGATCTCCTCCTACAGTCTCTTTACCTGGTGGCAGAGATCACTCACCAGCAGTACTCAGTCACACAAATCTGCTGGGAAGGTAAATTAGATAGCAGCAACTGAGGAAAACCAGGAAATGCTACATCTTTTTCTCAGGAGAGGGTAAAAAATTTGCTTTGAACTTTCCTCTTCTCTATAAAGACTCATTAATTGGACTCACAGGATGTGCTATGGAATATCCTGTCTCTGTGAATGTACTTTAATTTCTCCATTTCTATGCAAAAAAGTCTTCAAATGGCAACAATACATGAAACTAAGAGCATGATTAGTAGTTCATATTTTTAAATAGGAGGCTGCAAGTATAAAAATAGAATTCTACACTATAACAATGAGATAATATGCATGCTGTATTTATAAATAACAAATTGAATACACAGTCGAATAGTCATTAGAAAAGCCCAATTCATGATATGTTCCTATAAAAGAGGCAAACTATGAAAAGGTGAGAGTAGGAACCTCTTCTCTTTGCCTTCCTGTGAAGAGGCTGTCTTGATGTCAGTCTTTGTATTTTCCTTTCACTTCAAGTGACTACCCAAATCTTCCACCATCTGCTCACGGGCAGCCCTCAAACTGGCAAAAGCAGACAGCTTTCCTAGAACTAAACCATAAAATGTCAAATGCCATATGAGACATAAAGCTCCCTTTTAGGAAAATGTAATGTTATATACCAAGCAAAGTAATACAATAAATAGACAGATAAATAAATAAACTACTCTGTGAGAAATTAACTCTTAATACCATTAAAGTAATGAGGCATAAGGTCAAAGGAAAGGAAACGAGATTTTAAATTAGTGTTTTCACTGTAGTGATGGAACCACTGCTGAGACCCTTAATCCATTCATGCTGACAGACCCATTATCTGCAATTATTCTTTATTCAAGTGTAAACCACCATTATACATGGAGCTGTTGCTACTGCAATAAAAATTTTCCAAAGCCCTGTACTGTAAGTAGCAGCTGACTTCACCAAACTGCAGGAGCCTAATGTAAAAAAATATCCTTCCGTTTTCAATCATAACTTGAGTCTTATTGTGTCCTTTTGAGTAAATGAAAATATTTAAGTCTCTGCTTGAATCTGAAAATCACATGAGGACTGAAGGTCAAAGTTTATTTACCTACATCATCTGTACCTCTATTCATGTATATTTTCATGTGTCTTCTGAAATGTGTGGTAGCCTCATGTGAGGCTCATTTTTGAAAAGCAGTACACACAGATGGGTGTTGTCTTCTGTAGTAGGCACAATGCTTTTGAGAATTTTCTTTTGAGAAGAGCTGGTCCTGTCAGCTTCCATCTTCTTCAAACAATTGCAGGTTGTTCTGCAGAATGAAAGTAGCACTTCTTCAAATTTTCAGTAATCTCATTCCTTTCCAGTCTTGACCCTAAAAAGATTATCTAAAAATAGAGTGAAACCAAGAGGAATATTTTGCAAATCTAGGAGAGATCGAAGAAACTTGCTTTCAGATAAATCATTGGCTCAAGTATCTTGATCAATCTAGTTCAATAACTAGAAAATATATTAAATTAAAAATAAGAAAAAAAGAAGCCTGTACTATGCCATTGTTCACATCAACATGTACTCTAACTTCTGGTAACACCAGAAAAAATGATTTAGTGAGATTAGAAAAACTAATAAGCTTATGTCAGCTTTCTCATTTCTGACTTTATTCCTGTGAAACAAATAATAATAGGAATATTAAGTATATAGAGAATATAGAAGTGTAGAATTGTTACCAAAGCTAAACAGATATAGACATAATTATTGAAAATTAATAAAAGACATATGTGCTTGAACGTGTAAAGTAGACATAGAGAGAGAAGTGCAAACTGTATCAGAAAAAATTCTCATAGTTAGCTGATATGAGTTTTGATCTCATGATGAGTATTCTGCCCTACATTAAAATCTGTCACATCATTACTATTACATTTCTAAATCTGAGCCCAAATCCTCTAATAACCTATTAGATACAGACTTCCTTCCTGATACCACAGAGGTCCTGTCTGACACAACTAGTTCATATCATGGCCATTGTGCAAAGACATATTGCATCAAAATTAATATATGGGGAAAAAGATTATTATAAGCAACTCTGGAAAAGTAATAAAATGAAGAAATAACACTCCCTTTGCAAAATTCCAGCTTTAAGACACAAAATTCTTAACTATACAATCTGAAAATATAGCCTTTGTCTGATTTTTATCTCATTGAGTCTACCTGAATGGTAACGATGCCTAGAGTGAGACTATCTCCTAATCTACATTTATTTTGCTCAGTGGTAGCATCTACAGCAAAGACCTACTCCAGTCCCAGAAAGACACCAAGGTATCTCTGTAAGGAAGGTGACAGTCACCCATGTGCAAACAGAGCTTGTCCCTTGGATAGATATGGTAGAAAAAGGATGTGGGCTTCATGCAAATGGTGTCTCTAAAGATCTTGATTTACACATGTTGAGGAGTCTGGTCTGAGCAGCTTAGTCATATGCAGGCACACTTTCACCTACTCAGCAGAAACTCCATCCAAGTGTGCAAGGCATTCCATTTCCTCTGTCACATCCAAATACATTGGAGTCACTAAAGATTTTCAATTAAATGACTAAGAATAGTTTAACAAGCAAAGCAACATACTCTCTTCTAATTTTATGCTTTAAAAAAAGAAAAAAGAGGTTTTGGGGAACTGCTTCTAAAATTGTTTGTTCTGAACTGAAGCTAATCATGGAGGATTTCAACCTTGGTTTAAATTTAAGTTTAGCAGAGTTAAAGTAGAGTAAATATACAAGTTTAAACTGTAAACCATTAGACAGCCCAAACAGGCTGAATCTGCATTTTCTCTTGGAAAAACAGGAGACCAGAAGGAAAAAAAAACAAGAGGAATTAGGTATCTACCTTTTTTAAATACTTCTCAGACCTTCTTTTCTTGAATATATGGCCCTGAGCATGACAGAGGCATTTATACATCTTAAAATTATTAATTTCACCTAGTTAAACTTCTTCATCACGCAAGGGTAATGGACGGTGGAAACAGGCAGGCTATTCTTATGGCATTCAGTATGACAGCTTTAAAATATCTATAAACAGTATGTTAAGCATGATTTCTGTTTAATTGCTGTAGGTCTGAATCTTTCACATCCATCTCCCAAGCACCTTTGCTGCTGAACAAATTGCTTGTACAGTCTTTTAACTGAAAAAAAAGGAAAAGCCATTGCTATAGTAGCCACACTGACATGAGATATCATTTTAAAGGGAAATAGTCTGTACAGGAGGTGCAGTTTGAACTCTTCAGTTTCATTTTTTCTTACTTTTTTAGGTGATAAAATCATTTCTGGGTGTGTTAAATGTAAACCGTTTAATAGAGGAATATGAAATTCAATTCCTTTGGGGAGAATATGATACGATTTCACAATTCTTTAAGCAATGTGCAAAAGGTCAAACAAGCATGAAAATTGTAAAGGTAAAATATCAGAAATGGGAATAATGGCCAAATGAAAAAATGATAAAAAGAGATAAAAGATGGGTAATTTATACAATAGATGTGATATCTGTTAGATTGACTGAGTAATTTATATATGCAGTTCTGTAAAAATCCAGAAAAATTATTCTGTGAACTTAAAAAATTCTTAGGACTTTGGCATTCTGTGCCTGCATCTTTCTGTTCCTATACTGAATTGGGCAATACAGAAATATACTTTTACACTGAGGAGTAAAATACACTTTTACACCATGGAAATACGATATCACATTTTGAAATATTCATTTGTGCTGCACCCTGTCACTTGTGGGACCCATGGTCGAGTTTTGCACCCCACAAGGTGTGGCTTCACCCAAGAAGCACTGGTGATGATGGCTGGGAGGCATTCCAGTGAGTGCCTGAGGAAGTCATCAAAGTAGTGTTTGTAACACACAGAATTATAATAAACAGACCAACACTAAAGAAATGACAGGTTTGATGAAAAATAATTATGTAGCTTTCATATTTATTTTTCTTTGAGTCTTTTCTCTCTCCCATCATCTCTTTCATTCACTGTCATCACTTGGCTATTTCCTATCACTCAAAATCTCTGTATTGGCTTTGGGTTTGTGTTTTTCTTTTTTTTTTTTTTTTCTTGTAGTTTGGTTTTATCTTCCATCCCAGGAAATAGTCATGGTAACCCATGTCATCTGATGTTAGATTTGTCTGAAATATACTGTAGGAAAGAAGAAAAGAGAAACTCATATTTCAAAGATTTAATATTTTAGAGATTTTATTCTCATGGTGTAAACTGGGAATATTATGTTCTTAGGGAGCTGATTGCTCAGTATAGCAATTTATTACTTGCACACCTATGATTTATGGTGTCTTCTTATATCCACTGGACTTTTATTACCCGTCATTCTCAGACAACTGCCTTTTCAAAGTGCTTTAAAGAAGCAGGCTGTTTTCTGAAACACAGTCAGCTGCAGAAGCTGGACAATCAAACCTGGCCAAGATATTTTCCAAACCTACCAATGCTGAAGTATATGCAATTCCAAAGCAAGTTAAAGGTTACTGCCGATGATACTTGCATTAAAAAAGTTGTGATTAGTCTGCGACAAGAGGTGAGTGAGCTGAGTGATGTCCTAGGTGTTGTATTGGTGCACAGTTTAAAAAATTTAGTATCTGACCTTTGCTGTGCAAAGGTTTCATTGCCTTGGAGCACTTGGGCTCCGGATGCCTTCAGGAACAGCTCTCCCAGCAGTCACTGCTACACTCCCAAATTCTGCTGGGGCTGCCAAACTTCAGCTTTGCCTTCAGCTGTTTTTCACCTCATTCACGTGACCTGCTGTAGCACAAAGCTCTGGAAGAGCACCACATGCTCTAAGCATCCTTCTTCTTGTCTACAAGGCTATTTGGAGTTTCCACAGCCTCTGCTGCTGTATCAGGGGAGTAGGGCCTAGGGTGAACAATTCTCCCCCTTTCTTGGCAAGAGGAAAAAACTGCTGAAATTGAACTTCTTCCCACAGCAATGGCCCAGACTGTCTAACAGCAACAGAAAAGGGGAAGCAACTGTCTGCCAGTAACCTAAAAGAACTATTCCTAAATAGCTGAAAAAAATTTATTTTCCAAACATGTAAAAAGCAACGTGAAAAATGTTTATTTTCCAAACATTGCAGACAGAAAGAGAAAACTGTTTCACTTCACTGTGATGACTCAGGGGATTCCTCTGAAAATAACCATTCTGATAACCTCCATATATTAGTTGCTCATCCAACTTACCATAAATACACATTTTGTTTATGCAGCTTATAGAGAGGGGATTAAAAGCTGCAAATCTTGTAGAGCAAAAAAAAGTGTATGATCAAGTGAGCTAAATACTGCTTGGCAAGTATTTGACTGACTCATTCCTGCAGCTGGGATCTGATAACTTCTTTGAAGGAAAACACAGCCCATCAATTTGCTTGGCACCCTGCTTCATTCCTCTTCTCAACTTTTGTCTCAGCTGTTTCCACTAATTGAAGGAATAGAAGTTGCAACACAGTTGCTTAATGCCCAGAATAAAAAGGGGGGAAAAATCTACTAGACTTTTTTTCATTCCTTTTTCCCCCACAGGAAACAAGAAAGCCCTACAGGTAACTTCTTTTTGAACCGGTAGAAGAAGATACATAAAGTCAACTCACAGGGAGAAAATTACTCTCTCCTCTTAGAAAGTATGGAAATCCTACTACATCTTCTTAAACTGCACACCCTGGAACATCCTCTCTTTTGTGAGACTACTATCTCACAAGCATTTACTTTCTGAAATTCTCCAGTAACCTAGCTCTCTCTCCCTCGCTGCACTCATGCAGCAATTGCTATCTAATAGTGAATAATTTTTCCAGTTACACATTTTCTCATTTGGAGTTATGTTCTGCTATAATCTCTGTTAGTTTCTGCAAGACACTAAATTGCAGCTGCGACACAGTTCCTTTCTTGCTACATGAAGGTCAAGAACAGACTCATTTGGATTTTTCTAAATGACTCTTCCTAATTGCTCTTCCTTTCCTCATTGATTCTGTGAGGGGTTTCCAATTACATCTTCTTATTGTGGATAAATGCAGTGGGTGACAGAGCCTAGCTTTGCAGGTATCCTCTGGATTAGTGAGTCCTCATCAGTCTACCTTGGACACAGTTTGCTATGGTATAGTCCAGATTCATTAGCCCATCTTAATATAAAGAGAAGTCATCCTTACAAGTCAGTTTCTTATGTTCTCTAATTCCTTTTCACCTTTTTTAAAACTGTCCTTGGAATAGGATGAATGGATGGCTGAGAGGAAAAAGTGATATTTCTTAGATGATCATTGAAAATCTAATGAAACAATGAGAGCAAAAACATGGATCAAGGCTCTGGTCTCATAAATTTTAGGGTATTTTAAACAAAACACATTTCAGACTTCATAACAGTATAGGTTTTTCTAATAAATAGAAACAAATTTAATTTACAGCAATCTAGCAGATCAGAGATTGAGCTTTTGAGGCATTTTTTTTCAGTCATCTCCTTGCAAATTCATTTCCTTTTCTGATGAGACAAACCAGGAAGCTGACACTCAGGATTGCAGTTAATAATGGATACTCACTGCAGAGTCTTGGATTAGGCAAAAATCTGCAGTAAAGCTCCCAAGGATGTCAGATTCTCAACAGCAACAGTTTTGCCTTCAGATCCTTTTGTATTGCCCCACACAGTTTACTAATCTAGTCACAGATTTTCTGTGCTGCAGTCTAATAACATAGTTAAGCTTAACTGTTAAAAACAGAAGAACTAACTGAACAAGGCTCACTGTATTGTTTCATCATACTTTAAAATGTACATATCAGCATCTGATAAGAAAAAGAGAAGAACTAAAATGGTGGGGTTAGAAAATAAGAAATTGCAGTGTAGTTCCACCTTTATGGTCCAGGCAGTTGTTTCTCCTTGTGCAGAGATCTGTAAGAGATTTATTTGCGAAATAAAATTAGATCTTAAAGGTCTAATAGTCTGTGTGAATGGGAAAGTAACCTTATCTCAAGCTTTACAAGTAAAGGAGACCAGAGGACAAAATGGAGCATTTGAACATGCAGAGAACTGTGTTGTAAGGAAAGAGCAAATGCTAACAAGCAGTTTATCTTTCATGAACTATCCTGTCCAAAATCAAAACCCTTGCAGTGCTTTAATTTTAAAATGCTGTGTTATTTTCTAGATCTGCACTGCTCATTTACATTTGACAGATACACAGGAAAGAAAAATTGAAAACACAGATGTACAAGAAAGGTGATTGGTGATCTTTTTTCAGCTGAAAAGTGAGTTTAAGTTCATGCAACAGTCTACTGTTCAATCAAGTGAAACTTCTTTCATGTGGTAAAATCCTTATAAATGCAAATCCTAATCATAAAATCACACAGTAGGAGTGACTGTCCCACAGGGAACTTTAAATACAGCTTTTAATAAATGCTATATCCAAACTGCTAAAACCACAAGTCATTGAAGTGTCCCCACTGGTCTGACTAAAAGAAATGGTCAACATCATGAATATTTCAACAGAGATTTATTTCTAAATCTTGCTCACTTTCTTTCTCCAGAGACTGACAAACAACACAACAAACAATTTTAGTGCAGAAATATTTTTGTGAGTAAATAAAGCAGTAAAGGCTAAGGATCCATAGCTGCTCTGAAGTAAAGGTGGAATTTCTTAAGGCCAACAGATTAATACAGAAGCCCCAAAGAAGAAGTCATACAAGGATTTGAAAAGGAGAGGACTGCCATTTTCACTGCCTGCTACTGAGACCAGGTCTGTGCATGCCTGGTCCAACCTCTGGGTATTCTCTTTTGGTTATTCTGACAACTAACCTATGGGCATGTTTTAAAGGCTGTGAAAACTATTTGAAAACTTTCTTATGGGTGAAGTCTCAAAAAGTGTTTACCTCTTGAAGGGATTCCCTTCAAGCTATAAAGAATATTTCTGTGATAGATTGGCTCAAATGCCTTGAAACTAGAAACTGTCACAAGGTAAACCGTGAAATTATATAATTGTTATAATATAGAACTAGTATGTATTTTAAAAAAATTTGTTGCACTCATTTTAAAATAAATCTATTTAAAGATATTTCTTTTTTATATTAAATCTTGTATATTTTTCTTTAAACAGCAGTTAAGAAGTGCACCTAGAACTTCATGTGCAAACCTATGACATAGATAGAGTTTATGGCGTGAAGATCAATTGCCCTGATGCCAGCCTCTCTTCTCAGCCCAACAGATCCCTGGCATTGCCTCTGTTAACCTTTGCCTACCAGGTTTGTGCCATTGTACATTCTTTGTTTATTATTTGCCTCCTTACTTATTATGCCCTTTACAATTTATTGGTTTTCCTCGACTAAATAACCATAGGGAATCAGGTGAACTCACCTTCCAGGTACCCCTACAGGAACCTCAGCAAAGCAACCCCAGAGTAACTCGTGAGTTCTCTGGTGGAGAACAGCCCAGCAGAACTCAGCAGAAACTCCTCCCCCAGGTCTCCTCTTTTTCTCGGGTTAAGCAGAGCTCTGATCATGATAAAGCCTCCTTGGATAGATTTGATATTTGACCCTTGAGACAAGTAATGACCACTGCACCAAAAGACACAGGGCATGATCCCTCAGGCATGCTCACCAATTTTCCTATCTCCTCTTCCTGCTCCCTGCCACTCTCTCATTGCTCTGCCTGCAATTAGAAACCTGTATGTTTGAAGCCACATAAAAAGATTAAGCATACATCACTGATACCTGGCAAGAAGATCACACAGTGGGATCTGGACAGGGAAATAATTTTCAGCTCATCAGCAAAGAAGAAAATAGCATCACTAGTTAAGAACATAATTATTCTTATAATTATTCTTAAAGTAAAATTATCAAATTTTTTTACTCTTAATTTACATTTTTGAATAATTATACTAGATTTTAAAATTGGCTGTTATGCAACAGAGCCTAGGAAGATTAGCATAGTTATCTAAAGAAGCTTGCGGATCCTGTTTTCTTTCAGCTTTTCAACAAGGATAAATTTCAATTGTTTATAAGTGGTGACACTCACTCTTCTTGTGAAGTACCATTTCATTAATAAAGGCTAGTATTTCAGGTTCAAACTTGTCAGAAATTCTGAAGACAAAGCTCAGCTCTATCACAGCCATTACTGTTGCATTGGGCAACCCTCTGAGATGGCTTTTAATGAAATCTGTAGATGACACTACAGACTTTTAGGATTCCTCATAGCTGCCAATTTTCAAGGTTAAAAGAACTTCATTTTAATATTAAGGGGGTTTGACAAAAGCTTATTTTTTACTCAGTGATTCAATTTGAAACAGCAGTCCTCATTTATCACTAATTACAGATGATTCTGTTAATATTTTATGGCACTTAGAAGAATGATGCAGATACTGATTTTTGTTTTTTTTTAGTGTAGTTATATTCATCTGTCACATTGTACTTTGATACTGATTTTGTAAGCACTTTAAAAAGTGCAGCTTGGCCATCATCTTTCTTTTATATCTTTCTTCTGCACAACTGTTTTTGCTGTGTTTATTTGTTTTTTCTGGAACTGAGCACATACTTCAAGTTGTGCCACAAAAGACAGAGGAATTGCAAACCATATTCTACTTTGTTAGCACTGCACATCAAAACCATTTTAACTGTTGTTGAGATTCCAAGTTATGCTATTAAATCTTAAAATTGTTACATACATTTCATATTATCTTGTCCTATTTTGCTCTGTTTTATGGGTTCTTTCTGTTTGGTTGTTTGGTTTGGGTGTGGGTCTTTTATATAATTTCTTGCTTCTCAAGTTAAAAAACATTTGAGAGGGATCAGAAGCCTTGCAGGTTACCCTTATTTCTCAGGTGATTGTCACAAAGGCTTCAAAGTTACTGTGAATATCTGTAACTGTAAATCTTGGCTGTTCTTACAGCTTGTTATCTTTCAAAGTAACCTTTCAAAGTCATGATAGGATTATGTTTTAAGTATCCTTCTAAATTCTCATCAAGGTGTTTTATAGTTTCATTGAGGAACCCAATATTATGTCAATAAGCAGCACATATGTTATCAGAGTGTTAGTATTGCTAAGTCTAAAAACCACAAAAACCTTTAAAAATTTCAGCATTATGCAGATTTTTTTTGGTTAAGTTAGAATAGGGAGAGCAACTTCTCTCTTCCTTTTCTTTTAAGGATTGCTAGATCCAGTAGCCTGACAGAGGTGAGGTTGCTGCAGCTCACTATCTCCAGGCCAAGACAAGACTGAGGCTGAGCATGTATTCCCAAGAGGAATTGACACTTGCAGGAATATACACAGGAGCAGCCAGCCTCACACAGAATGAAATATTCACTCCTACTACGAACAGAGACATCACCAATGGCTTCACCCCGTTCCCCTCCCTGGTCAAAACCAGTGAAAAGCGAGTAGTAGGAAGTATCTACCTTGTCTTATCCACTGACACATACATGCAAACAGGTTTCTCCAGCAGCTAGCCCAGACTCCTGACCTTAACAGTAGCTGACCACTAGATCCCTTGGTCTCTCCAGTATCCAGGATGGGCCTTCTGGACACTCCAGTGGCTGTCACACTGTCCAGTAGCAGACATTCTGCTTTCTACAGTATCTGGGCCAGATAGAGAGCTGTTCCAATTCCAATATTTGGCTCCCAAACCTCTTACCTAAATCACAGGGCAGCCTGTGTGATGCTTGTCAGTGATCACACACTGTCTCTGGCACCCCACAGTTCCCTGAACCTGAATCCACACAGCATGCACAGTTGCTTATGACCTGATCCCTCTCCAGTGGCTGTACTCAGACCCCCTTACACAGACACACGCACCACACATGCATGCAGAGTTCCTCATCCAGGCAAACTGGTAGAAATGGAGTTCAATGTTCTCCTTGAACCAGGACCAACTGCAGGCACCAGGCACAGGGCACAGCTGTGTGCACAGAGAAGTGTATAACTTTGTTGGCTGTTTACACCAAACAACCCCTTGTTGCATCCTGTTCCCTCTATTTTCCCTCATTTTTTCCTTCTCAGTCAACTCTGATCCCTTCCTTCCTCAGCCTTTGTAATCTGCCTAAAAATAGCATAATTATTGCACAATCCCGAAGTACTTTCCCCCCAAATGAGCCTGTATGACCAGCAGTGATGCACCCTCACACACTCCTTGCCCCATTCTGTTGGTAATCTCAGGACAGCCTCTCCTAGTGGCTCAAAATGGTGGGTGCCATTCCAGATTCATGGGGTTAATGTCCTCCTGGGGGATGCCCTGGAGGGCCAAGGCTTGTGCCGCTGACCTCGTTATTGAGGTTGCCCTTCTTAGCTCCTTCCTGTCTGGAGAGACTGGATCAAGTGTTACTCATAGCTTCCAGAAAAGCAAGAAAAAAATATGGGAAACTCTAGGGAAACAGCCCAGTCATGTCAGTCCCTGGGAGTATGATGGCACAAATAACCCTGGAAACTACAACACATGAAGAATAAGGAGTAGTTGGCACGGACATATAAACAGGAAAATTTGCTTAGCCTACTTGATGACCTTCTACAATGATGGGAAGAGCAGTGGTGCTTGCATCTGTTTTAGTAAGGCTTCCAACACTATTTCCCATAACATCCTCATAGACAAACTAATGAAACTAATGAAATCTAGATGATAGAGTAGGCTAGACTAGACTAACGTATTGACAGCAGACAGTGGGGTCAACTGGAAACTGAATGGCTGGGCCCAGAAGGTGGTGATCAGAGGCAAAAGTGATGTACACAGGTCCGTGTCTAGTGCTATTTAGACTCTTCATTAATGATCTGAATTGCACTCAGTTACCTTGAAGATCTTTTCCAACCTTAATGATTTAGATTAAGGCGCATGTCACAACGACAGCAGGCTTTCCTGTGTTACAAAACTAGGAGATGTGACTTGTATGCTACAGGCTGGAAAATTGGGCAGACAGGAACTTCACGGAGTTCATCAAAGAAAAATACAAAGTGCTCACATAAGAAGCAACAATCCCATGCTCCAGTACAGATTTAGAGCTGCCCAGGTGGAAAGCAACTTCACAGAACAGGACCTTGGCATCCTGGTGGACACCAAGTTGAACACCTGCCAACAATAAAGTCTCATGTCAAAGAAGGCCTTAATCATCTTGGGCTACTTTGGGAAAAATGTTACCAGCAGGTCAAGGGAAGGTGTTCCTTCATTTCTACTGAGCACTGGTGGGACCACACCTGAAGTCCTGAGCCCAATTCTGGACTTCCCGATACAAGAAAGACAAGGACATACTAAATTGAGCTTAGCAAAGAGCCACAAAGATGATTAAGGGGCTGGAATGTCTCTTATAAGAGAGGCTGAGAGAGCTGGGACGGATCAACACAGAGATGTGGAGATTCAGAAGGATTTTTCAATCTGTTGCTGGAAGGAAAAAAAGAAAAGTAGCCAGACTATTCTCTCTAGTGTCCGTTGGCAGTGCAGAAGGATGGGCATAGACTCCCTCTGCACACAAGAGAATACTTTTTTCTGTGAGGGTGGTCAGACACTGGAACTGGTTTCTCAGAGAGGTTATGGATTCTCTTTCCATGGAGATATTCAAAACCCAACTGGAAACAGTCATAGATCACCTTGGCTAGTTAGCCCAGCCTTAGGCGGGATTGAACTAGATCTCAAGTCCCTTTCAATCTGAATGATTCTGTGATTCGGTGGGGTGATTTTTTATGCACAAAATCTAACACTTTTAACTTAAAATGTCCAATTTGTTAATGGAGAGAAGTGTTACACTTCTCAAAATTCCATTTTTATTATCCAGGGAGCACACTAGTAATTTTAAATATCACAATACATTCGCAATGCAGGCACATTTACAGTACTATTGAGATGTACCAAACTGGTGTGTTTTAGATTTTCAGTCACTACAAATTTTTCTTGGAATCTACGTTATCTGTGTGGATTTGGAGTTGTATATTTGTACAACTTTTAGGAAAAGAATATATGGTTGAAGTGAAAAATAAGAAAAGGTGACAGATTACTTTGGAGAATTGTAAATTTACCTGGCATCCACCCAGAACCACCAAAGCAGGAAAGAAAAGGAAGTAGGCACACAAAGGAGTGTAGAAGGGAAATACTTACTTAGCTGCCTCATGCCAGAAACATCCAAAAAATACTCCAAATTGCTACTCTTGATTAAAAAAAAATCTGAAAATATTTTCGCTTTCATTATATTAATTTCAAGTGATTTGTACGGAAACTCTTTTCTCTTGTAATCAATCTGATTCAGTGTGAACTCTGTGCCATATTCTGCTTGGTGAAGTCATGATGAATGCATGACCACAATATATTAGTAGAAATGTTTCAGCCTAATGGATGTATAATCCATGAACCAAATATCTTTGAGATATCATAATCTTAGAAGAGTTAGATATTAACGGCACCAAGGGAGCTATTATGATCTAGTTTGCTAAAAAGAGCATTCAGATTAATCAGATTCAGGGCCATTGTACTGCAGAGAGTGACTTATACTTGAGCTAATATGACAGTTGAACTCCCTTCACATAAAGTTAACTTGAAATGCTGTGGAGGTGTATTAAAGGAGACTTCAGACTTCAGATAAATAAGCATAGTGAGGATGGTTGCATATTTTGTATTTTTTAGTTAAAATCACATTTGACTGAAGGATAAAATCTGAGTATGAGACAGTATAATTCAATTACTATTTTGACTTCTTTTATTCCTTTATTTACTGCTTTAAGCTGTGGTTTGGGAAGTACTTAGTTTTTTTTCAGTGAGGTTACATTTTATAAAAAACACTATAGATTAAAAAAACATATAATACATTTAATAACTGATTTGCAAACAGTCTAAGACATGCTTTTTATAAAATCCTTGCATTACATCAACAAGAGACTGATTTTTGGAAAAGGGCTATAAAATCCTGCAATTATAATCAGGTTAAGAATGATGTTCCCATTTAATTACAAATCTTCATTAGAGTCTTCTATGCTAAGTTTTCTTTAATATTAAGATTAAATAATGAGCTTCATAAAAGCTATCCAGTTTGTCTGACCTTTATATAACACTGGGTCAGATATCAGCATACTGTAAAAGTGCCTTTTATGAGTCTGTTAGTTCAATCTATGTATCAACTGTATTCGAAGTTCATTAATGCATCTGCTGCCAGAATGCAATCTAATAAAATAAAAGATGGGCAAAGAATGGTAAGAACCCGATTTTCTCAGTCTTTTAACCTATAAAAGTATCCTAGGGGAAGGCCACTAAGTAAATTAGGGAATTTTCAGGCATATGCCTGTGTCTAGTTGGAGATACTTGAATTTGACATGAAGTACGGGGTAATGCAGAGAAGTATAATTATTCATCTATAACAATCCTCTTTATAATTAAAGACTATTTTTAATCTTCTTAAACTCATTGGTTTAATTTTAAGACTCATAAAGTTGTACATTTTATGAAACCAAAAAAGTTAATACAGTGATTTGTCTACTGGAAAAAAAAAAGATAACTGAGTGTTTTATGTGCATTCATTAAATAAGAGGGAAAAAAATCCATTGGGAAAGGTCATGCTTGAGTTGTGATGATTTTCACAACCATTTCAATGACAAATTTTAGCTTGCAAAAATGAATTTTGAGGTCATAGGCAGGTAAATTCTGGCAACAAAGTTTAAAAGTTCACATGAGAACTGCCTGAAAAGAGCAATATTTCATAACATAGAAATATTATTAGAACTGAATATCAAATGCAATTGCAATGTTTTTAAGTTCAAAATATAGTGCAATAATGTAAATCCCAAGTTGTTCTTTTGAAATACGACTACCAGATACTCTGGGGATAAAGATTGTTCTTGCTCATTTTCTTGGGATTCTCTGGTCTTGGCTTATTTCTTCATCAGAAAGAAGCGGTGATTAACAAGTATACTTAGTAATTCTGGCCAGCAAATAAGAAGGGCAACACAAGTCACTAAGCTGCCTTTCCCATTAAATATCATTAAAGTATGCTCAAAACTGTAGTGGTTCTGTTTTCTTTCTTCATTTTCAGCAGAATTTAAAATTTTCAGTTTAAATGTGTTCAGTGTTTTCAAGAAAAGAAAAAAAAATATGCTTTTTCTCTGATAACTATAATCATAAAAAAAAATAAAAAAAAAAACCACACGCAAATAAGCTCATTTGTTTAACACAGATGTTAGCCAAAGCAGTATAAACTTGACATTAAAAGAAAGGGATTCATGAAGCACTATTGTAGAAAATTCTTTTCTTCTAATTCTTTTATTACATTCGAAAACATAAAAATATTTTTCTCATCCATTTAATATTGGTTCAAAAGCACTGAAATACGAAAAATTAAAGTTTTTTCACGATGAGAGCCTGTGCCAGACCCTTATTTAGGCACAGAATATTCATTAGAACTAAACCTTTTATTTCAAAGCATATTTGTGTTTGTAAAGTTTGCAGTGCCTATTGTAATTTTAGCCTGCAGTTCTCAAGATTTATGGTCAGATTTTATGTCTTAGTAGAAGTGTTTTCTGGAAATTGAATCCTACTATAAAATTCAGGAAAAAAAAAAAGATTGCGTAAATAGATCTCTTACTCGTCTGAATAGTAATACTGTTAATGAGTTAACTTCTGACATCTTTACTTACTTTTGAGTCAGTCCTATTACAAACTATTCTCTCCCATATTCCCTTGCTAGCAATTTTTCTTTATTAAAAAATTTCAGATTTGTCTTGTACAATAATACACCCGGGCATGTAAAATTTGACCTTTTCTGTTGGCAATTGTGGGATTCCTTTCAGATCTGTTAATATGTTTATATCACTGAAACCTCTGGGACTGATCGAACCAATAAAATAGCTCAATGAGGAACATATGCCAAGCTGAAGATTCTGAGGAAATTCTGGGACTGGGTGCCATTTTGAAGAATCAGCTATTCTGAACATTATATTCAACTTGAGACAAACCTGCCTCTGGAACTTGTTTTCATCTCTGTAGACTGCAGTCTGAAAAACCAGAGCAGGAGCCTATCTTCTAAACATCTGTCATTAGCTGACATGACTACTTGTTCTAAGTGATGAACTGATTCTCTCCAACCCCTTTTCTCTTAACCCAAGTAACACCTCCACTGAAGGTGCTGACTCCAATGACTTTCATTTAGCTCTCCCTGAATCCTTTACACCTGTCTGGGTTCTGGCCAGGACAGGCTTAATTTTTGCAGTAGCCAGGGAGGAACATGGGCAGAACCCAGAGATTTTTCTGTACCATCTGAGGTCATGTATGAACCTCTTCTCAAAAGGGAGGGGAGGCAGAGAGAGACACTCTCCATTCAGGTGACAGTCTTCAAACCATCTCTCTTCTTATAACAATTGAAGATGACAATGAATAAGATCTCCTGTGAATCACAATATTAGCATAAAATCTTACTAGATGACTGAAAGTACAAAGAGATCCTTGAAACTCCAAAGGGGTCAGTATTCCCTGTGAATGAATTGATGAAGTAGGTGCCTTACCGTGACAAAACCATAGGGTGAGCTTTCAGCACAAGCTGAAGTAGATACGTAGATAATCTGGGAAATGCTAAATGCTATGATGTTGAAAGTCTTACATGTTTTCAAGATTGCAAATAAGATGCAACAGAGTCTTTATAATTAGTAATCATAGTGGCACCAGAATCAAGTACAAAATCTGAAGAATGACTATTTGTTTTAAAACAACCTTGCTTAATCATCCCGTGATCGCTCAAAGAATGATGAGACCTTTTAGAAAATCATTAGCAGTGCTGTCTTGGCCAGCACCTTAATTAGACTTTCTATGAACTTGGGAATTTCAGTAAAGGTGACATTTGCATCAGAGAATTTTCCCTTTTGTTTTTCAATGTATGATCATTTAAGAGAATACAGATCATTTATGCTGGCATTAAGAGCTTTTCATTCTTCTCCAGGTTCCAGGTATCATTCATGCAAATTAATTCATACAGCCATTAAAAAACCTATTAATCTCTTTAATATCCGAGAACCTACTGACTTAATCATTTTTACCTTTTGTTATGTTAGAAGGACTTGCCAGTTTTCTTGCTATTAACCTACAAATTTCATTATTTCGTCAAGTTAAAGCCAGTTCTTCCAGTGAGAAAGGCATGAGTGACACAGGTAAGTTAAATGATTTCCCTCTTAAGCATTGATCTTTACTTTGAGGTCTACTTAAATTATGACATCCTTTTTTCCTTCTTGCAGTAAATGACATTTCTGTCTCTGCAATTCTAATGTAGAATCTTCATATAAAATAAAAGTCTTATATAAAATAAGTTTGTTTTTAAAAAACAAGTTCAGGTAATAGTATACAATTGAAACATTTCCTTCTTCATATGTTTTGATGAAAATAAATTATTTTCATGAGAATTATCAGGACGAAAATATTAAAAAAATATCTATTATGCATCAACAAAATCCAGAAAGAAAAAGCAGATGCAGAAAACATCAAAAAGAAAAATTTCTAAGATCTTTGTAATCATGGATTTCTTCTCTGCCTTGGCTTTGTCTATTGCTTTAATACATATGTGAACAGCACAGCTCCAACGAATAGGTTATCAGTGTCTCTGTAAACAAGATCTTATTTAATGCTTAAATACAGATTCAGGGATGTTTCTTTAGGCATCATGTTTTAAAAATATTCGTACAAGTAAAATGTTTTTCTGTCATGGTAAGTGACTGGTTACATCCTCTGAGATATTTTGGACACATTATGATGATGAGTTCCTAATACTGATAAAGCTTTGTTTGGCACAGAGGAAAACACTACCTGAAATACATAAATAAAGTTATTATGGGTCATACCTATATTAACAGGTGACATACTGCTTCAATATAACATAATATGAGCTTGAAGTAACTACCTTTATTGTAACAGGAAGACTCATTTAAAACATCATTCCCTGTCTTTTTGTAGGTTTTGACAGATGGAGATTGCTTCTCAAAAGTGTCTATATAAAAAGTATAGAAAATAAATTTAATATGATGATAAACCTCCTGTCAGTGGCCTATAATGCAGCATGCCTTTTTTGTCTTTAGGACTGCTTAACAAGGCTATTGAACCCCGGTGGTTTCCCGGAAGAGGTTCATTCAATATATCCAGGCATACCAGTTTAACATGAAATTATGAGTGATTCGTATAAGTACAGGACATCCCACTCAATTCAAATTTCAGGGAAGCATATGGGGGATAAAGCCGAAGCCCTTAATTAGGCTCACCCTAAAGTCTGAAGTTATGGTATCTAAGAATTAATATGATACATAAGAATTAATATTTGGGGTTTTTTAATATTCCTTTCAGGGGTATGATACTCCTGTATGAATGGAGTGATGGCATTTCTTCAGTCAGCACCACTAATAGTACAAGGCAGAAAACAGTGGAGCATCAGCCTGCAAAAATATCACACCAGTTAATTTTTAGTTAAAATAGACTATCTTCTTATTTTCTTTTTTTATGCCTTCATTTTGTTTGGGGTTTTGGGGGGGCCTTTTTAGAGGACAGGAGCATAAGAGTCTTTCATAATTCCATTATTACTGTGTTTGAACATTTATCCTCAAAATCTTCCTCCTTGCTTCTATTCTTTACCTACTCTGTCCCCTCCCAAGAGAGATAAACACACATCCTCAAGCATTTGGCAGCTTGAAGAATGGAGATACAGAGGCATAGCAATTTGCCAAGGGTCAAATAAAATACCTGTGGTGGAGCAAAGAATCATATCCAGGTCTCCTTGGAGCCAGATTAATGAGATAAACATTGAACTAGACACACTCTCTACACATTATCCATTTTCCATAAAGAAGTTTCAAGCAACTTATTTTCAGTGCCAGAATAGTTCTAAAATAAAAATACAAAATCATTCAGCATCAACAGTCTCACTAGGATGCATAATAATTATACAAATAAGACAAAATGGATACATGCACATATTTATATGCCTATATATATACACACACACAGACATTTATACACACAGAAGAATAAAAAGGGGATATGTTTATTCAGAGTAAAAAGTGATAGAGAGGTACCTACTTCTTTAGAGACATTAATGCAAATAAAAGTACACATAAAATAAGATTCACCACCATAACATGAGGCCAAGAAATATTAAGAAATTCCATGTATGTTGATTTAAATCTGCATGTAACTTGAAAAACAATGCTTGAGTATTGTTTTGTTTTGTGTTTTTATTGACTAATGGATTCATTTATTCATGTGAGTGAAATCTCTCCAAATCCAATAGCATAAAAAATGAATTTGAATTCTGAAACCCAGAATATATCAAGCTTTCAATAGGCAATTGTTTTCTCACCTTCCAATTACTATCAAAACTTTTATGACATATGGTGATGTAAATGAATGTGGAAAAGACAAACATTTCGATTTACAGTATTTCTAGTGCTGTTACCCTGTTCAGAATAACAAAAGGGATTGCTCAAAGACAAAAGACCAAAAAAAGGGCAATGCATCAGAAAAGACAATAAAGAGATAGAGGTAAAATGGTAAAAATTCTATATGTAGTAAAAGTCTTTGATGAAGTGCTGCCTAAGTCACTAAAGCAAGTGTTATGTCTGATTAAATAAATGGGTAACATTTTTTAAACTTCCTTTTCCAAATGACCCCAACATTGCAGTTAGATTATGACCTAACTGAGTCCTCTAGGTTTCTTTAATCAAAGACTAAAAAACTGATTCTGAGTCCCTTGAAACTGATAAAAAGAAGATAGATTATTTCTTTGTGTTATAGGTCTAGATCAGGATCTTAATAATAATAGGGATTCCAACCCACCATTTTTGATTGTTTACTATTGGTTATTTCTGCATATATTGACACACACATTCTCATGTTTCATAACCCATTGAAGTAGCTGTGCCAAGATATATATCCTTCTGAAAAAATTAGGAGCGAGTGTTAACTTTTTGGTTGTCACCATGGCCTAACATTAAACCCTTAAGACACACAGTGAAACAAAAGGAAAGTCGAACTTTCTCATCAGCTTTTTTCCTGGAACAATTCAAGAGAGAGAAATGTCACCACAGTTAATAGTGTAAAGCCTCTGAGTGGCCTGAAGCAAAAGCACCTGTCAAAACTGCTGGGGCAAAAAGAAAGGGTCACCAGAAGGACAAATGCTGCAGGTATATAGTCGTACAGCATTTCTCTGAAAATCAAGTTTGAATATGCTTTATTCTCACTATTATACAAACAAATTAAAGTTTCTTTTTTTTTTTTTAATAGGGAATTAAAGAATATCACAAAGGATATGAAGTCAGTGGGACTTGAAATGAAAATCACTACACTATAAGCAAAATATATTGCTGTGTAGTTATATTGCCCAGTTGCAGTATTGAATTTGTGACTAAACTTGAGTTAAACCAGAGCAAATATGCTTGTGGAATTTTAAACTCTCATGGCAAGGAATTAGATTGTTTTCCTACATTTAAATGCCAGCCTATCTAATGGATTTACTGTCTTGTAATGTGAAATTAGAAAGACCAAGGAGGCAGTGTGCTTTCAGCAATAAGAAAAAAATATAAGAAAATATAAGAAAAAATCATCCCCTTTATAAAAATTACAAATTCCACTTTGACTGGCTGTGCATAAATCAATTTACTAAATGGAAAATGTTGGTTTATCATAGCACTGGAAAGAAACTACACAATTTTTGTTTCCTTCCCTTGGCCAGGACTCAGTGCTTGAACTGCATGAATAGTCTTATCCTCTCCCCCTCTTTGACTGATCAGGATTAGTATGATATATACATCTATATCTAGAGAGATGAAGAACTGAAAAAGGAAGCAATTGTGTCAACTAAGTACTTCTGTTACTTTGTTTTTCTCTTCCTGGAATATTTGGTTGAAGTGGTGGGTCAGTTAGAAACCAACTGCTGTGACAATATCTTTAAAAGACTCACAGGACCTGACTGGGTAAGGACTGGTGTGAAGTTTCTTTGCCGCTGGGTTTCATAGACATAAACTGGGAAATTTTCCACAAGCACTTAATCCAAACATACATCTAGCTTAGAGGTATTGAATTATCACCTTTGGTTATTGTTCTAAAATAAATTTCTTTTATGGTAAATACTATTTCATGTAAAAGAAATCAATAACTGGATGAGAAGAGAGAAGAGAAGAGAAGAGAAGAGAAGAGAAGAGAAGAGAAGAGAAGAGAAGAGAAGAGAAGAGAAGAGAAGAGAAGAGAAGAGTTGTGTGACATCAAGAGTTAATACATAAAACAAACTCTATAGAGAATTTTTTCAGTAAAGACTAAATCTGCTTTGCTGTGTGAGGCCATTTAACCCAGGGCCCCAAACCACTCTTAAGAGGCAGCTGCTCCACCTCCCTACGGGTCTGGCTGCCACACCCACAGCCAGCTCTGCTGCCGAGTCAATGCGAGGTCCAGCCACTGGAACAGGGCTGGGCTGGGAGAAGCTTTCCCAGCACTCAGGAGCTGGGGTTCAGCCCCGGCCCTGCTCCTGCTCCTTGCCTGAGCTGCACCGCAGGCACCCTGGCACTTGGCCTTCGGATGATTGTTCAGGACCCTGAGCCAACGATGCGTGACCTGAGAGCAGCCTGAGCTTGGCACCATGAACTTGTGTCACCCAGACTGCTGGGTGGCCCTGGTCAGTGTCTGCCAACCTGCCCTGCTCTCCTGTCCTGGTCCCCCAGCTCAGGCCACCACTGACCTGCTGACCTTGTAAGCCAAACCTTTCTGTAGCACTGAGCCTTGTGCCCACAACGCAAGACCAGAGTAGGTTATCTCAGAATTTTATTTTCTTAGAGTTTTTGTGCAACCTTAATGATTACAGCTTTTTTATGTAATAATATCTGATTACATTATATTCACAACCTGCAATTTCTCCTTTTCATTACATTCTTTTTTTATCTAGCTACTGCACCAAATTATTATTCTTCCCTATAATATGGATAAAATAATTTCATTCTTGAGTCATGCAAACTCTCCGCATACTTTGTTTGAGATAGTCTTGCTAGTAGAAAGTCTTAAAAGCTTTTTCTTCATAATTAATCTTTTTCTTTCTTGTCAAACTTCTTTCTCACATAGATGATGCATGGCATAAATTTCTATGCCCAAATGTTGCCAAGCTGAAAGAGCTGACTGTTCTCACAGTTCAGTGCCTTAATCTAAAATTCCATCTGAGAATCTATTACTAGATTATTCAGTAGAAGGTATAAGAAAGTGCAAGGATTGATGCATAAGCTCAGTTTTTAGTCTCTGGAAGTCAACAGAACTGTTCTCAGTCTTCAAATTTAAAAATATGCTGAAATTTTGTGTTAGAATCTAATTCATATGTATATTTAAATTTAAGCACACAGATATGATTATTTGGTTGGTTGCTAATACATACCTGACTATCAAAATGGAAGGGAAAGAGCAAGCTGTAAAAAATAAAAATTGCTTCCACCAAAACTTTCTCATCTATATATTTCAATCATAATGTGGCAGGTTATTTGTATTACAAGCATTTTATGATATTAAAATTAATATATTTAGTTTCACAATTCATTTACCCTCCCTCATACCATGATAAACTTCACCACTACCCTGATTAACAAATCAGTGCTAATAAGAAAAGAGATCTCAATCCACCTCATTGGTCTCAAACTAAACATCTTCAGGAAGTTACCACATCTGATTTAAGAGGAAAGTACTTCCCAAAAGGGTTACAAGACATAGGTTACATGACACCACATAGGGTTTAATGCTGGCTGGATTCTAGGAACCCTCCAAAGCCTCTTTATCACTCTACTCCACAGCTGGACAGGGAAGAATAAATGGAGCAAAGTGTTCATGAGATTAGGGAGAGATCACTCATCAAATACTTTCAAAGGCATAACAGGCTAGAGTTAGTGAAATTAATTGAATTTATCACTAACACAATCAGAGCAGGATAATGAGAAGTAAAATGGGACCTTAAAAACACCTTACCCCACCCCTTACTCTTTCCCACGTCTACCTCCTACTTCAGCAGTGCAGGGAGACAGGGAATGGGTGTTATAGGCAGTTCATCANCCCGCTCTTCTCCAGCCAGAATTACAACTGCACAGTAACTTTTTTTTTTTTTCCTTCTTAAATCTGTTATCCCAGAGCCATTATCACCATTTCTGATTGGCCCAGCACTGGCCAGTGGCACATCCATCTTGGAGCCAGCTGGCATTGGCTCTGCTGGACATGGAGGAAGCCTCCAGCAGCTTCTCACAGAACCCTCCCCTGTAGTCCTCCCACCACCAAAGCTTGACCATGCAAAATCAATACACTAAAAATCACTTCTAAATACTCTGTAATTTATAGATGTGCTAATACTGTAAAAAAGCAGTTGTGAAGATTGAGCTTCTTTAGAAACAATCTGACTAGGCAGCCCTAGAGAAGGAATGTGAATAGCCTAACAATAAAATTCACTGATTGCAGTGAATGTTAGAGGGATCCCAAATACAAGAGGGATCATCAACCTCTTCTGACCAAATGTACCAGACATTTTTGGCCATAGTTGTCACCTCCAGCACCAGGAAGCCTCTGATCTAATAATGTCCAATTATTGCATTTTGTCACATTTGAAAATCACATTTTTCAGTGACTGATGCCAGTTCTGATTGTTTTGTCTGGTCTCTGGTTTCAAAACAAGATTAACTCTATTTTCTCTGTATTGCAGAGAAATTAAATACTTTGGTGTAAAGAAGACAAAGAGAAAGGAACACTCTATAACAATCAGAAAGCTCACTGTTGAAGAATTATTTATACATTTAAAAATCTATGTCCATCTGGAAGAATCCATGAGTAACAGTAGATTCAAAAAAATAAATTAATGCAGTTTATCAACACTCCAAATAGAGGGCTGATGGAAACAATGGGATTTCTGTTCCATGTGTAGATATAAAATCTGAAAGGATAGAATCCAGAAATTAAAGTGATTGCGTAAGCCATCACAGTCTAATAGTCCTCTGTCGATATTTGAGATCAAAGTGCATGTTGTATTTGCATCTGATACCAGGGAGAAGTTCAGAAGGAAGACTCCTACCTCCACATAGTGAGGCAATGATAAGTGCTTCCAGTGCTATTTCCTTTCTATTTCCACTTCTCTCCTGTCAGTAGAGGCAGAGAAAAAAAAATTTTAATTCCAGTATATAGACAGTTCCCATGCTTAGATTGTGCCAGACATGTTCTCTCAGAGTTATGGGTGAAAAAGGCGGTTCAGTCATTTTCACTCCAGAGGAATGAGAGCCTTGATCTTTAGCACTTTTTTTAAAGTTGAACATCACAGATGGATGCACAAGAACTAGATCCCCAGATGGCAGCTCCCTGGTGTCTGTAAATCCTACTGCAATTCTTAATCTAACTGACCCCTCTCCTCTCTTGCCACTGCGATCCCTGGTTGATTGAAAGAGACCAAAAGCAACCACTTCAGAGCAAAATGCTTCGTAGCAATTTACCCAAGAGTGTCTAGAATCCACAGAAAACCAGGTACAACACAGGCTATTTGTATATTTTCCTCCTCCTAAAGCCCACTCTTGCCTTGCTTGTTCAGTGATTTCCATTCAGCCCACTAACTACCAACTTTTGGCTGAGACTCCTTTGTACTTCTTCCAAACATTCCCTTTCAGAGGCTCCTATTATTTACTTCATTGTGCCCTCTCATCTACTGGGAACTTTCTGAAGCAAATGTTGATCTTCTCTGAATACCCAGCCTTGGCTAAGTAAATGTGTAACTCTTCCCTGCGCTTGGAAAAAATAGTGTTTTCCAAGTTAAATGTCTAGCTGTTATGGTCTGACTCCAAGCTTTGCACCTTGGTTTCTCATCTCATTATAATTTCATTTTCTGTTTGTTATCCCTCTAACAATTCCCTTCTGAATCCAATGCCAGTAGGAAGGATAGTATTAAACATGTAAACTATTTTGCCATTAACAATAATTTAAAAGAAAATATCCTGATTTTAAAATGATTGTCTACATGTTCATATCTAGATTGTTTCCCTTTTTGTGTAAGGCTGTTTTTCAATTATGGAAGTCTTCCTTAAGAAGATCATTTGTTATGGAATGATGTGTTGGAATACAACAGTAAGCTAAAACTAAAACATGTATGATTGCCCTTTTTCAGCTGCCAAGGACTGCTTTATGTCCAGCAGGTCACACTGTCAATGAGCCTGATCCCAATTAGGAACAAGATGTTCTTCCGAGGCTGAATCAGTCTTATTTTATGGATTTTTCTTGAATTAATCTTTGTGTTATGGTTTCTAGTTTCTGTTTCAGAACTCAAGGGAACATTTTTTCTTGTTAGGTATTTTTTTTCCTATGACAGCCTGCTGGGTTATCAGCAAGGCACTCTTCTATCGATTCTGACTCCTCCATTCAACTGTTTTCATTACTGAATTTCATCTAGTCTCTAATCTTCAGCCCATGTTGAGCTACTGCATTTCTAACAGGAAAGAGGGCACATGTAGAGACCAGGAGTTCTTGAAATGCTTAACCTGGAATGAAATACTCCACATTCCCATTTCTTCTGTCTCAGATCTACCATTTTTCCCAGTCAGAGTAGGCACCCCTGGCCTAAATATAAAACTCCCACTCATTTCACTCAGTGAACTGTATCTCTCATTTCACATATCCCTAGACTCATTACATCTCCAGTGTATTAATAAGCCCCTTACCCATACCTTTCAATTAAAAGTACCCTAAAGTTTATGACTCACAATATTAAAATATGACAAGAGAATTAAATATTTTATTTTAAATTATATTAAATATATATATTTATGTTGAATTTCCTCCTTCTTCCTCCTGTTACTTAGTTCAGGTTCAGTTCCCCAGTAACTCCCTCCTAACCTCCTACTTACTATATTCCCCAGGATCCTGGTGCTTGATGCCAAGGATTGGTGACAGCTGAAGCAAAGCCAAAAGTGTTCCATGGCCCTTCTTGCAGAAAACAAATGTTTCTGGCAGGAATATCAAGTAGACACTTCTTACAAGGAATGGAAATAGCCAGGACTCCAGGAGCTAAATAATGTGTCCAAAAAATCCCACAAAATTTTCTATAATTTTAATCTCATAAAAAATTTGAAATAGCCTAAAGACCTCCAGGTGCAATTATACTTCATCTTGCATTAAAAACTCATATAATCGTGTGCTTCAAAACATACTTCTTTGAAAATGATCTGTATTTTTTAGCAAAACCTTAGGTTTAGTTGCTGTTTGTTTGAGGTATTTTGTGTCAGCACTAGAAGGTGTGTATGAGCAATATTAGTGGCTACATCTATGTGGCTATACATTACTCAGGGATCTTTGTCAATAACAGGTAATCCAGTTAGCTCAGTAAATTTTTTCCACACCATAAAATAAACCTATTCTTTTCCTCCTCTGGTATTTTTGATTAGAAAACTCCATTTCTGTTTAACAGACACTATTAAGTCAGAAAGATTAGTCAAAAAAAAAAAATAATAAGCCACCAAAAATTTTGTTCAAAACCGTAGGGTTTTTAAGTAATTATAACCAGAGTGGATTAGTGACTTGTAAATATAATGACTCAGCTACCTTTCCTATTTCTTCACTACACTGCATTGTTGTCACACTCCACCGTGTCTGAGTCTCATCAAGCATGTTGGGCTTAGCTAGTGATCTTGTCAAATAAGCTTCAGTCATGCCTAAGGCTCAGAGGCGTGTTGCAGTCAAGCTGGGCTGCTCTGTCAGCAGAAACAAGAAGAAAAGCTCTCACTTAGGTTTTGAATCTGGGGACCTGACTACCTCGAAATACCCACTTGTTGCTCAAATGCTGTTTATTGAGAAAGTGTTAGTTTTGCTAGTTTGGCTTTTACCTTACACATATTGCTTTTGCTGTGACATCTCTCCTCAGAGGCACTTGAAAGGGAGAGAACTATCACCAGGATATACTAATTCCCTGAAGTGTTGAAGTAAGAAAGCAAAAAGAATAGTACCTCTTTCATTGTGATAAATTACTTGCAGATCGACTTCAAAACAGAGCTGTTTACTGCAGCATCGACTAGGTACTTCAGTAGAGGGATTATGCATTTCTTTTGAAGTGAATGAACAGCTAGCAGCGATTTTGGCAGTTAAATAAATGCAAGAACTGCTTGAAGAGTTTGAAAAATATTTTTTAAATAGTTAAAAGCTGGGTATTCATCAACCATATTCTCTAGTTGTAGTTGTATCCTTTATATCACTCAGTAGTCAGGAGTACCTTCTGGACCACAGCTTTTATTTCTGAAATGCCAGAATTGCATTGCACATGTTGAGGTAAGGGAAGAGTACCAAAAGAGAGAGGATTTATTCCTTTCATTTCTGCCTGTTCTCCAGTGGTTTATGTGCCTCAAAGCAAGCAGCAAAGAAACCTAATCCTAAATAAAAATAGTTTCCTGAAAATTTCAATTGCATTTCTCTGTGTAGAACTATGACACTCAACAGAGCATACCTCTTGATACTTACTCTTATGTTTCTTGTGCTTTTATGTAATTTGCATAAAAATTGGAACTTTCTTTATAATTTAATACCAACCTACTGCATTCCTTGCTGAATTCTTCTTCAAATGTGACAAGTGTATGACAATATAAACAGAAGGCCATCTTTTTGACAGATAAGCAAAAAATCATTGATAGAAAAACATGGCAATAAGATTCTGTGTTGCAATTCTACTGCTCTAATCCATGTGTGCACTCCTGTAGATTGTATTTGCACCAAACTTCAAGAGGCAGCACTAAGACAAGGAGAAATATAGGAGGCAGTTAAACTCTGAAATTCTTTTTAAAGCTTCCAAACAAAATCTTTGTAAGACAACCTTATTTCTCAATAACACAGAGTAGTTACATAGAGGAAATTATAAATTAATAATCACAAATCTTCACAGTGAAAACTCCCTCTGAGTTTCATGTGAACAGAAAGAGCAACATGACCTACTTTGCTAGTCAAAACAGTTTTTAATAGCTAATACTCCCAAGGAACTCATATGCATGCCATACAGTCTAAGTTTATTGCTAGTTAGAATTTGAAAAAATAATAATTATTTGCCTTTCTTGAAAGCAAAAAAATACAATACATACCTATGCTCACATACACATTGCATATGTACTTGAATATGTGTGCATTTAAGTATATATTAATATCTTAGTGAATTATAATTTAGTAGTGGGAAAACCTAGACTTCTTCACTGTCTGCTTCTCTGTTTCATGAAAATTGATGTGAAATGGACTTGCAGAGTGTGGGTGAAGACATTCAAGTACAAGATCATTTAATTCACTCCTTACAGGCACTCCCACTGTGCTAGGAGAATTTGGGCTGATTCAGCTGAAACCATGGCAGGTGTCCAAATGATCTGGCATAAATTTTAGTCAACCCTCTCATATACTTACCCATGCTGTCCCTTCTCCTTGGAAGCCAAAGTAATCATGGGTGCCTTTTCCCTTCACTGTTTCCTCTGTTGACCTCAGAGTCATGTAGCCCTTGAAGAATTTAGCAGGCAACTTTCTCTCTTTCCTTCTTTTCTTCATTGTTTAGGTTTGTATGAAGAAAGCCCTGCCCTCTTCCTTTCAGTGACTCTGACATGTTTTTATGGGCCTGGGTTGTGCCCTCAGACTGGGGGCAATAATGGCATAGAAATTCTCCGAGGCATCAGAAATTAATTCAGGATTTCTGAAAAAGCAACCCCAAAAGGCTGGCAAATATTTTCATGAAGAACTGCCTTAGCCACACGGGAAAACAAGCTTCTGGCAAACAGTTAAATCATTTCACTAACATATACAATTATGTTAAGCTCTGGTAGTTACACTTCTGATTATGTAAGGAAATATTTATGTTTTTTTAAATAAGCATTCAAGGTTTGCACTTTTCCAGGAGGTGCGAGCACTTGAATTTTAACACACTGAAAAATCAATTAGTGATTAAAAGGGTTTTTTAGTCTAGGAAATGTATATCATTATATTAATGACATGAAATTAATATTTAGATATTTAGGATTGCTTCCTCACTTTTTTCAGTATTTGGAATGACTAATACGTGGGAAAACAAGCATACAGGTGCTAACATATTTGCCTGTTACAGTGAGTGTCCTATCTATGCTATGTGCCAGTCTTTTCAACATGATCCCAGGCTCAACTCCAGACAAACTGATTTATAGCTGTAACAAAAAGGTAACTGGTCTTTTATAGCACTGTGCACGGACTCCTTTTTAGATTTTGCACTATAGCTCAAAGAAGAAAAATGCAATATTTCATGTGTTTTGGAAATAGCACCAACATATGAATATGTCATTCACCAGTGTTTAAGCCTCATGCCTTAGAGATGACCAAGATAAATAGCCAGAACCATGTTAATCTTCAAAAATAACTTGTTCTTCATGTCATGAAAAATCCTTTCGTTCAAGTGATGGAGTTTACCCTGTAAATTAAATCTCTAAAGTAATGGAAGAAATAACCCATGACACTGGTGGGGAAATTAAATTAGAGTCACTAATAGCAGGTCAGCACAGTACAACCAGAGGTAATAGAAGTGACCACATGAATGATAAGCAGGCCTTCCTTAGGCTGTGACATCTGTGTCCCAGGGGCTGTGAGAAACATTCATCCATGTGGCAAGAAATTCATGAGTCAGGTACTAGCATGTTTATTGTGCAGTCTGACACTGGTGGAGCCAAAGCATGCCAGGCTTTCTCAACAGGATGCTCTGAGTCCCTAATGAAGACCATTAAGACAAGTAAAAATCTTTGACCCCAGTCTCTCTGCTAAATCAATCTGCCAGTGCTCCAGATAATCTTTTTACTTTATTTATTTATTTATTCATAAGCACGGAAGATATTTTCTGAACTAATACAATTCTCATTCCTCCCAACATTGCTAAGTTAATGTAATTCTACCCTGGAGCAGTAAAATAGAAGAAAAAAAAAGTGGGAAAATATAAAGAACAGATTCTGGTTTGAATTGTAAAAATCCAGTGTATGCTTTCTCTAAAGATTTTAACATCACTGCAATAGCCATTGGCAAAATAGCAGGGTGAGATTTTAAGGTAAAATGGAGTCTTAAATATCATACAAAACACCTTTGAAGTTCACAGCCTTATTTATTTACTAATACCTGTCATGATCACTGATCTTCTGATGTAAACCTCACAACATATGTCCAGGGAAAATACAGGTTTCTGTAAAATACAGAGGTAAGGGTAAAATCATATTCTACCACCTCTTTTTTCTGCATTAAAAGAACTTATTAATACACAACACCATTAATAGCAAATATTTTCAGCAGGAATTAAGAATATAGACAGTAGAAGGAGGGACAGTATTATGACAAATATCAAAGCACTTGGCAAAGTAAGCGTGTAAGTAAGTAAATAAATAAACTAATCTTACATCCTATGAGCCTCTTCAGAAAATAAGATGTTGAAATAAATGCTTGTTTACATTATCTACAGGATATATATGATCTTAACCTCTTAGTCATTACATTGAAACAAACAACATATTAAAATGGAAATTTGCCCAGTTAGTGATTTGCAAAGTGAAATAATGAAGTTGGTATCTCCTGTTTACTCCTACTACTTGTTGCCATTTAAGTGACGATTACGCTTACTCAGATCAGGCTTACCAATGATCATTTGGCAGTATTATTACGTGGCTTAAAAATCCAGAGATACAACAAGGATAAAGTGCTACTAAAAATTCCAGTCAATGTTTTCTGGTGGTGCTGTAAAGTTTGAGATTTCCAAACAACATCCTAGTACAAAAGTTCTTCTTGTTCCAAGGCTCAGGCAGTCTTCAGAGGCAGAGTATCAATCTCTCCAGCTCTGCAACACCCTTCCTTACAGCTGAAAACTTCCTCCTGTGGACACACTGCACCCACCTGTGTGCACTGACATCTGTCCATTATAAACTGGCATAAGGTCAGACCCCACTGATGACAACAGGAGTCCTGAAGAAATGACTAGCTGAAGATTCATGAGCAAAACAAAAATAAGGTATAGTGCGGAGGTCAGGCAATACCCCACAATCAACTCCACTAGTTAGTTAATTAATTAAAGCCCACTCAAAACCCAACTTTTATATATACCATAGACTGAATTTCAGAGCTTGCTAACACAGAGATTCTCTTAACTGAATTTTTTAAGAGCTTTAACAACCAGTTCTAGAATCCATAGACTTCACATGTAGCAATATTCTTTCTCTCAAATAGATATTCTGACAAAAATACTGGACTTGACTTCCAAGAAGGCTAAAGAAAATGTGTACCATAGATCTCAGAACTAACTCTTCAGAAGTACGGAACTAATTAAAATAAAGCCCTGTTTTGCTTCCAGAGTAAAAAAAGAAAAAAATACCTGCTGCACATCTTTCTGAAAAAGAAATTTGGTAAGGTAACTTTTCAAACTTCTACTGACCTACTATTACATTTAAGGAAAATTTCAGGGACGACCAACTGCAGAGAAAGGAGAGAGTCTCTCCTTGAGAGTTCTGGACAGCAGAAGAGAAACAGTATCAGTGAAAGAGGAAAAGCTGAGGTCTCCATACCTTCTCAATTATTTTAGGACTGAATTTTCTACAGGCAACATTTACCCTTTATGGGTTTTAATCATAAGAATTGTCCTTCCCATGCAGCCCTTCCCTAGGTCTGAGAAGCACTGCTCTGCTGCTTCCCAGCATTTCCAAATTTACTTCACACTTCATCTCCTTCTTCAGAGAAACCAAGACTGACTGTTTTGTGAGTTAGAAAGAGGAAAATGTGCAACATCAGTCCTTCATCCTTTCCCCTGGGAAGCCTGTACTAGAAAGCAGAAAGAACTTTGAATGCAGAGAGATTTCTTTACAAAAAATGACACCAGAATTATTTTTTTTATTATTATTTTTTTACATTCAACACTTGATATTGTCCTGGAGCTGACTCATGTCAGAAGGCTTTGGGACTCTGGGACCCCATCAAAAACAGGTATGGTGGTGGCCATCAGCCAGAAAAAAAGGATGAGTACCAGCTTGTTTAAACCTTTTATCTGTCTCAACACAAGTTATAGTTATCTGGGAGGACAGACTATGTACTCAAACTCCCACACACTTAGCTGGACAGAAATAATCAAAGAGACAAATATTTAATCTCATTCGTACTTACTTTCTAATGTTAGTTTGATAACAAGTAAAGGCAAGAATATAAACAAAAGCTCTTCTGAGCTCCTGGTACACTTGGGGTGTGGAGTTAAAGCAGACATGTTTCTAGTCCATAGTTAAGTGGATATTTGCATGGAAATCCTGTGGCTGAGCAGAAAAAAGTATGCTGTAAGGATAGTGTCCCTTTTTGCCTTCAGTGAGAGGTGCTTGGCATACAGATGTCAAATTATCCCAAAATACCATGTCCTGTTCATTTTTGGAAAATAAAAGCTTTGATCACAAATTTATCTTCTGGGAGATGGTAAAGAAAAAAAAATACATTCTAAAAACTAAAAGAAGTTGAAAATATCTTTCTCATGTCTTCTTTTTCCGCTACATCTAAATTTAAACCTAAAAATTGAGCAGTACGTGAAAAGATTCTGACATCATGTCTAGTTACTTGAGTGTACTTGAGATCAGAATCATTTTTAGTGAAACCTGGCAAATGATGTAATTTAAAAGCCAACCTAATTCAGTTCCGTATTCTTACAATTGTGAGCAACAACATATAAAAGGTGAGTTTTAAGGAAAGAAACTATTTTAGTTCATTAAGGTTTAAATGATACCCAGGGAAAAAGGACAAAATAAGTGGGCACTGAGATAACAAAGCCCTCAAAGAGAGCTCCCACACTTAAATGGTATGTTATATAAAAAGATGATACCCATGGTCTGAACTTCAAGATTTTACAGACAGTTTTAGCTGATCTAACTGTGAGTTGGAGAGCAAAGAAATTAACTGGTTTATTCACCCATCCTTGGACACAGCTTCCCACTCCTCCTTTTGGGCTGCCCCTGGATAGTGTACCTCTGGGATTCTTCCAGGGAATTTAGTATAATTTTAGGTTATTTTTTGGTGGTTGTTTGCAGGCCAGGGATGAATCACACAATGACAAGCACTGTGAAGAGAAGACTTGGGAGTGGAAGCAGGTGAGACAGGATTCTCCTTTTTGTTTGGAAATAGCCTCAGTTCGGTGTGTGTCAGAACTTGAGAGCACACCCTGAGTGGTGTCCTCTTTGTACCAGTCTGATGGATTTCTGGAATTTCCTCATAGATCCTCTTCTCAGAGCAGAAGGTAATAGTGTTGGGGGATTACACTAGCCTAGAAGCCGGCCCACAGCCATACACATTGCCTTGTCGAGGCATGTGTGTGTATATTTCTGTAGATCTTCACGGTGTGACATGCAAGTTGGTCTGTGTATGTTTATAAATATGCCTATTCAAATATATACAGATCACATACAAGACATACACAGATATTAAACATTCCTAAAAGCCTGTTCTCCTGCGCTAACAGCAGACTATTTCCGATATTGCTTTGATTTGCAGCGCTTCCCTCACCTTCTAAAGACAACTAAGGAAGAAAAAGTTGCACATTAAGTAGAGCCATTATGAATTCATTTCCTATGTTTTTTTTTCTTATTAGCATACAGAATGATGAATTAATTTCGTATTCAAGTAATGATCATTTCAGCCTCCAGTAAGAGTTCCCTCATAACGCACGTTAGTTAAATGCACCGTCACAATAAGAAACTAACAAAAAAGGTATTTCTGTTGCTTTAAATAATGACCTAAAAAAAATTTCCAAACTATATGTTACTTTAAATAATGAGCCCTCAGAGAAGCTGAATTAGCACATAAATTAAGAAATGTTGTATTATGGTAAGAATATATCCTTTAGGTAATGTCAGTTCACAAAAGCAACGGCCAAGGTCAGTAGTTCCATCTCCCGGTTTAATTGCACAAAAAGTGAGGGAAAAAAAAAAGAAAAAAGAAAAAAGAAAAAAGAAAAAAGAAAAAAGAAAAAAAAGAAAAAGAAAAAAAAAAAAAAAAAATCCTTCTCTAGGACCCACATATACTCCCCCATGTGCCCAGAGGGATAAAATGAAAATCATATATTCTAGCTTCAGTATTGAAAGAATAAATGCCAGCCACCTACCCATGTGTCATTATCAAATTTCATTAGTACACACCCACTTGTGTGCCAAAGCCTTTAACAGAAATATTACATAAGATAACATTGAAGAACACATGCAGTCTGTCCAGGCATGAGTTTCCTTTTCAGTACAACCAACTGGACAACTGTCTTTCAGTTTGTTTCCTAATTATCTGTGTAAAAATTCACAGAGATTAATTTTACAACATAAACCTCCTCTAGTATATCAGAAATGTCATCTACAGTTCTTATTGTTTGTGCCAGTGGCATATGCAAAATGCTGTAGAAATTCAGATACGTTTATCCTATGTATTAGTCAGACTCTAAAATATCATGAAGGATATTTTTAGTATTCTTCTTGATACTTCACTGTTTTTCCTAAAATTTTTGGCAGCAACACTGAAATTTTTGCTCACATTTCAGACTGCACCAGTCTACAGATTGCCCAGAGAGGAACAGTGAATACTTGCCCTGATTTACAGAGATTTTGATTGATTTTTTTCAACAAAAAATAATCCTGTTTTAGCTAAGAGATTCAATGCACCTATGAATTTTTAATTGGACGCACACCTGCTCACCCACGCACTGATGTAGACATACAACCCAATAACTAACACTGGCAGCATTAAGCACAGAACAGGATCCAGGCTGCAAACACAGGCTGCATCTATGCTAGTGAATTAAAAACACAAGCAAGTTCCGTGCTGTAGTTTTCCATACTGTTAAATGAACAGAGCAGTTTTGGCCTAAGCCAACCACTAATACCCTTGGGAATGCCCAGCGTATTTCTAGAGTTGATCAGGCTGGAAACTACCAGGCTAACAAACCTGTTCACTGCAGAAAGGGACAGGAGAGCTCAGCCTTGTGAATTCAAACTCTGCCATGGCAGGCAGCCTCAGGGCCAGAGAACAATCTCTGGTTTATTTGCTGTATAAATGTAACTACAGATTTGCACCAGTAGAATGAATACACCTCCTAATAAATAGAGTTGTTCAGGAATTTCCAGTGAAAATATTATGGTTTTTTGTTTGTTTGTTTTTTTTTTTATTTAGAAGGTTCTGGTTCATTAAAACTCAGACCTTTTGCAGGAATGATCATATCAGTTTCAGCAAAGATAGAATAGCTGATCAAAATTAGAGACAAGAATGACATTAGCAACCAGAAAGGTCAGCACTGATAGGATATTTACTTGGCATGTGAGGTAATGGAGTTCAAGTCCCTATTTTTACTCAGCTAGAATAAAGGCTTGTGCTTCTTACTCAACCTGCACAAATATTTTTGAACTAAAGGCTAGTCTGAAACAAAATACAGATGTTTTTTTCATTCTTTGTTTTTTAACCTGATAAAGTTTAGGTTTCAGTCCCTGGGGAAGGGATTTTTAAATCATTTCCCACAAAGTTCTAACCATAAATTATATCTCCATCTTTACCCATTCCCTTCTTTGACATCCACCAAACACCAAGTAAAAAATCTGTATTTTTTTCTGTATATAGGAGGGGCTAAGCACATAATTTGCAATTATTCTGCAATAGGATTTAAGTATAGGTCATAATCAGAAGTGATTGACAAAAATGGCAGAACAACATACAAAAAACATTTCACTAAAGGAAATGTAAGCTTTACCTGGTTTCTTAGGGAGATCAGTCAATAGTTAATAACTTAGATAAGATGCACAACAAAGGATAAGGTTCTGATCACAGGAGTTAACTCAATAGGAGATCACTGGAAAAATTTATGAGGTATGGATATGGATACTTTCCTCCAAAAAGAAACTGTTTTTCTTGTCTTGGGAATCAGGAAAGAGGATGACTTCAGCAGTTCAGGCATAGCCAATACTATAACACTGAGCAGAAACAGAAAAAGACAGAAGAATTGAAATGATGCACATGATTCAGTGAGGTTGTACAATGATTTGTATTACAATGTAGCTAACTTTCCTAAATTTATGGTATAGCAAACTGTGCTGAAAATTTGAAACACACAAGACAGGTTCTTTTGCAAAGGGTTATTATTAAAGTGACAGCTTGCTTATTCTGTTGTTAGGCTCTGTTTACTACCATAATTTATAGTCATCTAATTTTTTCTTCATTAGATATAGGCATTTATATTTATGCTGGCTAAATTGAGTTGCACTCTCAGCAGAGTTCATGCTGTACCCTTGTCCCAAAAAGCTGATGTCTTCAAACTCATTCTGAACAGATGACATCTGTTGATAATCACATCTTTTAGTCATAGGTGTGCAATTGCCTCATCCTGGTGAACAGGAGATTTAAGCAGTTTCTTCAAAATAGGTTACAGGTTTACAGCACCTCAACCACCTCCAGTTTTCCATCACGAAGTGTCAGAAGGTTCCTGCTCCACTCGCCTGTGTATGAGGCCATGAGATGTGAATAAAAGCAGTCCTCTTTACTCCTTTGCATGTGCAGATGTCTTTATTCTACGTGCAGTATTTCTTTTCTTATGTTTTTTTCTACTTTTTCCTTTTTTCTTTTTTTGGCACAAAAGAAGAAGCAGCTTATATCTGTTCTTTTTGTTCTTGTGGTTTCATGCTCTCAAAAAAAAAAAAAAAAGAAGAAGAAGACTGAATTTAATGCTTCTGTATTAGATTTAGCATGCTTTTCAGCCTGTCACTGAACTGATGAAAGGCAGCACAACTACACACTTTTCCCCACTGAGCTCAGATAGGTTTGTTCACTAGAGTTCAAGTCTCCTGCCAACAACTCACTGCAGTTCCAAAGTATTCTCCGTACATATTCAATGTGTATGTGTGGATCAGCCCATGCCCCTTCTTCTAGGCCATAAATTTGGCAGTTTTAAAGATTTAGTAGCAAGCTTGCTGCAGTGACAGCTCTATTTGTGGCACACCTCCCTTCCGATAGTTGATAGAGGTCTGCTGATCAGCCATGAAGTTCAATTCTCCAACACCTTATCAATCAGCTTCACTGTGTGACCCACTTCAGGAAAGATTTAAATGAGGTAGATTCTTCACAGTGAATATAATAATTGGAGGGAAGAATAAGTCTTACATTGTTCTTCTAATACACCAATTATTTCAATGGATTTTTTGACTTTGATATTAATCAAAGATGGTACAGAATTTGGAATCTGTGGAAAGGTGCAATAAAATTCTTAAATAAATTTAAACAAGTCCTTTTTTGAGGATTCTAATGGCTTTCCTGTCATGGTCTCGGAATGGCAGTCTCCAATTCAATGCTTGTACTGAGATTCTCCACGTGCTGTTCACTTCACTCCCCTGCTTTCCCCTTCTCCTTCCCCTGTGGCAGGATGGAGAGGAGAATCAGAGGCACAACAGATAAACATAATCGTTTGAGATCAGATCAGTTTGCTGGAAACAGCAATGAGGTAAGAAAATGAACAGTAACAGCCACAATACTAATGACAGAGGGTACTAGAGAGGAACAGTTCACACAGAACCCCCCTGGCTCCTTCTGCCACACTCACTCTGGAAGGAAGCTCTTCTCCCCCAAAGAGTTCCTTTCCTCCAGCTCCAGCAAGGATGTTTAGTGGTATAGAATAACCTCCTGGTCCTGGCCATGCAAACTCCTGACTTCTGCAAAAATAAACCTTGTCTTGGACAAAACCAGGACATCTCCCAGCCTTAAATATCCTGTTCAAGCCATGAAGCAAACAGCATTCTTTGTCCCTTTCATTTCAAACCACAGCATCATGGCTCCCATTTTGAAATTCAAAAATATTGAGCTTCTCTCCTAGCTTGGCTTATGTCTGCTGTTCCAGAAAACATGAGTGAGAACAGATAGGAAGGTGCTTCAGTCTTATTGAGAAGTGGATTTCTTTCTCAAGAACAAAAGAAGTTATCTGGCTTAACCAATATAGATTTTCTTTCTCCCTTTATTAGTACAGACAGGGCATGTTTAATTTAAGTTGCTAGGCAGGGCTGCCTGGGATCTATTCTGAAATAACTTCCTGAATAAATGAATTTCCCAAGTCAGAGACTGGTAAAAAAAGAGAACACTCAGTCTCCTAAAAAGGAGGCAAGGGGCAGGCAAGCACAAGCTGCATAACTCTCATCTCCTTCATCATAAAGACTGTACTGAACCATTTGGGAAAGGAAGCAAAGTTGCCTTCCATAGTTTCTACTTTCAGAGCTGCCAACCACTGAGCAGTTACAACTGCTGAGGAATACATGGCCATCTATCATAACAAAAGATATGACAGAACTGTCAGTGTTAGGAAAACAACACTCACAAACCAAGCTGTAGACAGAAGAAACACCCAGAATTTCAATCAAAACCTACTGCTTTGCAGTTCTACCTATATTTGCATCTTTCAAAATCCTTGTTGTCAAATCCTTTTAATCAAGAGTATGTCACTCCAGTTTTAAGGGTAGTAAAATTTTATATTTTGCAGTCAAAATTATTGAGAAGCAGAAAATCAGAGAAGAAAACTAGAATATTAAGCAAACCAGAAAAGAAGCCCAAATATTCTTGCATGACTTACTAAATTAATCTAATTAACCTCTGCATCTTGTCTATTTCACATTCTAGCTTGACCCACCCTGTAATATTTTCAACCTTTGGTCAAGTTCCTTTAAACCATCATGCACTCTTCTCCAAATCAGTCAAAAGGTTAAAACTTTTTTACAGTTTCTTTAATATCATTAATCAAACAACACCTTTTTAGAAAACTATAGATTCCTGGTTTTTTGAATAGATTTCCACTTTAGAAACACAAAGGGGCAGAAATTCAGATCCAGACTACTTTCAAAGTGTAAAAGATAAAATAATAGAAAAGTGGCAAAAGTTAAAGCTAGTCCAGATACAAGAGAAATAACGTAATTTCGAAAGAAGAATCTAGAGGATCTAGGTGAAAAATTCGAAACCCCATTTAAGGGCAGTTATGTTATACAATGGCCATTTGCTGAACAGTCACAATAAAAATTTGAGTACTCACAGATTCAGGCTTCAAAGCAGGTCACTCATTTTTCAAGTATTTGAACCTACAATTGTGTTCCAGGAGTAGAGTTTCTCCAGTGCCCAGAGAGAAATAGAGAACTGACCTTGAACAATAAAGTTTAGAATATGAAAGACTAAAGATCCCAGACACAATGAGACACCAAAGAGAAATCCTTGGCATATCTTATTCAGCAAGTTGGGCATGTTGATGAATCCCTCTTTCTGGGAATATCAGCCCAAAAACTTCATAAACTTAGACTCAGCAGTGGTTATTTTATGTATATGTTTTCGACTGTCCTTATGCAATAACAGACAGGTGACTTGTGTCTCCAGTACTCATCAGTGTAAACATTCCCAGCACTGTGGGACTGTGGTGTAGAAAGATATATGACCCACGATTAATGTTAGTCGCATCTTCCTTGCTGACCTGTTCCTCAAAGGGAATTAACAGTTCCATTTCTCTCTTGTTATCTCAGTCACAAGTCCAAGCCATGTATCTGAAACTTCAAATCTAGTTTGCTTTTTAACGTGTGTGAGAGAAAAATATCTAATTTATTGTGAGAATGATGGAACAGCATTTTTTTCATAGGAAAAAACATTTAGTGAAGTTTTACCAAATAGTTAGTACTTATTCATTAATCACAGAATCACAGAATTGATTAGGTTAGAAAAACCTCTGAGGCCATAGAGTTCAACCTGTGATTGAACACCACCATGCCAACCAGACCATGGCACTCAGCGCCACACCCAGTCTTTCCTTAAGGACCTCCAGGGGTGGTGACTCCACCACCTCCATGTGCAGCCCATTCCAATATCTAATTATCCCTTCTGTGAAGAAATTCTTCTTAATGTTCAGCCTAAATATCCCCTCTTGTCCTACTGCTAATTGCTTGGGAGAAGAGGCCTTTTTGAATACCAGGTCACTAGGAATGAACGATTAACCAGTGCTCTCCTCATTGTCAAGAATTTTGGTTAATGAACTGCTAAGGTCTACATCAGTTTAGAGATATTGTTTGTATTAATAATCAGTGGCTGAAAGTGCAGCACCTACGTAGTTCTCCTTGAATACACCCTGACACCAATTGTTTTCCTGCCTCCATGAATTATTTCTGGCAGCAGTCCTCGGATCTCAGCCAAGTGACATGGCTGCTTGAGATGATGAACAAAGTGGAAAAGAAGTGCTTGGAAGAAATTGAGATAAATTGAGAATGACCTCATTGAAAGGTCTGGGGCTTATGAAAAGGAACAAAAAGTCGAAATAAAGAAGTTGTTCTAGCTACTTTCATAACAGAAGAATTCTGCACAGGAGACTCAGTTCTTTCGGGGAGGATCACAGAAGAGAAACAATTTTCTGGAAGAAAATAATTATTCCACAAAGCTCAAAGCATCTTTTCATGAACCCAGGAGCAATAGTTCTTCGTAACTACTTATTTATATTTCTTTCACACTGTGACCTTAATTTTTTTTTATTGTCGTACTTCACTCAGTTTTGAATCAATCATGTCATATGTGTTGATGTTGTAAAATCCATTTTCATGTATTTCACCTCCCTTCAATTTCACTGTCTTTGTTATAGAATAGAAACACACAAAACAAATCTCCCTTGAGCAAGAGTCTTTGACTTGGCTTTCAAAGATGCTAAATACTCACATCTCTGAATAGCATGTCATTTATTACATTTCATGTTCTTGCACAGTTCAGCAAGGTACTCATTTTCCCTGTTTCTCTCCATCACTTCTATTCCTCTGGGTTTGGTTTATTTTCAGCATTTTTGTACCCTTTCAAAGAGCTTTGTACCTTCTTGTAGTATTCTCTTACTTTTTCCAGAAAACTTCCGTAACTTTTTTATTGCATGTTCCATTTTGAACCTGGGAAACTTTTCCAGGAGAATGTCTACAAATGGGTAAAACTGTTGCAAAAATATGTGTCACTATAATTGGCATATTCTTTGAGCACTGTTTAAGTTCCCTGCTGTCAGCCAAGAAGGCAATTCTTACCAACACACCTTCACAAGGGCTATAAACTGTAGCAGGCAAAACAGCCTCAACTGAGAAAATTTTTATTTCGTTTAATTTATTCCAAATAAATACAAACATGTATTCACTGATTACAGTATTAATTAAAAAAAAAAAAAAAAACAAAACATTGTTTTGGCCGCCCTTTGCAGACTGTCCCTCCAAATTGCTTTAAAAAGGTGACAGACAGCACAGAAGGTTGGAGTGGAGTGTATTGGTTTCTATCTGCTGCTTTCAGTGTCCTAATGGCTTTTCCTTGCTCCTTTGTGCTCCTTACTGGGTTTTCTCCAGTCCTCTGTGCATTTTAGTATCAGTTCATAGGCAGCAGTCTTTTGGGAGTACTTGCCCCAGTTTGGGTCTACCTGGAGGCCAAAGCCCCTTCAGACTGGAGTGCCTCCTTCCAAGTGTGCACCCTGGGCTGTACATTGCTGCAGCAGTATCCCATCTCTCTGTGTGCCTCTTTACATTTCTCCCAGTGCAACTCACCAGATATCTCCTCGTATGATTCCTCCCCTCATGGCTGCTGCCCCTTCTTGACCAGGTTTGAGCAGATGCTCCATGGTCTTTCCTGGTTTTCTGAATTTCTGGTACCTCATGGGTTTGGGCATGTGATTGATTTATTTCTAAAATAAATTATTGCTGCCACACTTTGCATCCATTTTCTAAAATTTGCTGAGATTAAGAAATGCAGAAAGTCTCCAAAAATATTAAAATAATTCTATGGGTTAACCATCAGAGTTTGCTGAAAGAATTATGCTGACCATATCCTTTTGTTTCCAAACTATATACCAGAACATTAATTTCAGGGATGTCTTCGCTCTCTTCCTGCCTATGAATTCTACATTTAGATCATTCCCATGTATCAAGATTTTCTGTGAAGAAAACATAATGTCTTGGTGTAAATGTTTCCTTATTTCTGTGCATGTTGAAGTTTCCCCATTTTAAACTTATGGCATGCAAAAAAAATTGTAGCAAATCCCCCCCCCCCCCAAAATAAATGTCCTAATTAAAATCAAATAAAATATGCATGGAAAAAAAATCAGGCACAGTTGAAATTCCTGTTCCAAACTCTGTCACTAATAGTAACTCTAATAATCACTTTAATAGTCACTCTAATAATATTGTCAGCTGTTTTCATAAAGACTTCTCAGATTTAAGCCCAAATCATATCACATGGCACTGACTCTTAAAACAGCAAGTCAGCTATCCATCACTACAGCGACCAGAATTGTAAACCCAGGAACGGGCATCAGCTTGTCAAATTCTCACAAAATATGTCCAGCATGTTTCATCAGTCACAAAAAGTGAAGGACAAAAACGACAACAACCACCTGGTCAAAGTGGTTGAGAAGAAGGAGCAGTAAAATTAGTTCAGTTCCCTACTTTTCACCTTCCCAGCTAGAAGAGATTTGCATGTTTGCAAGATAAGCTCTCTGTATGTTGCATTGACTTTCAGAATTAAGGATCAAAGGCATCTTCATCTTCAAATACCCTTTAGTGTTTTACTTATAATGTCTGAGGAAAGGAAAGAAGGAAAGGAAAGGAAAGGAAAGGAAAGGGGAGGCAAATCAGTGCTTTCTCCTAATCTCTCTAACTGGGTGGAAATCCATGGTGAGAAAATCTGTAGACAAATGCTATTTTACATGAGTAAAAATACTATTAATCTGTCATCCTTTATCATACTTGGATGATCATTAAGCCAAGCAAAAATCTGTTAATGTTTACAATATCTGATATTCCCCAAAAATATACACAAACTAATAGGAGGAAAACAACTCTAATCCTGCCCTACTGTCAATGGGGATTAATTTCATTCAAATAAACATGTTTATGAAAATAAAGAAAAATTCTTTCTGCAAACAGCTGGTTAAGTTTGACTGGTTTCTTTAATTCATCCAAATAGACCATTTAGACTGGGTGCAGTAATTGTTCTTCTCCCCCTGCTGTTGCTTTGCTAATTGCTAATGTTGGTGTGTGTAAATACCAATTAAATCTGTTCTGATTTACTCTTTTTAACTGGTGCTTAGATTTTAAGGGGAAAAATGGCTTTTTAAATTTATATAGACAGTGTGTGTCCTTTGTGATTTTCACAGCCTGTTCCAGTTAACAACAAATGAAGATAAATACAAAGCAAAATCTGTTTGGTTCTTCTATAGAACAAATAGCCCCATTTACAAGGTGTTACCAAATACCTGGCATTTCCTTATCTTTTACTTATTTATATTTTGGCCATTAAATTCTAACCTTTTAGCCCATTTGGCCACTTGCTTGTGATTTCCTATGTATCAACAACAGAATAATGACAACACCAAGGTAAATGTTATCTCACCAATTTACCTCAGTGTTAATTGCCAGTGCTTTGTTTGTGAAGGTTGACAGTAATGACAAAGGAGGTGACAAAGAGAAATGAAATTCAAGTGGAGCTAAAGAAAGTATGAAAATGCCTCCTTGGGTTTTATGTGTTTTACTTGACCCAAGTAAGCATCATTCCTTTAAATCATCATTTCAGACTGCTTTCTTCTGACATTCAGAGGATAATTTAGCAAGCTGGTCTGGTAAGCATGATTGACTACAGACGTAATACTGGGTAGACCAAGCCAGAGGTGAAATGAAAGGAATAAGAAGGAAGGGAAAAAAAAATCCCCAAAACCCAAACATTATTTCATTAAATTCAGAGAGATTCAAGAATAGATTACAAATAAAAACTGTGACACATTTTTATTTAGCTATGATTAAATTATGAAAACAGAAAGGAAGCTGAAAATTGTTTGCTCTGCAGCAATTGTTCTATTATGTTTAGAGCGGTGAAGATCCATCACAGAGTTTTTGTGTTCAACAGTCCCATCAGTGCACCATATTCCTGATCTGTGGGGCTCAGCCTACAGCAGAGAGTGCTGGGAACCACAAAGAGATTGTAGATTCAGCCAGCTCTGCGATAACCTACTGCTGAGGGCAACACTGGGAATTGATAGGCAGCAGCAGAGTGGAGTAATGAAATCAAAGGAACTTGTTTCACAGTGGATTCTTCACAGCTATCTGACCTTTTTTTTTTTTTTTTNTCTTTTTTTTTTTTTTTTTTTTGGTATGTCTTGGGTCAGGTTTGTTTTCAACCTCCAGTCATTCATTGGGGTTGTAACTCTGCAAACTGGCTCTATGCCTTAGAGTTGTGCTCACCGCACTTGCTTAAACCAGAAGAAAAGGTGGAGACAGCAAAAAGATACATTAACAACTTCTGCTCACAGAAAGAGTAGAACTCTCTCGTTTCTGTCAGGGACTCAGGTGAAAAAAATCTCAAACATTCAACCACTCTACAGCTGGTTATATAGTTGTGACTAGTTTCTGTTAAGCAGAGCATTTACTCTGACTCTTAGTTTCAGTGCATTTCAAATGCAACCCTCTTGGTTCACCTTTTTCTAACATTATAAATCAAGATTTACACCAGTGAAGTGCTCATTTTCAGATTGACTAGCCCTGCTAAATGTTTCTAGTGGAAGTGGAGGTATTCAATAACATCTTTACAGATACGGATTTTCTTCAATGAACACTTTAGAAGGATTTAGAGGATACATTTTAAAGTAGAATCTGAGATCTCTTCTTTATTGTTTGGATAAAATTTTAAAAAGTTGATAATATCCAAACAAGAATCTTCATATATAATAAAATCTCTGCAGTATCACAAGTTATGTTATAATTTATAACCAAAATAGATGCTGATTCTCTGGTGGGATTTTCCAAGGCTTTTCCTGAGGCACTGGGCTATATTATGCTGTAGTTTTTTCATGGTATTTGGTCAGCTCCTAGGTTAGCAGCACATAAGATCACAGAATCATAGAATGGTCAGGGTTGAAAGAGACCTCTGTGACCAGGCTCACTGGGAGCAGGTTGCACAGGATCACATCCAGATGGGTTTTGAACATCTCCAGCAAAGGAGACCCCACAATCTCTCTGGAAAGCCTATTCCAGTTCTCAATCAGCCTCAAAGAAAATAAATTTTTCCTCACGTTTGGATGAAGCTTCCTGTGTTTCAGTTTGTGCCCACTGCCCCCCCTCCCGTTGCTGGGCACTGCTGAAGAGAGTCAGGCCCCACCCTCCTGACCCTTGCTCTTAAGGTAATAATGGCAGCCTGGCCTGTGTCAGCAATAGTGTGGCCCGGGGGACCAGGGCAGGGATTGTCCCTCTGTACTGGGCACCAATGAGGCCACACTTCAAACCCTGTGTCCTGTTCTGGGCCCCTCAATTCAGGAAGAACACTGCGCTGCTGAAGAAGGTTTAGACAAGGACAGTGGAGTTGGGAAAGGTTCTGGAGCACAGCTCTGATGAGGAGTAGCTGAGGGAACTGGGATTGCTTATCCTGGAGAAAAGGAAGCTCAGGAGGGACGTAATCACTCAACACAACTACCTAAATGGAGGTTGGAGCGAGGGGCTGCTCGGTCTTTTCTCCAATTTGACAAGTGATTAGACAAGAGGAAACAGCCTCAAAATGCACCAGGAGAGGCTTAAATTGATATTAGGAAAAATTGCTTCACCAAAACTATAGTGGAGCATTGGGCCTAGGAAAGTGGTTGTCCCTGGAGAAATTTAAAAAATGTGTGGATATGGAGTTTGGGGACATGGTTTAGTTGTGGACTTGGCAGATTAATGGTTGGACTCAATGATCTTTGAGGTGTTTTCTAACCAGAAGTCTTCTATGATTCTGTGATTTGCTAACCAAACAATTTGCTTATGAATTTAACCCCAAGTTGGTAGAAAAGGTTTCTATTTCTTTCTCGTTCATTCCTCTAAGCAAATCTGAAGTCCATGTCTAAGTTAATAACTTGTAGAAACTGTATATGAAATAACATTTTAAATAAGGGAAATCAACTTCACATCATATATCTCTGTTTTCTTCTTTTCCATTTTCATCATATTCTCTTACTGATGAAGAAGGTTAGTACTAAACATTCTGTGAATGGTTGTCAAATCAATCATGATTTTCACTGCTGGAGTTATTCTAGAAAGAAGCAACACACTTTAGAAGAAATCAGAGACAGTCTGAATGAGATAATGTAAAATCACTTATACAGACACTCTGGAGATGGAACCTCGTTTAATATTTAATACAGTCATTAACCTGAGAGTGGAAGGAAGAGGGTAATGGATGGCCTATTGCTTTTACCTACAGGACAATTTTCTGAAGCAAACTGTCTCCCCTAGGGCAAGGATCATACATGCCGAAAATCTATAAAAAGCGTCACAGACGAAAGGAGACTGAGCAGATTCAAAATTCCCATGTGAGCACAGTGAAAACTGCAGACAGACCGGGTGGTGGAACTTGTCATACTACACACAGCCATGGGCCATTGCCATCCAAACGCTCAATTAGTTTATTATGGCAACAGACACACCATGCTGGTCAAATAACCCGTGCATCTGCAGAAACTACAGAAAATAATCAATTATTGAAGAAAGCTATCCCCAAGTAACATTACTCTTAGCCTTTCTTGTACTTCTCTTTCTTTCTTTTTTTTTTCTTCTGCCCTGATGTCCAGCTGTTAGAGATTACCCCAGAGAGCCAGAAATCCGTGAACTATATTTAGTTATGAGAAACAGGGAGGGAAGGGGAGGAGAGGAGGAGCACTGGGGAGAGGGAAGGCATTAAGTTTCATTGATTGGCTGATTTGGTTTGGATTTTGGTGTTTTTTTAAATAAAAATACTAAAAAAAAAATTAAACATTTTCAGGTGACCTTCAAAATACTGTAAATATTTCCTATGTGGAAACAGCAGAACATATAGTATGTTTTTATGCAACATAGCATAATATAGGTCAATAAATATATGTAGGTCATAATAGACAATTTCTGACCTGGAGGAGAGTGAATTTTTTCAGCAACAGGAGTGTCAAATCTTAAAAAAAAAAAATGCAGAAATAGAGGTTTGGGATGCTAATATTTTATTGGCTTTTGCCACAATATTTTATATTGTGCTAACTGTATGTAAAAGAGCTGGTTTCTTCCCTTAGGGACTTCCTGCAATAGGAACAAATGCACAAAAATCAAGGTCATTCTTGGTTGGTTCTTAATCATTATTTTTCAATGAATGGATTTGTTTGGTAAACATTAAAAAAAATATTTTTTTCTCTACAAGAGAAAGACTACTTTTCTAAGAATTATCTCTTCCTAAAGAAGTTTCTCTTCCACAGAATCAAAGACCAAGGTCCTTTATTTTGAAATGCCATTATTTAAGAAATCTAATTTAAAAATATTTCAAGAAATGAGAAGAATGTTAATGTAAACTTGCAGGAGAAGCAGCAAAACAATTTCTGATATGCCTGAGAATCCACACAAAGGAAAATGCTGAGTTGGATCTGATCTACCTGTGCTTTCACATCTGAAATGTAGCCTGCAGGCAACTCTGTGATGTCCCTATGACTTTGTTCTCAAAGATTCTGGTACAGCCATTCATGTACAATTCACTGTTCTTTCAGCTTTTGTGGTTTCCAGACTACACTGTTTACTGTTTTAGGTAATAAGAACAGCATGTTGAGCCACAGCGATAGAAAAACTATAAATCATTTGATAACCTTAAGAAATTATGGTTGAAGTCAGACATTTTTCTAATGATTTAGGGACTCTAAAGTGGAAAATAGCTATATTTCTGTACCTGTAAATTCTGTTCACATATGAAAAATGCTAAAAGAGGCAGAGTTCAGAACCAGAGGGAAAGTGGCCTTTACTGTGAAAGAATTTTGTATAGTAATAATTAAAATTAAATTTAATCACTAAAACAGGCTGTAAGGTCAACTGTGTTATCCATAATTATGGTAAGCAGTGGAAGATGTTAAGATGAAATCCTGAACTCTTAGTACAAGGGGGAGGAGTAAAGAGGATATTTTAAAGCATGAAAACCAAAGCTTACTGTTTCATGTGTCCTTTTCATGAAGTTCCACTTGAAGATGAGAATTGCCCTTAGCCCTGATAAAGCAGCAGAACTTTATTGCTTACACTGCTGTAATGTCATCATGTTTCTCAATTCATGGTCAGCTTTGGGATATGTGAGCACACAGTATAGTACCAAGAAGCTTTTGTGGGTTTGGAATAGAGACAAGAACATAGATGTTTCAATTTAAAAGGTAAATCACGTTAATATTATATTTAATTTTAAAACTAAAAGGAGATGATAGACAGACAGATAGAAAATATTTGTAGGGTTTTTCTAAGAACCCTGAATGCCACAGACGCTGATAGGATACACCCATGAGTGGTGAGGCTGTCTTATGTCACTGTGACAGCACTTTTGGTAGTCTCTGATTGGTCATGACAATTGGGACACGTATGCATGCACCCTAGGTCTCAGTACTGGGTTTGGTACCATTCAGCATCTTTATCCATGATCTGGATAGCAGGTCAGTTTGAGGATGATACAAAGCTGGGAGGAGCAGTGAAATGCCAGAGGGTCATGCTGCCATCCAGAAGGACCTCAACAGTCTGAAGAAATGGGTTGACAGAAACCTCAGGCACTTTAACAAGGGGATGTACAAAGTCCTGGGGACAATATACCTGGGGACAAACAGCCCCAGACATCAATTTATGCTGGGGATAACCGTGTTGGAAAGCAACTTGTGGGAAAAGGACCTGGGGATCCTGGCTGACATCAATCTGGCCATGAGCAGGCAAAGTGTCCTTGCTGCAAAAAGACATAATGGTATCCTGGTTTGCATTAGACAAGGTATTACCAACAGGCGAAGAGAGGTGATCCTTCCTCTCTGTTCTGTGCTGGTGAGTCCATACCTGGAGTACTTGGCCCGGTTCTGGGGTCCCTAGCCCAGGAGAGATACAGAGCTACTGAAGAGAGCCCAGAGAAGGGTCATTAAGATGATGAAAGACCGTCACATAGGAGGAAAGGCTGAAAGAACTGAGATTGTTCTGCCTGGAGAGGAGGAGGCTCAGAGAGGACCTTATTAATGACTGTAAATACCTGCAGAGAGGCTGGAAAGAGGGTGGAGTCAGGGTCATTTCAATGGTGCCCAGGGACAGAACCAGAGCCAATGGACATACACTGCAACAAAGGAGACTCCATCTGAACATCAGGATACACTTTTTAATTATGAGGGTGACTGAGCACTGGCCCAGTTTTCCCATAGATGTTGTGGCCCTCCTTGGGGATATTTAAAAGCCTTCAGGACACAGTCCTGGGCAACCAGCAATGTGTGGCCATACTTGAGCAGGGGGGCTGGACCAGATAGTCTCCTGTGGTCTCTCCCAACCTCAACCATTCTGCAATTCTAAGAATAACCACTTTTGTTCAGAAAGGGATGCGGGACTTCTCCTTTGATTTCTCTAAAATCACACTTATGTCCTTCAAATGGTCAACATATTACCCAGTTAGGTAAAATATATCCTGGATTTGGTTCTTTATCAGGAATGCAAATAACAAAAAGAACTGTAGGAAGTGAATATTCTTATTTACCTCTGATATAATCAGCGTGGAATGATATACAGGCTGGCATTGCCTGTATGTCAACAGAGGAGCCCAGTCACTACAGAGGGGAGAACTAGGTGCACAAATGATGAAAATCATTTGTGCAGTGAGCCACCTATGTCAGTGGATGTGACAGCAGTCATTGTTTCAGTGTTCAGTCTCCAGCAGCTAGGCTAAGAATGTGTTCTCTGAAATAGCCTTTATAATTTTTCCAGTCCAAGGACATTTGAGTATAGATGCCTTTAAAAAGCTTAAGAATAATCAGTAGTTCATTTTCCAAGAAATCTATCTGGTTTTCTTGCCATCTTTTTCAAGGCTAGAAGTCCTGGTAGTTAAAATACAACACCACAAATATATTTCCTTTTCTCTTAAAATGAAGTTCATTACATGATATCCATGAAGTTTTCATTACTGGCATTTTTTTACAACATTTTCAGAGATGTTGGAATGTCTTGATGTCATGAATTGCAGCTCATATTACATATCCCAAAAAAAAAAAAAAGCAGAAGTGATTAAAAATATAAAGTAAGGATTATGCTACTAGTAATTATTTTCTTTTGTTTATAATTTGGACAATATAATCCAACCAATATTTTCTCAAGAGGAAAAAGGAAATAATTTAATTAAAATCAACCTTTATTTTATCACAAAAATTAATAACAATTGATCATTTTTAATAACAGCACAAGTTCACTTGTATTATTTTTATCAACAGCAACATATGTCATTTTCACTCTTATATGCTAGCAAAGAGTTAATCTGGTGATCTTATTATATGGATATTAACAATTTAAATTGCTTGCATTGCTACAACAATAGGTTTTCCATGGATAAATCAAGTGAGTAGTTACACATTCTTCTTCCCAAATAAAACTTCGCATTCAGATAAAAAAATATTGTGTCCTTCTTTTGGCCAGTACCGCTATTAAACTGTGAGGCACAGAATATAGAAAATGAAAGTATTGGTAGAGAGGATGTTAAATTACCTATAGATGCAAAAATAACAATTATGAAAAAACATAAGTTTTCCATTATTTACCTGATCTTTATTTTTCCAAGAGACATTGTTATCTCTATAATGTAAGTAAGTATGACATACATAAAAGCATGTCAAAACTAGAGTAAATACTTATTTTTTGTTTTCCAATAAAGCACTTCTAAACAGGTGGTATAAATAAATTTTGAATAAGCACAAGAAAAGCATAATTAAAGTATCCTCACTGGTGCTCAAAAAATAATCCTGTGGTGAAATTAAAAGACACAAGGAAAATGATATTAAACACTGAGCTAAAGGTAATCTTAGTGAATTCACTTTTGAACTCACATTTCATATGTGGTAGAAAAGAGCTCAAGATTCTGATTATACTAAGTGTTTAAGCACCTGTCTAATTCCTTTGAAGCCAATGGGAGATGAACATGTTTTCCTGAAGGCAAAACAGGCAGACACTGCACTCTGGTAGCTCAGAGCCTGTATGGACACATTCTTGTTCATCTTCTAGAGCACTGCTGAGACAACAGTGTGATGGAGACTCAGCCTGGAGCATCTGTCTGCACTCACAAAGTAGCTCTGGGATATTTCATGCATGCCCCATCCATGGGATTTGCATACACAGGTGAGGGATTTTAGGGATAATCCTAGATCCCCAAGCCCAGGTATATGCCAGACATGTAACATTTAAGCCCTTATGGTACTTACATACATCTGGATTCTTCTGTGTCATGCTGTACTTTGCAACTTCCTTCATTGCAATAACAAATTCAGTGCACCCCGTTGTCCATCCCTGACACTGATGCACCAGCAGGCTCATCCTAGAAATATTAGCAACAGAAAAATAAAGATACAAAATAGAGTAGGAGAAAACAGCAAGAGGCTAGTTCCCACACAACTACACCATGTTGTGCAGAAATTATAACCCTGTAATTATCTGATTATTTCATCTCTTAAGTGCAAGCACCAGCCTTGCATCTTGTCCCAGGCACACTAAACTGTATTCCTGCACAATGGCACCCTTGTGGAAATCTCAACATCTCGACCTTATGTGTCTCAACCACTCCAGACTCACAGCTGCAGGAAGCTACAGATGTCCAAGGCCAAAAAGCCAATTTGTCTGTGTTCTGAAACAAAGGGAGACCGATTGCATCAGTCCTATTTCTACATCTAAACTCAATGCTGAATTGATTGGGTATTAGCCTTTGGAAGACATCTATACCAGACATGAACAGAACCTGCAAAGCAACAATTGTATCAGGAATTCCATTACTGTGGTGTTTAAAAACCATATACTGCACAGTCTATTTCTCTTGCTCATCTGTGACATCCTAAACATCAGCACATCCCTAAAGCAGCAAAGTCAATTGCACCAGAAGGCTGATAAGAGACTCTGATCCGGTATCTGCTAGGGAGGTTTAAAAGCATTCTTTGATTCTATCCTGATTCTAAAAAAAAAAAAAAAAAAAAAAATAAAAAAAAAAATCAAATTACAACTCTTTTCTGCACAGTTAGACCAGTTTTAGAGGACAAGGGCAAAGACAAAACATCTGCATATTTCAGAGTTTAGATACATCTTTCCCTGTGCTACTCTTGCAATATACTGCATGGATACTGATAAGGTGAGGAAGACTGCTTGCTTTGTTTTGTTGTCTAGAGGGAAAGCTTCCTTCACCTGGGAAGATAATTGCTTTCTCCTGGTACCCACACAGTAAACACTTGTAACCACAACACACAGAGCATGCTAATGAACACAAAGGAGTTGAGGATCCAAAAACTCTACCAAACAAAAGGCATTTTTCCTTCGCATTCCACCTTCACCTTTCTGCCTCACCCTGAGGGAGACTGATTCTGTTCATAACGAGAAGGAAGAAAGATATTTCCAAAGTCTTACTAGTACATCTGTTTGCCCTTCAACTATTACATCATAGCATACTAAATTGTTGGACCATGACCAATGCTTGCTTAGAGAATTTTCAGATATCACTTCCCTTCTTATTCCCCTGATGAGTCAAGTGTAGCTGCCCTATCTAACATCCTTCTTCCATTCTTACATCTTTTGTCCATTCTCTTCCAGCATGTGAACCTTGTCACCTACTCTCACAAAAAGCTGCAGCTAGGTCCATCTAGGTGCTGTAGGGGGAATTTCATTTCTGCAGGTTTTCACAGGTATCGATTTAAGCTAACAGATACATATTATCCACTGTAAAAGAAAATTACTGTTTTCATTACTAAGAAAACACTTTCCTGTTGTCAAAAGAAAGCAGAAATGATGTCCTTGCATTAAAAGGCTTTTAGGAAGAAAATAAGCATTGAAGTAGGCATTGAACTCCTACTTGCAGTCTATTTCTCATGACTCTTTTTGTTCTTCGGAGAATGAAAAGGCTGTACTTCCTTCATGCCTACTGAGATTAAATGAAGCCTGTATCCGGAGAATATATTCACATAGGACACCTTATTTCAACATGGCAAACTCAATTTAGCCCCAATGCTTTTAAAGGCATGGGATGGGCCTCAGTTCCTGGAAACATCTAAAATCACACACATTCAGGCTTTCTTGTGGCCTCTCCAGAAAAGGAAGACAAGTATGAAAACACAGATTACACTTGCTTAGCCCTTAAAATAGAAAATAGTTCTGATTATATCAACATAGTAAAGAAGAATCTGCCATCTTATTCTATCTTTTTTTTGTGTGTGTGTTGGGGGTGTTGGCAAACCAATTCTACCATCTTCATGTTCAAGGTAAGTAATAACATCTATTATTGTCCCATAAATATGTACTTACATTCAAGTCCAAGGGAAGATAGAGAGGATATTAAGATGGCTTTAGGGATGAGACCTGGCCCTAAGAGTGTGTTGTATTTCTCCTGCTTCTTCTGTTTCCCCTCACTTAGCTTAAGAGCTGCGATGCATTGTGAGCCCTTCCAAGCTTTCCTTCCACCATCTGCAGAATGGGACAGCCGTGCTTCTCAGGAGGGGATGAACAGGCTCCAACAAGGATACATGGTGTTTTCTTGCGGACTGAGAGGTGGAAAACATTCCTCAGGTTCCAGTCTTCTAGGAGATGTGCCTGTAAGTCTACACAGTCTGCTTCAGAGAGTGTCTCAGTGGAAACCTACTGGCTCATGAGAGGGAGTGGCAGCCTCCCTGAGGAGCCACTATGAGGAGAGGAAGCCTGGCTTCTCTATGACATGGATGGGGATGGAGGCTTAACTGTAGGTGCACTTAGTGGCTGGTGGCCTGTGGTTTCTTTTCTAAACACCTTGTCTGGACTGATTTATAACTGATAGAGTCCAGTGAATGAAAAGCCTACTGGTACTTTGAGGTTTCACTTTGCCATTTGCACACTTCCCAAAGGGAACTGTCTGACATTGAGTAACCGAGAGTGTTCTTCAGTCTTTTTCATCTTCTTTCCATCTTCCTCCCAGATCCAAAGATGATGCTGCTGACCTTACAGTGCAGCCCTAGAGAGGTAAGGTGTGCCTATGATAAGAAAACAAAAAAACAAAAATAAGCAAAGCGCGTAAACACTTATCACCACCACAACCTCCTGTGTCCCCCAATTCTATCCATAGAAATAACTATGTGGAAGAAAAGCTGTTTTCTCTAGTACCAAATAATTTTGCACAGCTGAAGCACAGCTGCAAGTTTGCTGTTAATTGTTGTGCTATGAGAGGTGGGAAGAGTAACATCAGCCTAAGGTTGTCTATATCTGGATTTATCTAATTCAACTTAGGTAACTTTACACTACAAGCCAAACCTAAGTTAGTTGTCCAGGCTGCCTCAAAAATCAGCTTTCAGAGAAACAACTCCTTTCTCTGGTTTCTTAATATCTGGCCCTAAACTTGGTATAGATCTAACCTGTGGGTACTGAAACTTAGAGATGAAAAAAGCCCTCAATATTCTGTTCAGAATTTTCTGACGAAATTCTTATTAGCTGAAACAGAGGGCTGGAGAATTGTACTACTATAAGACTCTACAGAATACTCTGGAGCATTGTATTGGTGCACCAAAACTAGAGTAAAACCCACAGTCAAATAAAAAGACAAGGGATCCTTCAAACCCATCTCAATTTGAATTGAACTATTAACTTTCATTCCTTCTGGGGCCTGATCTGAATTGTCCCAGTTCTGCCATTTACACCAACCTCTCCTGGGATTTTATTACTCCTTGAAAGTGCTGTATCTGCTGAGACATCTGGTTTAAGTATACCAAGAAATATGTAGTCATTTTCCTTACATCCTTGCAGAACAGTGATGTGGTAGCAGCCTCCAAGAATCAATTCTAATGTAAATCTCCAGACAAATGCTCCTCAACAGTGTAAAATACAGAATGCAGAACACACACAGATGCATTACAGAAACTGAATGATAGAGTATATTAATAAAAAGCACTCTGGACAATAAAATTCTACCATTTCAACACTGTTTTGTCATTACACCAAACAAAGTCAATCTGGTTATTAATAGCTTGAAAAAAATACATTGTTTTTAATATAATCTTTTATTAGACAAATTAATTAAGGTAAAGAAATGCAATCTAGCAATTCTTCGCTTCATAAACAGTATAACAGAATAACTGCTGAACTTCTGTAAATCATATTCTTTTCAGCAAATGCACCCACAAAGACTAAAGCTAAGCCTATTCTAACAAATTCCACATCATGTTGAAGTTCAATGAAAATAAGTAGGAAGGAGACTGCAAGCACACCACTAATGTTATCCAGAATGGATATGCAGACCATGCTATATAGCTAATCAATCTAACATGTAAGAACAGTAGGATAATTAACTTCAAATTAATGGCCGGTAAAGAATTAGGCACACAATAAGCCAACTTCTCAGCTATGCAAATTGGCACAAATGTAGTACCTGGTCTGCTCCATGCCTCATAAATCATTGCAATTATAGACAGTAAGACTAGAAATCAACATCCAAAGGTTGTTTCATTTGCCCCCTGCCCAAAGGTGGGATCATTTGTACTGATGCCATTCCTCACAAAAGCTTGTCCAGTCTGTTTCAGAAACACCCTGGAATGTGCAGTTATAACTTCTCAGCAGCCTACTACTATTCTTAACTGAGAGAATATTTTTTTTTCCATGTCTGATCTAAGTCTTACCTGCTGCAGTGAAATCCTCCTTGTCCTACAAACATCAAGGGAGAGATTATTGCCTTACATATCACAGCCATATTTTACATATCCTTCTGTCTTTTTCTCTCTTTTTCTCTAAACCATCTGAGATATTCCTGTCTTTCTGAATCAGCCATGGTTTATCTATTCTTTTTTCTCTACCCTCTGATCTCTCTCACTAAATTCTTAACCACAGAGAAAAATTAGTTCAGTAACAGAATACACACTAACCACTGCACCGCTAAGTCTATGCTTTATTAAGGTACAGGCCCTTGAATTTCCAGAAGGTTCTCACACATTTTGAACAGAAATATGAGGATAAATAAATCTGAGAATCTGGACTTCAGCATCTCCTGATAGCAAATATCCATGAATCTCATCCTTCTGTTTTTGAAGATTGAAATTCATCCAACAATGCCAACTCTCTCTATGAGAGTGAGCTTATACACAGGAATGTGCCTAAAAGGATATAATTCTATTTTTGCTCCAAATAGGATAGAAATGGGTTTGTGCTCATATATTCTGATCTGCTTTGGTATTCTTCTTTTCCTGAAGGGGTTAGTTTCCTTATCATAGACCTTAAAATTCTTTCAAGTAACACATCATTGCCTGCTGATTCTGATGATGAATTTTAACAGTGTGAATTTAATCCTGGAAAAACAGGCATTTGAATTCTGATACTTGCTATGTGATAGGAATGTATAATCCCACATAATCTCAGTCTGTCTTAGTGTAGTAGCAAGGAAGTTAAAAGAACCTGTTAATTATTCTTATTCAATAGTGCAGTGTTAAACCATTGCCTTTGCAGAATCACCTCAATCACTACTTTCCCTCAAAAATGGAATTTTTAAATCGATCATCCAAATTCTCTTATTGCTAGACATAACCAATTTTTCTTTTTTCCTTTTTTGTTTTGTTTTGTTTTGTTTGTGTTAGATTTTCCTGCTGCTCTACCAATGGGGTATATCCTTCCTGCTTTAAACAAACGATCAAGATAACTACATTGTTCTCATCACTAATCTCATTGATAGTAAAATATGGTTTTGATAACCAGGCCACTGGATTTTGTTGGCAGTGAGGCGAAGGAACATTGCAAGCAGTGATTCCCCTGAAATCTTTTTCACAAACACCATTTCTTGGCAAAGTTTGTCAGGCCTAATCATTTTGTTTTACCTATTGGCTATTGTTCATTGTACTGCTAACTTTTCACCTCAGTTATCACACCATTGTACATATTTTAAGGTGCCTTTAATAACTCCCATCAATCTCCCTTATTGACTCAAGTAACTTCATATATCATCCTAACCTCCAGCAATTAAAGTCAGGGTGAATACTTCAAACACAGCATATTTCTCCTTAAGTTAGGTGTAGGTATGTTGATCTTTTAGCAGAGCACAGCAATATTAGCTCAGACCCTGAAAGCAGTGAACATTTACTCAGATGTCAGGCTGTGCTTATTCAACTCAGTTCAGAGTGGACCTGTGCAATAGCAGCTCTGTGTGGAGCATCTTTCAGAGATGTAGATATTCTCCAGTATATTTCACTTTAGTCAGAGGAGTATCCTCCATTCAGCTCCAGATTCTGTTCATGTACCACTATGCAACTAAACTGTCTTTTTGCAGTTCTGAGGGGACAAGATGCCATCACACTCCTTCCTATATTCATGCCATGATCCCCTTGGGAAACTGGGAGGGTTCCACCTGGGAAAGAAAGTGCAAAGGTTAGAAGTTATGCATTATGCTTCTAGGTTTCCCAGACTAAACAGTGAAGTACTGGGACTGCAAGAGAAATTCTCTCATAAGCATAATTTATTCCTGTGTTCTTTTGACTAGTTGTCTTCTCCATATGATTCTTCATTAAAAATGTTTCTCTTTTCTGAGGTGAAAACACCTCAGCATTATTTTTATTTGCCAGTTTATTTCTTTGCTATCTTTGCTTGAAACATTCTTTTTATATCTTACTGAAAATAGCCATTTCGGGCACACACATCCCCCACAAAAAAAAAGAGAAAAACATTTTTCCTAGGATCCTGGACTTCTGCATTTGCCCCCCTTTTTTTTCTTTTTTCTTTTTTTGTTTTGTTTTGTTTTGATTTGGGGTTTGTTTGTTTGTTTGTTTGTTTGTTGGTTTTCCTTTCTTTTCCTTACTTTTTGAGGCAGAAGGAACCATAGCAAAAGGCTTGTCTCACCCCTCATATGAGGTTCCACTGGTTGGATATCCTTGATGAATGACCCACAGCTTTACTTAAACTTCAATATTTAGTTCCAATTACATGTTCTTAACTTGAAGATTACAAATAAGAGAGCTACTATTTTCCTAAATCATTCAAAAGTGTTTTGAACCTTCCAATTATGAATTTCAGATAATGCACTGGAGATAAAGTCTGGAGGACTGAAATTAATTTACTTTACTGTTAGAGTAGAATATGCCTCTGTGATAAAATTGGGCTAATAGGGCAACAGAAATAAAAGAAACTAGTTCACTTTTTCTGAAGCATCTTACACCTGTGATTGCATTCTGGGAGAAAAAAAAAAAAATTTTTTTTTTTTTAAACTGTGGAAATTCAGAATTTTATTACAGTAGACACTTTAAAGATGCAATGATATTTAACTTGTCCAATCAATATTCAAGTTAAAAACTGAAACCTCCTTGAAGGAATGATGCAATTCCAAAGATAATAGATGAAAAAACTATGTTTACACAAGTTGTTATTATTTCTGCCAGCTCAGAAATATTCTCTGCACAGCACTTCTGGCTGCAGTGTCCAATATACTTTCCAAACAAGTTGATTGAATTTCCACCGCTTAGTAGATTGGAGGTGAAGGAAAAAGGGAGAATGGAAGTTCTATTCTACAGCTTATCAAGGGACATTTTTGTAAATATATTTCAAATTTTCTTTTGGTAATTTCATGGTAAATACAGAATCATATTCTGGGTTCACTGAAGTGTGAACTCGAAAGAGAAGGTTATACCAAACTCTCTGAAAATCTGAGAGGGGCAAACACAGCAGTGTTTAACCACTGGTACTGACCCATAAGCATGAGGGGAGTAAAGGCAAGGATTAAATATCTCTTTCAGTCCTCAAGGGGTTTGTTTCTGCCTCTGCCATTCAGGTTGCTTCTATTATCTCACCAAGCCCAAGGGCCAAGAAGGAGAGGAGAAAAGTGTCTTAGCTTGTCTAAGACATTCTTACTACTACAGACTCAAAACCAATCCCATCTTTTGTTTCCTCCCTTGACAAATCCAAGTTTACCCAGCATCATTATATCTTGTTCAAATTGTCCTTTGAAGCTTCAGACAAGCCTATACTTGGAGGATATAGGCTCAAATCCACCTTTCTTGAAGTTGGGTCTTCCCAAGGTGGAGAAAGATGGAAGCACTGGAGAAGGGCTGGGATCTTGAGAGGCAAGACCTTCTGGGCCAATATATTAACAATTAAGCCACCTTCCCCAGCATAGGTATTTTTGCCAAAGAAATGTACTGAAACATTAGACTCTGCCAGATATTCTTGAATTGTTTTTGTTTGCTGTGTGAGCTAGTAGCGATTCATGAATGGCACTGGTGATGAAGCATCTTGACACCTCTGTCGCTGGACACATTTCAGAGAAGCCAGCATACATAATCATGTTTTCGCTGCAGATCCTCTGCAGAAAGATTTGTGAACTTACTGGCTCCATCATGCGTCCTCCAGAGAACACTGCAAGGGGGAAAGCACTTCTTGGACTGTTCATGTTTCTAAGCTTATAAATGAAAACATTCCTGTTTTAAAACAAACCCTTTGAGTTACAAAAGACTCTGCAATGCCTCTGATGACTACATTTGCCTGGCTGGGAATGAATAGTCACACCTGTTCATTTACCAAAGTAAACAGACTATCCTTTGGTTTTGTGTTCTACTGTCAAAGCTGAATTAGATTTTTTTTTTTTTAACTTGCCAGTATTTTAGAATAATGATTATTTTAGTTACCAGATTGTAACATGGCTGCTACAGTCAGCATCACGCCTGATTCTGGTTCTTTTTAATTAGCTTGCTATGGTTTTGTGCAAGTCACATAATTTTCTGCTTCAGTTAATCTGCTGTCGGTACTTTGTTACAGGAGAATCAAGTTTGATGGTAAATATGTGCAGGTCATGATAGAGATTTAGAAGATCTTGAAGGAAATCCAAATATCACAATGTGCTCCAATAAATAGACACTATTATTAAAATATCATGTACTCTATTAAACATTATTTAATCAATATTTCTTGCAGATTTTTATGCAAGAGAGGTAGAATCACTGACTCTTTCTGTGAGACATCCTTCAAGTGCTATGTACTTTACTGAAAGAGAAAGTACAGAAGGTCATAATGCCACTTAGGACTATGTCGTTCAGAATGTATACTGGCTGACATTTCTGCTTGGTGTGACATGGTTAATGTAGCATCCTACAGGCAGCACATTTATTAACTACTGTGTAAATGCAATTAATTAAATGCAGGAGTCACCTGAATAAATGCATGATGTCAACAACTGTGTATGTATACATCCAAGTTAGTCCCCCTAGACTCTCTTTGTAGTCACAGAAAATAAAGCGTCTTTAGGAAGTGGTCCATCCTGATCTGAGACAACCAACCTAACTATATCACATAAAGTACAGTCTAAAACTTCCTTCCTGTGTCTCTCCAGTCACTACAAAAGGAGCTGCAATGATTAGTCAAACTGCAAACACTGAGACTGTTGTTATATAAAGACGTGTTAAGTGAAATCTGCGTCAAAAGTTGGAGTATGTACACATGGGAACTCGATTCACAGTTCTACCAGAAAAGTGTCTGGTGGTCTTTAATAATTTTCTCCATTTCTTCATTTAAATGAAGGTGATAATGAGATTTATTCATTAAGAAGACTTTTGCAGAACTTGGGTGAGAGGAAATGTTTAATCTCAAGCAATAATATGATGACAGGAAGGGCCATTTTCACTTCTTTTCTTAAAATGTCTGGTTTGGTTTCAACGTATGTCAAAGATGAAATACTCACTGCAGTGACTTCTTATCAGGTTAACTCTTCTCACTGAACATTTCCGGTTTAGTCATATTAAACAAATTACCTCTGAAAATTGAAAATTGTGATGCATATAATATCATCAAAATTACTTACTTTCTTTGTGCCAACCTGCAAGTATTGCTTTTTCATATCATAGCTCCTTTCAGCACAACACAGGCATAACAAATAAAAGGCTGGATCTAAAGGCAATATATAAATGCTAATGGAGGTGTAGCATCATTTTTATCCCCTTCCAACAAAACTGTCCTAAATTTATATTCACTGAGTAACACAATGAAGTACAGCAAGAACGAGAGAAGGGAGATAGAACTTTTTACCTGACATTGAGCCAGGCCTACAGGTATCCTGTCATCTGAGAGTGAAAATCAAAGCATGAAGTTTAGAATGTGTACTAATTGGAGCACTAACAGAAATTTTATTCCCTGTTGAATGTAAGTACAAAATGCTACTTAAATAAGTATAGTAGAATTTTACTCCAGACACATTTTATACAACTCCCTTAAAAGCCACTATACCAGTAAAACATATTCCTGATTCTTATAGTTCTTATGGCTTTCTCACAGTAAACAGGCTTTGCTCATTTTGGGAGGTATAAGCTGCCACCCAAAATCTAGAACTATCTGTATGTGAGAGGTGTGAGATTCCAGAATATTGTCTGTTTTGGCCACGGGAGTGGCTCAGAAGACACATTATACAAGCATTGCACTAAAAAGCAGCAGTGTCATTCTTAAGCCATCACAAAGGTTTGGTTACTAATAAACTACATAACAGAGGTATCACTCTCAAACTTAAATAGAATACTGTCTGCTTTTCATCTAAGGGAAGTTGCAGTAACTTGAGGAGATGGATTAGTGTACAAGGAAGAAAAGAAATTGTGTTGAGCTGAGAGTTGATACAGCTGGAACCTACACCAAGTAGAAAATTGCAGGCTGAGTGGATAGCAAATCTCCAATCATGTGTGGGTTTTGTTTACTTGAATTGTTTTGTCTTGATTTTAGTTGGAAAATATCAACATTGGAAATAAAAGCTTCTGATAAAAATACACCACTTTTAATTTAGTTCTTATTAGGATAGATTTTTGCATGGTGTAAATCTGGTCAAAAACAGAACGAAAGGAAGAAGAAAATTAACGTCTATTAGGTAGTCACTGAGTAACTAAGATACTCCACTTAAATATGGAAGACTCAAGTCTTCCACTGTACTCTTTTTGAAGATAACTGAATCTTCTTCAACTCAGATGAGCTGATTGCTTGAGTTTTGGTTACATGCTGGGCTGAGGTGAAGATAGCTATGAAAAATAGGAAAAATCTCAGTAATCAGTAGGAAAAGCATTTCTGAGTCAGGTTTTCCAGGGCAACAATAATCCTATAATGATAAAACAGTAAGATTAAGTTTTTACCGAGTCTATGGTGCATGCAAGTTTTCCTGAATAAGTCAAAAAGCTCCCCCTTTCACATGTCAGGAGTGCCAGCACACTTGCTTGTTTGGGTTAAAAGATATTAATCCTGAGAGATGCTGGGACATGGAGGCATTGCATTGCTGTGGGAAGTGTGTATGTGTATCCCTTGCAGAATCAGATCATCCCATCAGTATTGTTTTCTGTCATAAATTGTTTAGTCTTGTGGTAATTCCTAACCTTTCCCCGAAAGTATGGAGGAGTTAAAGGACTGCAATCTTTTTGCATCCTATGGGATCCAAAATATCACATATTTTCAACTATAATATGGATGTGTTCATCTCTTCTCCTTCCACTTAGAAAAATCTGGATGGATGTTAAATAATTAAATTGTGTGCATGAAATTGAGATTAAGCCTTTTAATGCAGTTTGGTTCTTTACAGATCTCACTGTAACTAATTTATTGCCTTTGGTAGTGGGGTACAATTCTTCTTTTTTGCATAGAACTAAAAGTATATGTTGAGCAACTAGTGAAAAAAAATTTCATAAGTGAAACAGATGAAAATCATTCTTCCTTCTTTAGGCGTCACAACAAGCAAATTTTTGGGGAGTGTACCAGTCTGACTTTATTAAAGTAAACAATGAGTCTGTCCAAATTTTTCTTCCCACAGTTACCTTTTAAAATGTGTTTTGAAAAGCGACTATATAATAGGGAGATGTATGAAAATATGTGTATTATTATTATTATTATTGTTGTTGTTATTGTTATTGTTATTGTTATTGTTGTTGTTGTTGTTATTGTTATTGTTATTGTTATTTTAATGAATAGATTTTTTCTGTGCTTACACTATAAATAAAATTAGAAATCCTCCACCAAGGTAAAAAATAGGGAAGAATGAAGCAGGAAAAGAGCTGCATTTTATCCAGGCATGCAACTAGTAAACCACACTCCATTTTCATGGTACTCTCCTCTGAGAGCCCGTAGTCATGTTTGTGCTCACATGTGCTGGTTTCCATTAGCTGTTTCTGGAGACACACGACACTTAAGATCCATACATAAAAAACCACTGAAGCATTAAGAACAATAAGGGGCTTACCAGGCATTTGCAGGACATAAATATCACAGCTTGCAAAGAGAAATGAAAAGGTGAGCATGGTCTGAATATATGCATTAGGAGTTCAGAATTTGTTTTTCTGCCTTTTACAAATTTTGTGGCTTCTAAATAGCAAGGCCAGACCAAATAGTTCACCTGGTAATCAGATTTGTGCAGTGGCTCTAGATGAATCTGCAAGAGGTCACAGATCTTCCAAAAAGCAGCTCTGAGCCTCAGGGTCAAAGATGTATTAAGAGATAAGACAGTCCCCAAAGGTGGCAATGACATTTTTCCTACAGCTTTTAAGGCAGTTTGGACAGATCTCAACATATACACAGTAGAAAGGTTGCCCCCAACTTCAGCCTGGACAGGCTGATCCTTTGGAAAGGGAAAAGGGCAGGGAAGCCTCTTCATCTCTGGCATCTTTACCACCCTATTTTACCAGCCTTGTCCTTGGCAGCCTTTACCAGCCTTGACCTGCAGAAACCTGTGTTCACCGTGTGTGCAGCCAGAATCAGATCCCCGTGGCCTGCTCTATGGTGGCTGTATGGAAGGCTGGCAGCCCCGATGGGAAAGGCTGGTTCAACAGCCCAGCTGTATTTTGGAGCTGACCTCAGAGCTCATGTCTGCTCTGAGCTCAGCTGCCCGAATAGCGATAGCTGGCCAAACCTCAGCTCCTTTATACTGACCCAAAAGGGACCAAGGGATGAGAGGGCCCAGGAAAGGTTTGAAACAAGTAAGGAAGAAGTTATCTAACGTTTAAATCCAGGGTTTAAGCCCAGAGGCGTCATGCACTGTAAATGCAGCCGTAATATTGTGAATCCCAAGATTTTGGATTCTTTAGTGCTAGTCCAACTGTAGTAGATTTTGATGCCAATAGTGTTTAGACATATGCAAATAAAATGTTTACCGATGGAGTAATTAGAATTACTACAGCTGTAGAAAAGTAAAGCAAGTACAAAAGCCTTTTTGCAAGCCATTAAAGGGTCACTAATTTTGTCTGTCTGGCATAATAAAAAGCAATGTCTGCATCCACAGATTTTATCCCACTTTGCACATGCACTTTAATCTAAATCTAATAGCAATCCTAAAATAAACTGTTAATGAACCTTTATATCCTTGTAAAACTACATTAAAATGCCCCCAAGGTATTTCAAAGCCAAAGAGTTAAAGAACTACCAAATTCACTACTTTGAGTCCCTTGTTGCCAAAATACACACAGAGTGTGGAAAAATAATTTTCATTTAATGTAGAATTGATAATGTGACTACAAACAACTCACAAACATGGAATTCTCCTCCAAAATAGAGGACTGTCTAAAGACGTGACTAAGTCCAAAGAATATCTCAGTTTGTTCATAAATATTCATGGTTAAAAAGTAAGGAACAAAATATAAATACATGGTCAGCAACATATTTTATAAATATGTGCCCTTTTTATTTAATTATTTGATTTTGTGTTGGTTTATTCTTTTTAATGAAAAACAAATCATGGTAGAAAGTCAGTACATTTCACACCTTCTGGCAAAAAAAAATCACATCTTTACCTTTTTATGTGTCACAGTACTTCATTCATCATTAATTTAGGTATTTTTTTGTCAGAGTCTTCAAGAGTTCATAAAGGAGAGATGTCTTGTTTAGGGAAAAGTGAAACATTTTCAGTGAACTCAGTTTCTTTTTTTTTTAATTTAAAATTTCAACAGGTTTCCACTGCATGTTAATGTGGAATTTGTTGTTATTGCTGTATTTTCATGTTACACTATCCAGGTTTGTTGGGCAATTTCTAAATCTTTAATAGTAGTCCTAATGGCATTACTTTTTACAGATTAGGAAAAAAAATTGGAATGCCATCTTAAATTACATAAACCCAGGGCTAATTCATGATTCTAAAGCAGTATAGGATTTGATAGTTCAGATAGGTTGGAGATAATTCATATGATCAAAATAACAAACAGTTTTGGGATTCAAATAACATAAAAATGTGATTTTTAGGTGTCTAAACATTCACTTCACTGTTTTAATTTCTTTAGGGGAGTTGGAAAATCTCTTAGAGATTATCTGTGTGAATCAAGTTGTTTAAAGGTAAATGGCATTCTATTTCTATACAGATTTTAAGATTTTCCAATTGGCTTATAATTAAAATGAAAAGCAGAAGTGCTCTCTTTGTTCAGAGCAAATTCAAAACCATTAGCACAAAAAGAAGTAAAGATGTTTCTATTTCTAGTGAAATAAAACATTTTAACATCTGAAGTGAATTTAGTATTTCACAATATTGCTAAAAATCATACTGAAATTGTAAGACAAAATATTTGGATACATTTCTTAAAGTCCTCTAATCAGACTGATAAAAAAAATGGGAAAATAGTGGAACTAGTGTCTTTTTTCATATTAACATACATATTTCAGATTTGTGTGTGTGTGAAGAGGTTTTGAGTTCTTTTGCCTAACTTTCAGGAACAAACAGTATCTGAGGTCATGTTTTTACACCGGACATACGGTGCTTTGCATAAACAGCCTTTTCAGTGGTGATAGCTTTTCTACCTTTACCATTTGAGCAGAAGGAGGATTAGAATTCCTCTTTAACCTAATAAATCATATAAAAATTATACAAGTATCTTCTTCACATTATACAGAAAATATCTTCAAATTGTGACACAGAGTAGTTAAAATATTTTAAATTCTTTTGGTGCTATAGATTCACAAAACCACCAGCTGCAAGTGAAGGGAGAAGTCACTTGAGAGATTCTCAGCTTCAAAAACTTACTGAACCCTTCAGGTTTAACTACAACCTGCTCAGCAAACTTGTGCCTACCAGCAATGAGAAGGTGTCATTTTCAAGGGCACCATGAAGGACAGAAAAGCAAAGAGCATGTTGAGGAATTCCAGCAACTTTAAAGAGACAAGAAATGATCAATCCTGTCCCTCTGCAGGTTTTTTCTTGGTATGTGAGACACTTCACCTTGACTGCAAAAGAGCTAAGAGGTGGGACTTCTGGATAGACACCAAGGGTTACTAACCTTGCAGTTAGAAGAGTTTTCAATTAAGCACTTCCATTGCCTCCAATATCTGGCCTTTCTCTTATTTTTATTTTTAAGAAAAATTCTAATCTATGAAATGAAAATTAGTTACAGTGCAAGTGTTTTGGATTTTTTTTTTTCAGGAGGATGTCTGTTTCAACAAAAAAATAAATATTACAAAGAAAAATTGGTATAAAAGAAGTAAAATGGTATGTATTTGTCTGGTCTGAATAACTTTAACAATTACATGTTTAAACTATATTCTAAATTATAGCTAAAAAAAAATATTAGGAAGCAAAGTGAGGGTGTGAAATTAAATATCGAGTTAAAAGGAGAATTAATTAAAGATTTATAGAAAATCAAAGAATGAAAATTATTTTTCCACTATTATGTAGTTATCTATTGAGCCCACTGAGGGCTAATCATTACACAAAGTGAAATTTCTTTAACACATAAAAAACACTGTGAAAAATTTTATTCTTTCAGCAATTTTCTTGTAGGTTACGAAGTTTAAAAAGCACTAAACCACACCAAAAAAAAAAAAAAAGAAAAGCAACAAAACCCACCTGTGGCTAAAATAACCAAATCCAGGCATTAATATAACAGCTACCATAGCCTGGCCTCCCATCCCCAGTGCTTTGGATCTGGGGATTTGTTTCTGTGAATATGGCTGAAAGACTTTTCTACCCAGAACTACAGCAGAAATTCTGCACATAGACCAATTTCAATAGATTTTAAGATTAAAGGTGCCGTGCTCTGGGCAAGTCTCCTTGGATTTTCTTCTGTATTATTATTTGGAAACACTTTTCCTCCTCAACCTAGATAGAAAGCGGTAGAAACTGAATGGTGTTTTCCAAGTACTCTGCAACATGCATATTCACCCTAGATATCACACCTCAGTTGTAATTCTCCATGGGATATCCCTTTTCATTTTACCATATTGCACAATTTATGTCTGCATTTTCTTTTCTCCTGGATTCTCTTGAGCTTGATGTTTTTCCTGGGCCACCAAAACTGAAGGAAGTTATTAATATTATGCCTGCTTTAGGTGTCCATTAATGAATATTGTTTAAAGAATTCCATGTGTAGGCAGCAGCACATCTCCATTTGCCTGACACAATGCTTTGCAATGACCTATCTGGTTCAGAACGTTATGGGAATCTCAGGCACAGAAGGACACTGGGCTCAAGGAGAGATGGGAGTCTCTAATTTAAGCCCTGGTAGCTGGCACCACCTTACATGCTAAATTAAAGTACTTTACAGTGATGTATTAAGCAGATCCAAGGGCAGAATCTGGCCCTGTAAAAACAATCATTTTGCGAGCTAGAAGATGCCATCTGCAATTGTTTCCTCATCTTAGAGACATTCTGCTTTCCCAGCACTTTGTGTTTTTATGAAAGCCATCAGCATTGGATACATCAAACTGCATTCACTACAAGCACCCCTGGATAACTTGCTAATTTTCACAGATTCCTGTCTGATTTGCTGGAGAACGTCTGCCAGCCCAGCCTGTTCAGTAGCCATCCCTGTGAGTCATAACACAGCAGCTCCAGATGGAATACAGGGCAAACATCTCCCTCCAGAGTTATCACCAGTTCAGTTCACATCAATCAACCAGCAGCTGGGACTGAAGAAACATTCACTGCTTTGCCTGGCTCGCTCATGCCTAAGACTCAGCACGTTAGAGCTGTGCTTTCTCTCACATCCAGTCCTTGGGGGTGAAAAAGCCTGAAGACTCACAGATTTCCCATGTGGCTACTCAGCCTTCAAGCGTCATGTCAAACTTAGTGAGCAAAAGAGATTTTGTCTTAGCACTTTGATTTGGTGTTTTTAATTCAGGGAATGAAGCTTCCCAGCTTACAGATGAGATCTTGTCAGTCTCACCTCCATCCAAGAGACAGAGGGGCATTATGTGTATTATTCTAAAGGCACAGGAGCAAGTGATTGGCAAGCCAAAGGCACGTCTGGGTTAACATCTGGGAAGCATGCACACTGAGTAAATGTGACTGCTCATGCCCATTCTGCAGCTGGTGGAAGTAGTAGGAGTTGGCTGGTGAACTGAGGTAATGGTGGGAATCCAGTTTTTGCTCTGTAGTAGCAGACGTGGCAGGAGGTGGCTGTTCCTTGAGCCAAGACAAAAATGGAGAGTGAACAGTTGGAGCACTCCATGAGCAGAGTTTCGGCACGAAGCTTTGCACAAGTGCTGCCTCTTGCCAGGGTGCCCTGCTGCGCGGTGTTCTCAGCCATCACCTGCGTGTGGGGAAGGCTGTAGAAGCCAATACCTTGGGGGACACAAAAGAAACAAAACTGTGTGGAAAACAAGTACATGGGTGAATAATATCTTCTGATCTGTTACAAGCACAAGCTGCAAACACCAGAGGGTATTTCTCTGATCAGAATTACCTGGGCTGGCCTAGATTTCCTGTGAGTTAATGAGTTAATAGCTCCTCATTCCCAAAAAAGGATGTTTGCTTTTGCAGGAGGTGATGGGCCTGCCTAAGTGGCAACAGGGACCTGGTCCGCAGGTCTGACTGCCATTTTCACAAAGGACATTCAATGCCCCAAATTTGCCCCTCCATGCTGTAAGCAAGTCTAAAAGTCTGAAGTCTCATTTTTGGGCACTTAAAAAAAAATAACCCAGTATTTTCTGGCCATGCATTCAATAACAAGAGGGAACTAAAACAGATCTACACCACAAAATTTAGGGTCCATTTTAGGGGCATCTATTTCACAAAAATTTAATCAAAGGCATAGTTCTGAATCTTACCTTTGGCTAACTATGCAAAGGTGTTATTTACCTGTGCTACCTGGACAAAGTGGGTAGGAAAACTTTGCATTATTTTAAATGTATTCATCTGTTAAAAATTTGACTCAAATAGTATTAGCATTGTGTATCTGAGGCAAAAGGGATGGTGAGCATATAAAAAGAAAATCGTACACTGCAGGACAGAGAAGAGGAAAAAAGTCAGCCCAAGAGGGACAAAAATGGTAAAGAAATAAATTCAGCTGGGAAATGAAATCGTACTATACACAAATTATATATGGAAAGAGAGAGAAGGAAATCTACTTCTGTAGGCTGGCCTTTTGTGAGTATCACTTTTATGCCTAGCTTCTGTATAGGTAGCACACTTTGCTTTTGCAGAATACCTGCATTAGGAACAGAAAGCTTGAATCACCTATAGGGAAAAAGAGAAAGGCCATAGGACTAAATCATAGGAGTCAAAGATTTGAAATATTGAGCTAAAGGTACAAAGCCAAAAAATACAGTGACAAATTCATGAATTCTACATAGTTGCTCCATTCAACATAAGGTATTGTTCACTGTCTCTAGTCCTGGGAGATATTTTATTCACCTGGAAAATTGCCTTCAGTCTGTCCAAAATAGCATTTTAGTTCTAAGATATAGGAATGTCATTAAATAGAGGGCATTTGACATTGCCGTAGGGCTTCCCAACTAAAAAAATGCTCTATCAGATAAGGGAATTTGGCACCATTGTACTGTTACTATCTACTGAAGCTAAATAAAAAATTACACCTTCTTTGCACCTCTTATACTTTGGAGTCTCCAGGGAAATCAGGCAGATCACAAGCGAGTTAAGACTCCAAATTGTCAATCAGAAGAAAAAGGAGTTTTCAACAATTTAAGTTGGGCAAGTGGATCACTCCCCAGTTTTAGCCAGGTGAAATAGCAAAGAAGCCCAGTTGGACTTTGACTCTTCTTCTGATTTCCCTTAGTAGTACTGAACAGAGCTTTTTTTAGCCTAATGAAAAGAATCTATAAGATTTTAATATGTCCGGTTCCACCCCCATCTCCTGTTTTCCCAAACTCATAATCACTGGAAAATTGTGTGCAACTCAGTGATAAAGCAGGCTTGTTTGTAGTTTAAAACAATGTGTCTGTTTCCTAGAGCAGTGTCCTGCTCATTCTTAAGCTTTCTTCTCTCAACCCACCTATCACAATTCAAAAATGTCATGTTAATGTTTTACAGGCAGACTCCTTCTGGATTCTTCTCAGAAACAGCAGCATCCTTGAATAATTTATACCAGTCTGTTTCTGCTTCACTTTTTCCTGCACTTCAGTAGGCTTCCACGAAGGAAGGGGGAGAAGGAATCAAGTAAGCAACTGCTAGCATCTGCCTCTATATCCGGCATTTGTCTTCTCTTATCCCCATCCCCCCACCTCATCAGGAAAGACAGGAAAGGAAATTCTTCTCTCAGAAATGTTAAAGGTTGAATTCAAGTTCAAGACTAGCAAGGCTTTCCACAGCTACAAGGATCACAGCAGGTAAAGTCAAGTTGAGGAAATGCCTGCATGTCAATACTGTCTGTGGCATCATAAGTGAAGGATGATTTAGTGAAATTGAGAGTTAGGTGGCAGTTTGACCATGCCAGGGTCTTCACGCAGGGTTTTACATTGCCTCCCAAGCTGTTCTGTTATTTCAATTGTTTATGCCTTTGCTGGAGAAAATTTAAAAACAAAGCAAAGCAAAATCAAACAACACATATATAAAACTCACAATCACATACTCACCACCTCAAAAAAAAAAAAAGAAAAAAAATTAAATTTAACCTGCAAAGTCGGTGGGACTGCTGGAGTGTTGCTTTTTAATCTGAAACACAGAGCAAGAGAAAAAGCAGAGGAGGCACCAGGGTCACAGTCAGGCTGGAAAACCCCCTACTCTGAGGGAATGAACTTCTTGACCGTATTTTCCACAAGTATGAAAACTAGAACTATACTGTTATAATGTAGCTTTCTAATCATTACAGTAGAAACCAAGTGGGTAATGTAAGCTGCTAGATGCTGTGAGATGTGGGTCTGCCCCAGCTCTGCCCTGTGCCAAAGAGCCTGGAGACAGAAGTGACTGTTCTACAACTACACATCTCATCGCTGCACTCACTACAGAGACTGTGCTGAAGGCTTGCTGATGTCATGCACCATATAAACTTTGAAAAAGCCTTTTGTAAATTTTATCCCAGTGCTACTATCTCCTATGCCAACACAAGGAAGGCCAAACTGCCAAAGGAATTTGTGCCTTTGAAAAACCTTGATGGCTTTCTTTGAATTAATTTTTCCTAGCCAAAATAAACAAAGGACATCTAAATCCTACTGGACTCACATAGTGTCACAAGAAGACTCAGACTTTTAGCCTCATTATCTTGGAAACATCCAAAGGAGGACCCCAGGTGTTTAGCTGTCGTGTTCTTGACTGCAGTGCTGGTCTTTAGACAGGAACATTTTATCCCTGCAGGCATTCTCACTCTTTGTTTGTCTTTTAATCTTATCTTCAGCCACTTAAAGAAGAAAAATTATTTTCAGTAGCTTTCACTGTAAATCAAAAGTAAGTCTGTGTTTCATACAGGACATTCCTCACCCATTTACTGAATCCAGTAGCAGCATCTGCAGTAACACAGGGCAAATACAACATTCAGCTGAACACCTGCAGTGCACTGAGCTCCAAGTCACCTGTGATGGGTAAGAAACAATGACATTTTGAGAGCTCGCTCAAAATGCCACTCAGGAGGCTCAAACTTTCATCTTCCACTTTTGAAACCAAAACACTGAACATGGATGACTAGGTGATAAAGCCTTCACCTAATCAGTTTATCAAAAGTACAGGGAATATATATCTTCATTGCAGTCATTGAAAGCAATACTAACCTACTTGGTATAACTTCACCAGCTAGTGCAGGCTAACGGGGAGGCCAAATCATCACAAAATTGCAGAGACTACCTTGGTGATACCTTTTTCCAGCTTTCTCAGTAAGACTGGCAATAGGTTCTAAATTTCCACAACTATTTGGTAATGGTACCAAGTTATCTTAGGATGTAAAGCTTTTTCTATTATATCTGCAGAGAATGAAATTAAACCCTTGCGTGCTGCAAGGAAATACCATAGAGAAAACTGTTATTTCTTAATTTCAAAAAGATTTTTTGAAGTGCCAGAAGGTTTCTAACCTGCTTTCATAGCCACAGAAATTTGTTCATGTAGAGAGTATGCAACTGTAAATTTTAATTTTAGAAGGACTGAAGTTTAATTGTGCTAATAAAATATAAAAGATAATGAAGTAAGGGGTCAGATGTTTGTAGCCTTAAGAAACAGCACCATTATGATTTAAATATCAGTCGTAAATCAACGCCAGATCAATATTTGACACTTGCACTATATTTAAATAATATTGCTTTAAAGAATTCACTGTTGAGAATACAATTATTCCTCAGATCAGGCTAAAGAAGGACCAATATAATAAACAACTTGGAATTGTAAGTATATTTCCCACAATGATGTTCCAAAAACCCATCCTAAATAAATCTTTTGTAATATCTCATTATAACTCATAATTTAGTCATATGAAGAATTAAAGAAATGAAATGTGGTTCTTCTCTAATACTGTGGATGTTTTATCTCTGCCCCTGAGAATCATTTCACATGATAACTGAAGGCTGGAACCACATATATTATATCAAGTGTGATTACGAAAACCAAAATTATTTTAGAGTTTTGGGACCTATAAGAGGATGTGATATGCACTTATCAGACCTCCAGAAGCCTCAAGTACATGAAACCTCTTATCACTATATGAGGCAGGGATTAGAAAATACCCTTCCTTATTAGCATGACAATTGATTAGAGGAAATCACATCTACATTACATGGTCCCAAAATGGAGAGGGTAAGTGTTTTCAGGAGACAGACATGCAGAGATAGAACCATGTACCGCTGCAGTGCCAGGATGGGGAGAGCTGTTGGATCAGCTGTTTAATCTTACCAGTGACCCTACCCAGGAATCTGGGGTATTATTGGGCTATACAGAGCTAAAGATACAAGATGGATGGGAAATGAGTTTGGCATGGGGAGTGCTTCCAACTTTTATCTAATTTGATCAGTTTGACACTAAAAAGTTTCAGTTGCCAAATGAAACTAAAATTAGCTAGAAATCTAGAAACTTTCCTTAGCTAGAAAGCAAGAAATTGTAATGGCTTGGGTTAGGACTTCTCCTGAGAGGAGGAAAAAAAAACCAAAGCAATAAACTTTAGAAACTTCCAAGTTTAAAGGGTAAAATAAATTATCCATACAAACCTGAAAATTTAAATGGATAACTTATTCCAACCCCATTTAATTTATTGGTCTGAACTTTCTGCTTCCTTTTTTATCTCTTATTTATTTTCTCTTGAAAAACTATGCTAACTTACCTAGGTCATTATCTATTTCTGCTGATACAAAAAGTCAATAGCAGTAGGATTGGGTCTTCTGCTACTGCAACCTGAGGCCTTGTAAAATCTCTCAGAGATCATGGAAAAACAGCTAAGCAGGGTATGAGCACTTTCCAAAACAAAACCTTTCCCAGCACAATTTCTGAGATAAGAAAACAGTCTTAGTTGTGTGCGAGCTCCAACACGCATCAACATTATTTCAGAAATCAGATGTCTCATTCACATCAAAAGTCAGAATGATCCCAATCAGGAACAGCTGTTTTCACATGCCATAGCCAGATAACAGCAGCTACTGAAGGCAGACAGCTGGAGCTAGTTGGGATATTCCTACACATATCCACAGTGTGCAAACAAATACTTGAAATTTGTCACCAGTGTTTGCCTTACAGGACTGTAAGGCAGAAGTTTTCTTAAAGGTAGCTGACAGTGGTGAATTCTCCTCTCAGTTTTGGTCTCTAGTGTGTGTGTTTGCCTTTTGAGGCAAACAGCTTAGGAGTTGTGCTCACAATACAGACAGAAAAAGATCTTGCTAGCCTTCTCTCCTACCAGCCAAGTTTGCAGATTTATGCTTTACTAACACCTTAGAGTCACACCCTGTACCACTGCTTTTTTCTACACCAAAAATCTAGCCCATTTTCTAATTCTAGTTGCACAGGAAAATGCTAGATCAATATTAAAACCCTGATGTCAGGAATTTAGGGGTATTAGGGAATCTCTTGTGCCCCACCATCAATGAATTTCTTTTTCCATCATCCCTTTCCTAAAGAAACAGGCCTGCGTTTCTCTTTCAGGGAAGGCTGTTGTGAAGTTTGTAAAGTAGCAGCTCTCATACCTCATCTCTTCCAAATTTCAGTACATTATTAATCTGACAATAGTAATGTTGTTCATTCATAGTTCAGGGTTCTCAAAGATTTGCCTTGAGTCATTTCTCATCAGCTCCAAAGGCAGTCTGTCAGCTGCAATAGGAATCTATGTTATTATTGTAATCTAGTGTCCATGTGCATGGCAGGAGGACAGTTAAATAAATCAGGGATGATTTCTGGATTTCTAACCTGTTACTGCATGTCCCTCTTTCCATAAATGATCTGGTATCTGGCAGAGATGATACTATGGATGAGAGCCAGCTTGCTAAGGAGACAGCCAATGCTGATGGTAGAAGAGGAGACAGTTGTTATCAAAGTGTTGTGGTAGGAGTGTGGCTTCAGGTGACATTGCTGACTTTGGAGGACTGGTGCCTATGTTTAAAAGATGAGGTAAAAGAGATGATGAAAGGTATATTTTTTTAAAAAAACTTTTATTTTGGCGCAAATTAATCCAGAGCTAAGGAATTCTAGAAGAACATCCAAGTTAGGTTTTCATTCTTTTGGCTTCTGAGAGGGCTGTGCAACTAAGATGCTGGTGATGACACAGAGCAGACAGGTATTTCTTATAAGAAGCTGCCTCAGAATAAAAACAACCCACCAAATGCTTTGTGTTCTTTTTTGATAATTTTAAACATTTGGCAGAGTAATAGAGCACTTTGGAATATGAGTGGGTGTTGCTCTTTGCAAATGTAAATAAATAGATCATAGCATAAAAACATCGAGGTAAATGTTTTTTTTTTTTAAATATCAAAACCAGGAAAAAATAGTGAGAGAAAAAGAAATAAAAACCATGAAAATCATCATGACCAACAACAGAAACTTTAGGATGTCCAACCATTCCTTTAAGCAGAGAGATATAACTGTCCAGCTAGAGAGAGAAAGAGGAAACAAAAGTGTATATTGCTGCTCACATATATTTGAATTCTTGGCTATATTGAAACACATCAGTTCAATCACTATGCTCAGATAGTTATATCAAAGTAATTAGAGGAATGCAATGCAATATGCTTTCCTTTAATAGTGTAAATAGCTTAATCAGCTTATTCAGAGCATTATTCAGTTACACATTCAGTAGCAGCTTTCGGAAATGTTTGATTTTTTTGCTCTGAAATGTTCCCCATTGTCTTTTCTAAAGACATGAACAAATGTGAAAGCATGAAAAAACATTTCTACCTCTCTCTCTTTTTTTTTTTAAAGGTAGTTTTAGGAATAATCTTTAAGGCACTTTTTTTTTTCTTCTTCTTTTTACATAACTAAAGAGTCTTTTTACTCCATGGCAATTCTAACCTTCCTGTAATGATATTGGTAAATAAATGGGGGAAAGAGAAAGAAATCAAGATGTTGTGTCTGTCTTCTCCATATCTGCTTAATTTTGGAGAATTTATTTTGTTGAAAATAGTGGTGGGGTCCAAGGTACAATTTCTATCACGGTTTTCAATTCTAGTGATGCTGAGCTCCAAAAATTGGCTGAAATTCATTTCCGGGCTGCTGAATGCTTCAAACATACATTTTCATTTTCTCTATACAAAACTAAGGCCAGACTGAATTCTTCAGCCTAATATAGCTGTGAAGATTGAAATGCCAAAGTACTTTTTAGTGATGTCCCCAGCTTGCTCATACATGATGTTGAATTTTTTTTTTCCTTTTGCATTAGTCTTTCCTGAGAAGCCTGAGACTAAAAAATTAAACTACATGGACCTGATAATAGTAAGCATGGATAGAGTTAAGTCTCTTTTCATAGACCCCAGTTCAGTATTTTGTTCAAGCATAGACAGTTCTTGTGAGCAAACTTTTGCAGCAGTGGCTGAGGCATGCGCTGGCCCAGATCTTGTTGGAACAGAATGAAAGCCACACAGCTTTCCATAAAAATACACCATGCACTTATACCCCTTCGAGCACAGTGGAGCAGCTCCTACATGCAGCATTTTTATTTGCTCCAAGGTCCATACGTTACAAGTAGCTGACCAGTCACAATGGGTAGGGGGCACTGAGTGGATGTGTTGCTACAGCAATTTTTAAAGTCATGAAACAGAAGCATGTGGGAGAGAGAGCACAAGGAGCACTCACTTGAATAAGTTATGTGCTCAATTTCTATGTGCTGATAATTTGTTGAGTCTGAACCACCACAAAATAATGCACTTGACTGGTTCAGCTGCTTCTTTCCTGTAAGTTACAAAAATACACAAAGAAAATTTCTGCTCATGGTCAAGTAATTCAGAGAACAAGTATGGGATACAATGGACAGTAAAAGAAAGCTGTATGAGAGAGAAGGTTCCCTGTTACCATATCATATTTAATACCCCTGCATGTGTTCTTGAGTGCAGATTAAGTGAGAAAAGTTCTCCAATAGAAATAAAAAAATATATACCAGGGACTCTCTAATACTTATTTCTCAATTGCATTGTTCCATAAGTTTCTGAGGAAGGGAGAGTTTAAGAAAAATAGAGGTTCTTTCTTTATGGCTGGACATTTTTAAGTTATCATTTGTAAAACCACATAAAATGACTTAGTTGTCAAAGAATAACTGAATTACATAAATAAAACATTACATAAAAGACATCTCAGTACAATTTATGTGAAGTGAATTTCACAAGGACCAGTCTATTGTAGAAAATTCAACTTATCTCTTCCTGATCCTTTTATTCTATCTAAACATAGAAATTTATGTCAGTTCAAAAAAATCTATTACTGTTTCTCAAAACTGAATCCATTATTTTCCCTCCATGATCCATCAGGTAAAAACAAGTGCAATAGACAGTTCTAGCAGAGCCTTGAACATAAAAGGCCTAGAGAATAGAATGAGATCTTTTAAACCTATCTTGCTGTGCACTATAACTGGAAATGATAACCTTGAGGTTTAATTTAAAACAAGTCATAGAAAAGACCTCTGACTGTAATTGTTATCTGTCACATAAAAAAAAGTTATTTTAAAATGGAAATGGGCTTGAAAATGTATAGTTTTGCTTATTGCATTGCCTGTAAGCAAATTGAAGTCTGTGAAGGTTTATCACTCTTTGCTGCCTTCTTCCTTCAGTCTTTCTTAATAATGGGCCCATTTGACTGCAAAAAATATGGAAAGAAAAAGGTGAAAACAAATTATTAATTTTCCCTATTACTTTTTATTTCCAGAGGTTTACTGATTCTGTTGCATTTAGTGATTTTTGTTTCCTTTGTTCCCCTGCCAGCCCAAGGAAAAACAAAAACCCAAAATTAGACCTCATATTAGAGTAGCAGCATTTATCTTGTATGGCAGCAGTTTCCAGACAGGCCAAATGCAGGAGTTGAGTGCAAGTGCATAGATTAAGCCAGAAAGAGAAACCAATGGATCTCAGATCAGCATCTGCAGTTTCCAAGCTTGGCCTCCACTGGATTGTTCATAGTGGCAAAGGGACTCTACCAGGCACCAGATTTAGTGTAATTAGAACAAAATAAAAGTGAACAGCCTACTTTCCTGCTTTTCCTTGCTTTTCAATTTGCTTTGAAAAGAAAGTGCACCGGTCTCAAGACACATAGCAGTGAGGTGAAAACAGAGCTCAGGCTTGGAAGACAAAGATTCACTGCACCTTTTCACCTACAGTACATTTTGGGGAGGCCAGACGTGCACAGGCTGCCTCAAAGATGACCACAAAATTAATTTACATGTTGTAGTGCCTACAATGAGACACACTAAAGTGAACCTACCTGCTGCTTTTCAGACAGCACTGCAGGTCTCCCACCCTGGGCCAGCACATAGGAGAGGCAGCTGGCAGACCCAAACTCTATGAAGCAGCTGTGGCTGTGCAAGCACAAAAAGAGAAAGCCGAGATCGAGTGGCAGGATGCAACAGCAGGGAAAGGTGCCTGCCAGCAGCAGCCCAGTCTGCCAGGCTGCATCACCTGGAGGCTATCATATGCAGGTTCCTGCTCCTCACACAGCTCAGCAGGGTGCAGCTCACCTCCAACTTCTGCTCCTTTCAGCCTAAGGTGGCTCCCGAGGCCACACTTGGTAGAGGGAGCTTGAAACTGCTGTCTGCAGTTTGCAGCATGTGGATTATTACACACCCTCCTCAGCAATGGGTCTCATCCCTGCCAGATTTCTTCACAGCAGCAAACACAGAGAACCCTGCCAAGGGTGCTTCAGAGGAGAAATGAAGCTTTGGGGCACTGATTCATCATCTCAGGGAGACTCTCTCTCCTTTAACTATTAAAGAAATTAAGGAGACAAAGAAGTCAATTTAGCTGGACAAATAGACTTTTTACTCCATAAGTGTTGGTTTAGGAATATATTCATTGCCCAGGTGGGACTTCTTCAGAACTAATGGTGTCACTACAGTGGAATTCTGCAATATCCTGTTGACTTCCACCCAAGGAAAGAGGCCAGCACAGAGCAGCTTGGACCAGTTGGTGTAATTTGGAATTCTGAAAACTTTCGTATTTCCCTGCTGTTGATTATTTTCTTTTTCTTTCTTTTTTTTTTTTTCTGGCAGCTTGTGTCCTGTGAAATGCACATATCTGTACTGAGCTTTGGTTTGTTTCTGTTTTTTTGATTGGGCAAACTCGATTTTTATTTGCAACATTCTTTATGTCCTAAGTCTGAAAAATCATGTTAGAAATACTGCTTGAACAGGAAGATCACAAGTTTGATGCAGAGATCTTTCCACATAACACCATTCCTATTATTATTATGTAAACCCATTCTGTGGGATTTGTTAACCTGTAACTGTAACAGTGTTAAACACAGCTCCTAGTTAGATGAGATGCATGGATTGATGGAAGCTTGATAATCATAAATAACATCTTGTTGAGGCCATGAGACAGAAGCTAGAACAAGGCTCAAAACAAGCATGGACGGAGGACAGCAGGAGATTTTGCCTGAGAATCTCCCAGGTCCTTCCATGCCAATTTTTATCAGATGGGTTTGGCAAAGCCATTTAACCTCTTCTTCTTTCAGAGTGGCTGATTACTTTCCAAAATCATATGGATGCTATGACAGCTAATTAATTATAGCTGTATTATGCTTTACAAATTTAATTAGTATAAAGAGGGTTAGTAGAGAGAAACACTGCACAGAAAATTAAGTTGAACGTAGACACAGTGCTGGAAAGCCACTGTAGTGAGATAGAAAGAGGAGAAAAATTATAAATAAGGAAAGGGCTTTTGAATGATGAGTACTTAAGAGGTGTGTATGAAAGAAATGAGCAATGTGCTGCCTTCCAAAGGCAGAGGAGGGGGAAAGGAAATTAAAAATTAGAGCCAAGGCAAGCAAACGATGAATATATTTGATATATAAAGTGAAGATAATCATATGAAAAAGATATTTTAAAAGCCACCAGTAGTGGCTCTTTCCAGTAGTGAATCTTTCTGATATTAGAGGAAAATGGTAGCACACTTGTATTGACCTCACACTATGTTAGTACAATACAGTTCTTAATTCCTGATTTATATTGTTAAATAATTAACCGATGACTCGTAAGTAAATAATTAAAACTTGGTTCTGTAAGCCTCACAAATGAGAATATAAAACTGTCACAGTACTACCAGGTTTTAGCAGAACCAATACTGTAGTTAGGGAAAGGGGTAAAAAAAATTTAACATCTGTAGCTATATAGACTGCTAGAAGAAGCATCCAAGCTCCATTTCTCCATGCAACAAAATAAAATGGATCATCTATTACTTAAATCTCCTGTATTAAAGTTGAATTTGAAGAAAGTAGGAGAAGGGATTGCTAGTTACTCTGCAAGATACCTAGACCTGCCCTATTAGAGAGGGTGCATGACTTGGGGAAGCAGGATTGAAAAGGCTGTCATCCTAAAACACTGAGACAGTCTCGAGTTCATGTTGAAATATCTTTTCTTACAATAGCCCTAAAATTAAGAACCATAAAATAAATCCTCACAGTTCAATGGACAATAACTCATGGATATTTAACAATCTTAAGAACAAACAGCTTCAGGAACCTAATAATAATTTTGTTAATTCTTGCAAAACAAGTACAGTAGACAAAATATAAAAAGATCAGCCTGTACATCCACAAAACAAAATAATTCCTTTCCTCCCATGAATATCTGTTTATTTTCACATATAGCAAAACCACATGTACTTCAATTCTAAGCAAGGCAATTAATTTGGATTCTGCCAAATCAGAGCCATCACAGTCACAGGATTACTTTTATTATTTTTTACAATGAAAGGACTCTGGAAGCACAGATCCTGCTGTGTAGATCCATCACATTTCTTCATGAGGACAAACTGATAGGAATGAAAAATCTAACAGTAAATAATTATTCCAATAAAGAAATGACAAAAAGGTACAATAGTTACTTAGCTAGACTCATTTCATTTGTTTGTTCTTGCAATATGTCATTTTAAAATAAATAGATGACACTTCCTTTTTTAGAAACACCCACCCTCCATTTTCCTGATGCTTTGTCTTGCAAAACACTTGCCAGCAGCCAAAATTTTTAGAGATTTTGAAGATCAGGGAGGGGATGAAGTATACAAGGATTCTTTAGCATCCCAAATAGCCCCTGCACGTGAGGTTAGGCTGACTCCAAAGCCTCTGATAGCCATATTGGCTTCTTCATAAGCTTCAGGACCATCCTCAGTGTTAATGTATGTTGGCCTGGGCCTAGGCTTGGGACTGGGCAAAGGACTAGTGTTGAAGTAGCCATCCAGCCGCTTGCTGAGGACCTCAAAGGTTGGCCGACGATCGGCCTCCGCGCTCCAGCACTCCAGCATCATCTTGTACAGTGGCACCGGGCACGTCTCTGGCCGAGGAAGTCTGTACCCATTGTCCAGCTTCTGGATCACCTCGACTCCCGCCATACCTGCAAGCCAAAATGAGTTCATCAGGCTACTCAGGATCTGCTTATGGATGCCACGAGTTCATCTCTCTTCAGCTCAGGATCACCGTAGAATGGTTTGGGTTGGAAAAGACCTTAAAGATCACCGAGTTCAAACCCCTCCCATGAGCAGGGCCACCTTCCACTAGATCAGGTTGGTCAAAGCGCCTTCCAGCCTGGCCTTGAACAATTCCAGGGACAGGGCCTCACCTCTTACTGTTTACCAGCAATTGAAAACCACCTCCAACATTTCCCAATCACCCCACCCTGACTGTGCCAGCTGCAAGGTATCACAAATAAGTTTGTCTGGGTGTGAGGCTTTTCCTCCACCATTTAGGTTTGTAAAAATTTTTCGGACATCTATTTAGCTTAAATAGTTCCTAAACACCTCTAGTCTCAGAGACTACAAAATCTCCTAAGAAAACCTCACCGGCTACTGAATTTTCCTCACATTTCGGAAATTTTCCCTAAAGTAACCCCTAGGTTTCCTCGAGGACAGCTAGGCAATCATATCCTCCCTGCTCCATCACCAGCAGTCATGGAGAAGAAACCATTCCCCTAGCTTTGCTATACCTTTCTATATTAAGATTATTGTGCTGTTCCCTTCCAATTTTTTACTCTTTAAATTAAATCTTGAATTGTGTTAACTTCTATTCCCTAGATCTCTGAATAGTGTTTCCTCTGCATATTATCTACTGCCACCACAAATCAACATAACCTCTTCTAACTGATTACTGAGAACAAACTCCTGAAAGTAATACCAAGTAAGCAAATAACTTTGGCAAAACGACTTTTTCTACTTTCAAGATACAGATAAACTATGCCTTTGCAAAGGGGTAATACTGAATGGATTTTCAGACAATATCCAGAGCCACGGTGTTACATATTTTTTATACTAAAATGATTTATTTATGTGTGTGTGGGTCCATATGCACACACCTATACTTTATATAAGACTTCAGGATATTTTGCTTTGCTTTTTTTTTCTCAGAGCAATTTTGCAGGAGGTTAGGGAGGGAATAAAAAAAGCAAAATCAATTTTTCCTTTTACAGAAAATATCAGTTTGGGACCCTGTGAAATGTAGTTTATGGCAAACGCACCACCCCTCAGGCCTGTACAGACACAACATAACTTTTTTTTGCTTTAGTCCTTCCCTTGTGTTCTACTCACCAGCACAAAATGAGTCACAGTCAATCATCTCACTGATATCTTGTGTTATTGGAGCTATAGTTCCTTAAACATTTCTTACAGCACTAGAAATATTAGCTGCTCTCAGACTACTATATCTACTTTTGAAGTTGGTGACATTTTATTTTTTAATTATTTAATTTTTGTGATCCTTTCCTTTATGAAGACTTTTCACTGCAACAATCAAATGAGGCAGGGGGTAAAAGCACCCTGATTTATTTTTCAGACATCTTCTTCCTGAAGTGCTTGTTCAGCACTTCACACTTCATCTTCCATGAGATATACTAAACAAAAAAAATTTAAAAAGACCAGTTCTGGAATAAAAAACCCTTCCTTTATTTATTCCTGATTTTCACATTCTGAGAATTGGCACCTTTGATCTGATGATAGAAGAAAATAGCCAGCTGGCTTAGGCGCCTGTGCAGTGCAGGTTGACTCCAGCAAAAGGAAGCTTGAATGTGTGCTAACCATAGCCTTGTAAAGCTGCCAGGGGGCCTGGGGAAGCCAGAAGGTCTGGCCCACTAAATGGACCTCATCTGAACAACCTTTTTCATCTCTTTAAAGTTTTAACCCTTTAACATGCTCGTAGTACAGGAATTCAACCTTCTCTTTTGTGTCATTCTGAAATCAAGAAATAAACTAGAAATCATTCTTTAGCTAAAAGTACTTACCCTGATAAGGCATCTGCCCATAGGTGATTATTTCGAACAGAAGTATCCCAAATGACCAGACATCTGATTTAGTGGTGAATTCGTTGTCATGGATTGCCTCCGGGGCTGTCCACTTTACTGGGAGTTTTGTTCCAATCATAGATTCATATTGTCTTTCATTTTCTACCTATCATGGGTAAAATGAAGCAAGCCTGGTTTCAGATCTGCTTCAGCAAAGCACTTAAGCACTTGACTAAGCTCAGCATGTGCTTAATATTATCATCTTTTAACCAAACTCTTGTTTTTCATGTAAGTAGCCATTTTCTAGAGTCTTATCATTTGATTCAGCTTTTCAGTTGAAAAATGCAGAGGCTTCATCAGAGGCTTTTCTAAACCGTTTATCATTTCAAGCGAGAACACAGCATTGGAGTGGCTCCTGATTAATTATGACTTGCTACTGTGAATTCTGGACCTGGCATGCAAGATTTCAAAAGTCTGTCAGGAGTGGCAGTGCGAGCATCCTGCTGACACTAGAGACCAAATGTCTCCACATCTGGTCCACAGTAAAGAAAGAAGGCAAGAGCAAGAGCTAATGAATTTCGGAACCTTTCTTCTGTGATTTATTGTGGTTTTGAAGGGCCATTGACTTTGATAACAGTCACTTAAGTAGGTTTTTGGTGAAGAAAGAATAAACTCTGACTGATTCAAATTAACATATTAGCTTCCAGTGAGCCAATTAATGTAAAGAGTAGGTGAAAGACACAAAAAATTTGAGTTACAAATTTGTAGAATCATGTCCTTAAAGGTTTAAGGCACAGACATGTTCATCTTTTGTGAACATTTCTTCTCTCTTTATCTCTTACTTGTAATCTAGCATACATGAGTCACACCTAAGCCTTGGTCAAGTTTTTCACATGCAAATCCAGACATATGTGTACCATATTTTGCTTTTTTTGTTGTTTAAATACAAAAAGCATGTTTCCCAGCTGCAATGCTTCATAGTTTTGAAAATTCTGGTTGTTATTGATTTGTATCTCTATACTTATACAGTTAGTATCTTGACCATAACAATCATCTCTAGAAAAAAGAAATTATTTCGCTACACTAAATAACACATGAAAAAATACAGATTTAATTTCTCACACTTAATTCTTTGTATGTGACCATGTTAGTGTTTTGGCTTAGGAGACAAAATATTCCTAAGAAAGTCTGCCCAAATAACCCTATGTCCAAATATTTAAGTAAAGTTCAGTATTAACAAGAAATGTCAACAGCTGTAAATTATTACCTTCTCTAGTTAGGACAGAAAAGAAATATCCATTATGAGCATTGTTCATTTAAAAAGATTTTTTTTTATGTTAAAGAAATAGTAATATAAACTTATGCATATTTAGAAGAATCACAATTAAATTAAAAGAATTTGCAAAGCCCCTTGATGCCTTTGTTAAGCCATTATTCTATACTTCATTATGTAATAAATCCAATTCTGTTATGAACTTCAATTTCTGCTGCTTGAATGGATAAACAAAATGAGAAGTGGAAGACTTTTTTCTCTGTTTTTCCTTCTCAGTGCAAGTACATAAATAAATAAAACCCAAACAAACACAGACTCAGAAATTATGGATTTCATATTGAAATCCATAAATTATGGAAAAATAAATCTTTCCAACACTGATTAAATCGTTTTTCAGAGGTAGGAAATCTCATTTCTAAACCACAGCTCTTTCATAGGTAGACTTTGGTCAGTGATACTTTGCATTCTCTGCCTTCAAGGATGAGAGAAATAAAAACCAAAACAGTGCTGTGGCAAAGAATTTGCAACTGCATCAGATTTGAAGCTCGGAGAGCTCACTTTATGAACTTTGCTGTTAGCTGTGGAGAGGAATAAGATCCTTTTATGATTACTACCTGCGATCACAAGCATCATGGAGGCAGTGGAGAAGTGAACAAGGAGAGAATGTATGTCAATACATTTTTATATGCCTTCCCTAACATGCCCAGGTGTATAATCTTTCCATCATTTATCTCCATGTTGCAGACACTGTGGGTGAAGCTTGTCCAGCAAAGGGTATTGCTTGCCAGGATCCTTTCTGGGTGGCTGGTTGGGAAACAGACACCAGAATTCTTCAGACTGACACAAAGGCACAGGAAAACTTCAAACCTTGCATGGCACAATGCAGGTAGAAGATACAAGTGAACATGTGTATGGGTCCTTTTGTCCCTGGGCTTGTCTTTGTCTGAATCCATCAATTCAGGAGTACAATTCATTCTTTAGTTGGCCTCTTCCACGTTGTTCTCCAGAGTTAAAAGCAGGGACAATTGACCCTATCACAACCTACCTTAAAAACTCTTGTAAGTCCAAAATCTGCCACTTTGTAAACCTTGTGTTCGCCCACAAGAACATTCCTGGCTGCCAGATCCCGATGGATATATTTCTCAGATTCAAGGTATGCCATCCCAGAAGCCACCTGAGCAGCCATGTCTACTTGATCTGCCAGGGAGATTTGAGAGCCTCCATCTTCTGTTTAAAAAGGAGATGACAAGAACGACATAAGAACAAGAGCAAGATGCCAATTTCAGACATAAATAACTGAAAACCTGACTCGTCCAAAAAGCCAACACAATAAAGCAAACCACGCAATACAATAAAGTAACAGCCCCACCAAATGACAGGGATTAGTGAATGACAGTACTTATTTCCCAATAACTGAGTAACAATGCTTGTCCCATCCTCTCTAAAAGAGTAGATACTAAATGCAGGAGTTAATCTAGGCCAGTAAGGAGCTGCTGATACAGTCCAAAGAGAAAAAAATTTTATCTGCTGATAGTAACATAGTATGCACCTTTCTGACAAGTTCATAAAACTGTTCCAAACTGTGGGTAAGAGTTAATATCAGTACCCAGTAGCTACAGCCAGAGGTGACTAAAGATGGAAAAGAACAGAATTATCCTTGTTCCCTGTTCTCTGATGATTCTGACGAGGAAAAATACCATCTGCTGTCAAGTATAACTCATTTTCACTTTCCAGTCCACTTGACTGCTTCACGCTGTTATCTCTGTTCTCGCTACTCAACAGTAGGACTGTTCGAGAAGCTGCCTGCTTCTCCAGTAGAAATTTTAAAGCAATGCGCATGTCATTCCCACCACATTAAGATAAGCAAATTCCAGAAATTGAGATTTGGCAATCAAAGATCATTGTTCAAACAATGTAGTAGAAGAACTTTGACCTGAGCAACTTTTCTCCACAAATGAAGGAAAGTCCTAGGCCTTGAAAAACTGCAGCCAAAAATTGTAAGATAGGTAACCAAAAAAAGAAATTAAGTGGGGTATAACACATTAAAGTACAAATTCAGTGCCTTTGTGGCATTTTGGGGACAGCTAACCAACCTTCTCAATGCAAAGAATTTAAACCAGGAGGTAATTGACGGTAAACCAAATCAATGTTACATTCAGAGGCCGCTGTCCCAAATGCTGCAGCTCTGAAGCATGGCTTTCTACCTCTGTAGCCTCTAACACTCAAGACCGTTTCAACATTCTGTTTCAGAACCTTAATACCAAAAGGCTGAATCCTTGCTGCTAGGCCTATTGGCAGCTCTTTGTCATCAGGTTCATGACTTTTACTTACTGCCTCTGTGTTAGAGAAATAAAACTTTTGTAGCTGGCAGTTTTCTCTAATTTATTTTAAATTGTTTTGCAGTGATAGTGTGCCATAGCATTGTTTTAAATACCCTCCTCCAGTTCTGGCATTTTATATGATATAACCTTGTCATCCCACCTTATGAAGAGTGTGAAATGCCATTGTTTCCTAATCTATTCTGCAATGTCCAGGCCTTGAAGTTCCTGTTCATCTGGGTGCTCTGATATAATTAGGCAGAAAAAAAAAAAAATTGTATTTGTCCTGTATGTGTCTTACCCTACATCCTTTTTGAGGCTAAACTCATTGTTGTGATAAACCAGCACTAAAATTATTTACTTCTATTATTGACTCAGAATGTCTTTTCCTCTCCTACATATATGTTGAATACTGCCTGGACTTTTAAAAGAGAGAGGGACAAAAATTGGGCTGTGTGAAAATCCACTCAGTCCACAGAATAATACAACACTGGACATTTTCAGTTCTGATAACTGGCAGGCATGAACACTTATTATTCATCTTGCTAGACAAAGATATAAATTCACAAATGATGCTTATATTGTATTTAATTGGAAAATAACTAAATGTTTTCAAGCATCTTGCATTAGTACTTGGGTTCTGGTAGTTTGTCTACATAGGCTTTAAATATTCCCTTTCACACAACTTCATCTGCAGGTGTTGTGAGCTATCTGCTGGAGAAAGCAAACAAGGATACCAACAAAGTTGAGTACAGGCTGGTCACTGGTCTGCTGATGCTCCAGGACAGGCTGACTTAAGCTTGCTCCAAGAGACAAAATAAGGCAACGCCACAGGAAAAAGGGATGGCTCATCAGCCTCGTGTTTAATGAGCTGCTTCAGTGCAGAAAGGAGTTAGAACTGCTAAACCCTTTCTGTTTTATTCCCTGCAGGACACTCAGGTGCACCATGCTAAAGGACAAGGATGAGATCCACCTCTAATGCTGGAGTGGCAGCTGAAAGACCATTTCTTTCCTTAGGGCTTGTTTGGAATACCAGACTGGGCTGACCTACTGCCTTTAGCCTGTGGACTGAGGGAGGGGAAGAGGCCACTGTTGCTCTGGCTGCTGCAGTATTTCTTGGATGATCTCTCTCTGAAAGCTGGCTCTGCACTGCAGCTGTTCTGGAGCTAAAGAAGGGAAAGCTTTAAGGAGGAGCCTCAGCTGACCAGGAGCTACAACTTGTGCACAAAGACAGAGGATGAAATCATGGCTCTCTTTGGGATGTGAAGTGTAAATCATGTATGTCTGTCTCATAAAGATTTCTGACTACACCTCCAAAACTCCAGGCTGGGCCAGACAGAGCACACAAGTTCAAGCACAACTTCTTTGGATAAGGTATGCCAGTACCTCACCACCCTCATAGTGAAGAATTTCTAAGAATTACACAATGTAAACCTACCATCTTTCAGTTTAAAGCCATTCCCCCTTGTCCTGTCACTACCTGGCCTTGTAAAAAGTCCTTCTCCAGCTCTCCTGTAGGCTCCTTTTAGGTACTGGAAGGCTGCTCTAAGTTGATAGATAGGTAGCCCACCACAACAGATAGATAGATAGATAGATAGATAGATAGATAGATAGATAGATAGATAGATAGATAGATAGATAGATAGATAGATAGATAGATAGATAGATAGATAGATAGATAGATATGTTTATATAACTTACACACTCAAAATCAGGCACTACTGATGAATTTAAAAAATCTTCCTGTGGATTATACTTCAACTGATAAGGAAAATGTAGCACCTCCGTGTCCTTTTTTACTAATATTTTTTGACAAAACTCTCAACCTCATATGAAAAATTTATTAGAGAAAATATTAAAGAAGTCTTGGGGTCTGCGCCCTGTTCTAAGCAATCTATCACAATTGCTCATATAGAAAAGACAGGAAAATATTCTCATTGACAGATATCTGACAATAAAAAAGAGAAAAATAAATAAGCAGCACTTTTTCCAGTGAGGGTATTGCCTCCACAGTAATTCACTGAACTTCAAAACTGCATACCTGCCAGAACAAGCCCCAGGTCCATCAAAATTGATAAAAGCACTCATATATTTATGACAATTTCATTCTCTTCCAATAGCAAAGAAAAGTTTTCAGGTGCATTTTTCTCATACTGGTGGCAGCTCAATAACTCTGCATAGTAGCGTTCATCAAGAACTCTCCCAAAGTACATTTACAGTGTGCACAGGGAATTCCCATGTCCATCATTATTAAGCAGCTGTCATTATGGGGAAATGTGATAGTAACTGTGAATAAAATATTAGGGACTTTTAAAGCTGGAAAAGCATGCCGTGCAGTTCCAGGAGGGGAATAGGAACAAAGAATATCTCTGGACTTTCCTCCACTCTAGTTTGCCCTATTTACCCATAGTGCACACAGAGACAGAAGCCTTCTGGAAATATTTTCCTGTTTCCTGCAGAGGCTGAATCTCAAGAAAACCTATTAGGAGCTGTGCACTCCAGCTGATATAGATCACTTCCAGTCACAGAGCTCTATACAAGCTTCAAATCTCTTTCCTTACTAGCCACAATGGCAGCAATCACTTTTCTAAGACCACAATACCTATCCAAACCCTTGGATCTCTGCCTCCACCTCTTAGTTCTGTGCGCCTCCCTGTGCATCGGCCGTCAGACAAGGAGGGACACCTCTGGGCTGGGTTTCAAGTGGACATTTTTATGGATATCTTGACAGCTGCCTGGAAATCAGCTGACTTTCCACAGCCTCTGATGAAAAGCTATGGGAGTGAGCACTTAGACAGGGAGCAGGATGCGGTGCATGTGCTGGCAACTGATCCACACACAGGCTGCAGTACACTGGCCATGTTTACTCTATGCAAACTAAAAGACCAGTTTTCACCTCTGCAATAGCTGTGACTCATCCTGGCTTTCTCAGAGCTATTTCTCCAGTGTAATAAATGTTACCATGCACAGCAATCGTTTCCTTATGTGCCAGGCTCTTTCAATCAGATAAGCTGCAATCTGCACACAAAGGCACCAAAGATGAGAATTTAAAGGAAATTTGTGCCTTTTAACCTCTGGCCAGCAAATACCTACAAAACTGTGGATGATCTGGCCCAAGGCCAAGGCAGACCTACTCTGGGCAGTTCCTGGTAGGGCTGTCTCTGTCTCAGAAATTTCTTTAGCTGTAATTGTGTGTGGACAGACCCTCATTTAAAAATGGTTCCACAGAGAAGATGGGGGGAGGCATGTGTCATGGTAAATGCTGTCTGTGATATTACACAGAGCTTTGCTTTATGGGCTGGAAACAGAGAAGGAATTCAGCATGACAACCATGGCAAACATTTTGTCTTCAAGAAATCATTACAGCTTTAAATACATTTAGCATCTTACAGACATCTGCTAAACTGAAAATGGGTAACAACACTAGAATCAAGCATTTCCCAATAAGAGGAGTGAACTTAAAAGTGCAATCATTATGCTAGTCTGTTCCAAGCTGTACAATTTTATTTTTAATTATTATTTGCCTTCAAAAGAGCACTTTGAAGTGCTCCTGAGATAAAAGCCCTGATCAGATAGGCAAGGGACAAACTCATAGTGAAAAGCTATTCTGACTAGTAATAGTTTTCAAAGCTGTTAAGTACATTTTGTGGAAGGGCCTCTATTTCATGTCAAATATGATGACCTATCCTTCTGGATACTTATATTTTTATTCCTTTGTGTATGTTCCCATCTACTCACAGAAATGAATGAAAAAATATGGGCCATTATAAGGCAAGAATTAGACTGTGAACGTGATTCCTCCTTACTTCTCAAACATTTTGGCATGTCAAAAATTTATAAACCTTTCTCTCTGCTTTTCTCACCCCCACACATGACAAATAATGCAGCTTTTACATTAAACCAGGGTGTTGCACTTCTATCTTTTATGTCAGTGTATTTACTAAACTGCTGCACCCTTAAATAGAGTTTAGAGTCATTTGCTTACTTCTAAGGTATTCTAGAAGACTTCCATGTTTCATCAGCTCGGTAATAATATAGACTGGGTCCTCCAAAGTGCAGACAGCATAAAGCTGTATAAGATTCGGATGCCTCAAGTTCTTCATTATTTGAGCTTCCCTCAGAAAGTCTATTGGATCCATTGAACCTGAAACAACAGCATATAACAAAACATAAGCTGAGGTTATTAAAGGGCTTTCTACCAGCCTGGCAGTCTTAAGGGAGTAACTGATTTTGTTTTCTGTCTTTGAAAGCACATTAACATCTCAAATCTTCACAGTTCCCACCGAAAACAGACAGTGCAGCTGAAACAAACAGTTAATGAGTGAATTATGCCTGTTGCGTAGGGACAGAGAACATATGTGTCCCAGCCACCAGAAATATAAAGGCTAAAATCAACCACCCCCAGGCCTCCCCCAAGCAGGAAAAAAAGTGGGGCTAGAATGTTAAGGGATACATTTTAAACGACTGGTTAATGAAAGGACCAGAAACCGAGGTGAGAGTGTCTAGGTAATGAACATAAAATTTCTGAGAGAAAACTAGTGCTGCAATAAAAATTTGTTGCACTGTATTTTCAGCTTCACCAATCAAAGCCTGAAAGGACTGAAATCAGTCTAGCATATGTAGAGAAGTTGTGTGCATTTTATACATACAAAAACAAATGGCTATTTATAACGATCATGCAATAGCAACCTTATCAGAAATACTAATGTATACACAGATGTAACATTAATTTTTACAATCCCTTAAATACCAAAGTGTCTTAACAGCAAATGATGCCAACTTTTTAAGTGTTACATAAGATCATAACATCTCTAGTTCTATTAATATACATAGTGAACCAATGCAGAGACTATGTCAAAGAAGCAATCAGAAATAGCACAGGAAGCTAAAGGCATGGCAAATGTAGGATTAAAGCTCATATGTCCTGAATAGGGGATTGATTAGGAAAACATGCACAAATAAAGAAGCAAAGCTTTCTAGATCAATGATCCAGTAGTGATCAGATATTGTCAGATGTTTGAGGAAGTTGGTGAATAATATCTGCTTCAAAATGCTTGTACAAACAAATGTGAAGTTATTCAACTACTCAAACGTCTCCTGCCTCCCAAATGAAAATACTTTAAGAAAATACCACAGTTAAGATTGGGGATGAAAATATCTAGTTATCCAAGTTATTCTGCTCTATGTCATATTTAAAAAAAAAAACTCATCTTACTCAGTAAGCAGACTAAGTAATTTGAGAAGCCAAGGCTGCAGGAGTAAGTAAGAGTCTTCATGGTTTTTTTAGTATTAGGTAATCTATAAGGTTCATTTGAGAGTTTGACTCTGTTCCAAATATGGATGTTTAAATTAAGTGAAATCCTTGGAGGATATTAAATGGCTCAGCAATAAAATTTCAACAGAAAATTTGTTTTACAAAAAGGACTAGAAAATCAGCCTGTTCACCCAACCCCTACCTCGAATGCCACTGCCTGAAAAATGCTCCAGCCTATTTCCCAAAACATAGTAATGATGTGTGATTTCACATCCTCACATCAATACAAGAGGAATGATTCAGAAATGCTCCTGACATACTCTTTATGAAAAAAAGAGTCATTTGACATTGCAACATGGGACAGCGAAGATTCCATTGCGAGGAACAGGTACTCCTCACTTCCGTTCCCTCATACTTCCCTTGGCAATCCCATATTGCCCAATTTGGTGAGACTTTATAGGATGTCATTAGGAAGAATGATCAAAGTTTATGGATTTCCATGCCATCATTAAATGGCAAGCAGCCAATAATACATCTCCTCAAGAGGTACAAGCTATACATGTTTTCTTTAGTCACTGTCAGAGGAAAGTGGGGGACTGCACAAATAGTAAGTGATCACACCTGGTCCGGAAAAAGCAGAGAGAAAACCCAAAGTACCTGTAATGCTTACTCTACATCCTTTTCTTGTTTGAACAGCACAATCTTTACAGGTTTACTTGAACTTTCACCAATTCTAGATTAAAAAAAAAAACTTAAAAGTCTAGGGTTGCCTTTATGAGGTTTGGACTCACTTTGATATTGATACAAAATTTTGCCCCATTTACTTTCTTGTTTCAAGACATATTCATTGTCATAAAATCAACCTAAAATCTACAGAGAAGCTGCATGTTGTGAAGCATTCTGCCTCCAAAAGCAAATGCATCAGTGTGACTAATGATTTAGCATCAGTGCCAAAATTTGACAAGTTGATCCTAAAAAGGATAAACTACTTGCTCACTTAGGGTTTATCAAATCATGGACCCTCTATGGATCATTATACAGGATTTCTTCACACCACAGAATTTGACAGTCTGATTTGTTCCCACCATCAAATTTTGCCTACGAGGAATTTCTCAGTTTAATCATGCTATAAACTTCTTCCAACAAACTGGAACCAAGCAACATGTTTTTCACATATGACAGCTTTCAATAAATTGATCAAGATGAAAGTATTCCATTAGCTGAATAGCTGCAAATCTTTTTCTACACTGTAAAAGCAAATAACAGTGACAATAATGATAATAAACCAGAAAAATATCAATAAGTATTTCCTGCATATTTTTAAGGAGCATATGCAACATTCAGTTTTACTTAGTTTACAGCTTTAAATAGTACGAATAGCAGACAGCACCCCAACTGCCCTCCAGCCCTGCAGATCTTATATTTTACTTAATAAGACTGGATGCCAACTGAAAAAAATTCAAAAGTGTCTTTATGAGAGTTCTAAGATTAGGTTTCAGCAACTGAATAAGCAATTAAAAACTGCCTCTAAAAGCAACCAAACATGCTTGTTGCAAATTAGTTGGATGAAGCCTGTCACAATAGTGGCAAAGAATTTACAGTACATCCCTTTGAGGAAGGAAACACATGCCACATGCAGTTTCAAATAACTGAGGGGGGTTTAGCTTGTAGTTGAATATGTGTGTTTCTGCAGGTTACTGTAAGTAGAAACCATTTGGTCATAAAATGATTAGTTAACATAAGCTTTTATTGAAACAAGTAGAGGCTTCTTTTTTGTACGATACCAGTTTGGGAGTAGATTTATCAGGACATGAAGAAAAATACGGTCTTGATAATCTGTTTTTTGAATGAAAAATGTTTTTCTAAATGTCAAAGTCATTCTTAAGAACAAAATGTTGGAATCGCTTTCTTTGAGATGTTCTATGTTTTACTGCTTTGCCAGGAATCGCCTCTAACTTAAGCCTACTTAAAACAGATATATCAGTTCTGATTAACTTCTCTTTGAAAATATTTTATTCTTAGTCTGAAGAAGCTTCACATTCCAAGATAAACACTGATAACCTGGAAATGAGTTAGAGAGGAAGGTCAGTTATTTGCCAAATTCCACTGTCCTAAATGTAAATGGCCCTTAAATATTTGATAAACCTATCACAAGACCCTTTGCAACTTTTCAATAAACCTTCCCAAATTGCTTCAAAGTACCCTTGTACTTCAGAGGAACCTAGTCCTCTAAGTAAAGTTTATAGAAAATTAATTTATGTGGAGACTGTATTAAGCATATAGCTATGATCTTCTGAAGAAGTTTATGAGTAATAAAGAAATAACATTTAAAAACTAAGTATTTGGCAACACAAGAGACTAAAGTAGCCTATTCACATTAACAGATGAGTAATATATGTTTCTGGATGTTTCAAGCAGCTTTGTCACCATATAGTAATAAACTTACAAGCCAGTGTAAGGCTGCATACTAAATTAAAAGGAATAAAAAAAAAATAAAAAATCTCTTTTTTTTCAGAGAAAATTGCAAAAGCTTTTTACACTCCATATGTATTAAAGAGATAACAAATTAAAGAACTGAAAATGTTATTAAAAACTCCACTGACAGTACCAACCCAGACAGTATTTTGGGAAAGCCTCCTAAAATAAAAAAA
>VXBQ01015999.1:834778-884034 GCA_013400175.1 Phainopepla nitens
TTAGACAGTTTCCATGCAGAGAGAAGCTCAGGAGATACTTTGCAACATGATAATGACAAATGTATCCGTCAACTTCAATAGGCATGAAGAACTTTATCAGATACAATTAATTGGTGATGATAGATGTCTGCTTCACATGCTGACAGCTGGAGAAGCAAGCTAGCCCAGACAATAGGTTCTGGAAAATCCATCACACTCAACATAGGACAAAGTGCAAACCCCTGCTGCAATGATTTCCACTTAAATAGGAAAAAACAGTGTCTCAGTGAGGAGATAAAAACAGAAATGTGAAATGACATGTTCAGGGACCTGCACCAAGACAATGCTGTGCAGAGCCAAAACCAGAAATAGTAACTGCTGATTTTTAGACTGTTCTCCTATCCACTGATCTCTGCACCTCTTTGAAAACTGTGGGTCAAGAGCTCAAAAGTCAGAGATGTTCCTTAAGGCAAAAATGTTCTTATATTTTGTTTTTTCATTCACACATTCATGGCTATGGCTGTGGATGGTAAAATGTCACAGATGTCTCCAAAGCAGAGACAAGCGAACCAGCGAACTGGGGAAGATTGTGGAGGAGTCTCCTGTGGGAGGGACTCCTTGCTGGAGCAGGGGAAGAATGTGAGGAGCCCTTCCTCTGAGGCAGAAGGAGCATCAGAAACAACATGTGATGTATTAACCACAAACCTCATTCCATGTCAAGCTGCACCACAGTGGAGGAGGAGGTAGAGAGCTCAGGAGTGAACTTAAGCCCAGGAAGAAGGCGTCAGGGAGGAAGCTGTTTTAAGATTTTTGGATTTCTGGAGTCCAGACTTTACAATCAATGTAAAGAAATGCGCTTTAATAGTATGTTATTTTCTCACTGTAATGTGCATTTTTAATCTAGAATATGTTTTATGTCATATGTGAGTACTTATTTTTTCCTGCTAATTATTAAATAAACCTTGTATATCTGAGATGCCAGATGCCTAAAGAGAGGGAAAACATTACTAGTATGCCGCACGTCAATGTTTCCGAAAGAAACAGTTGTGAAATTTTGAGTTCGTATAAAATATTTGAAAAGTTTACTCGTGCTCCAAATTGGAATGGAAACAGCCTTCTGAATACCCTAATCACTCACAAATCAGGAATCACACATTTGCATCAAGGGAGAACTGACTTTAGGGAAAACTCGTTACTGCCATCTCACCAGAATTCTGGGAGATTAATTTTTCTTATATTTTGGAAGGTCATAGAGTCATAGAATCATTAAGGTTGGAAAAGATCTACGAGATCATTGAGTTCAACCATTCACTGCCAACCCAGCACAGTCATGTTCTCCACTAAACTTCGACCCCAAGCACCACATCCACATGTCCTCTGAGCCCTTCCAAGCATGGGGATTCCATCAGTTCCCAGGCAGCCTCTTCCATCCTGACAACCCTTTGCATGAAAAAAAAATCACAACATCCAATCTAAACCTCCCCTGGCACAATTTGAGGCTCTTTACTCTTCTCCTATTGCTTGTTACCTGGCTGGAGACACCAATCCTCACCTCACCACAACCTCCTTTCTGGCAGCTGTAGAGAGTGATAAGATCTTCCCTGAGCCTCCCCTTTTCCAGACTAAACAACCCCGATTCCCTCAGGCACTTCTCATCGGACTTACCCTTCAGAGCCTTCATCAACTCAATTGCCCTTCCCTGGACACACTCCACCACCTCAATTTTTTTTTTTTTTTTCCTACTGAGAGGCCCGGAACTGGACACAGGATTTGAGGTGTGGCCTCACCGGCACTGACCACAGAGGGACAATCACTGCCCTGGTTCCCCTGGCCACACTATTGCTGATACAGGCCAGGATGACATTGGCATCATTGGTTTTAAGCCTTTTAGTAGCAATAGCTAGAGATTAGTTTCAGTCCAGAAAAAAATTGTTTGAGAAATGAGATGGATACTATATAAAATGAAACTGCATTTAGCCTTTCTAAAGACAACTGAAAATTGGTTTAACCCACTCTGTGTTTACCTCTAGAATGGAAAGAAAAATAATAGATTCAAGTAGGCTTTTATTTTGTTACAAGAAGACACAGCAAGGGTTAAAGAGAAGACATCAGGCACATTCAAATGAGAAATTAGGTGCACATTCTTACAGTGCCTTCATCATAGGACTAGAGCACTTCTCATTATTGTGTAGTCAAGAACAAGCTGTGTTTTGATTAAATATAAGTGCTAATCTCAGCAGAGGGACGATGTGCATTTAACAGCAAAGTATTCCGACTATATATGGTCTAGAACAGATGTACACTGCAAAATAATGCTCAACAGAAAAGTAACATAAATAGTTTCTGGCCTTCAGGCCTAAAAATCTATGACATTCTGATTGCATTATGCTCTTCTCTATTGTTCACTATGTGATTACCCTTGATCAACCTACTCCTGATTGGTAATAAGAATATTGTTCCATTTCACAACTTCTCTGGTGGTAAAGCCTTTTTAGCAGAACCCTTTCCACCTCAGCCCCTTATATTTGCCAGATCACTTCGAGTTTAACACTCCTCTGTTTTTCTGATGACTTGCTTGTCCAGAGAGTCTACACTGTAAAACAGCTTAGTGAAAAGTCTATAGTTTAAAATACGCCCCCTCCTGCCCTACTGTAAAAACAAGTGATTTAGATGTTTGCACCAAGCAACAGGAGGGGCTCATTTTACAGTATGTTACAGTTGAAGCCTGAAACATTGCTTATGTGAATATTGGAAGCTTCAGTCATCAACACAATGTATTTCTTGATTACTCATTAACTATTATGTTTTCCACTCATTTATCAACTTTATGTTATGGTGAATGAAATTACCAAACCTACCCTTTGCTGAAATTTTATTAGTACCAAGGTAAACATTTATTACTCAGATTAGGGCGAGGGTACTGTGGTTTGCCATTAATTAGTGAAGTGTTATTCCTCATGAGTAATAATGAGAACAAGCTGGGGAAACCAATGTGATGATTACTGTAAGACACTCCAAATGTCTTTCACTGTACAGTGAAAAACACTGTACAGAAGAGGATAGTTCCCTGGAGAAGTAATACTGCAAGGTTAAATGCTTACATTTGTGACTGTTTGAACTGTTTTTGTAGAATGAGATAGTTCACAAAGTACAGTGATAAGAGATTCAGCATTAGCTACATAATTTATCAAAATGGCTTTGGGAATCAAAGTCTTCATTCTGAGCAACACAGTTTCCTTATCACAATGTTAGGTCACAAACTCTCTGCTATCCAAGCACCGCACCCAGGTGGGGCTTCTGTATGCCCTAACTCAATACAACTCACCATGCAATCAGTGAAACTACTGCTGTTGACCTTAGCAAGAGTCAGATTAGAGTGGAAAAAATTGAGATAGAAAAAGTATTGATTAATCGAGCACTTTTTCCTGGGTGAATTATGATACTACAAAAAGAATCACTGCTGAAGGAGTTTCTTCCATTATACTGTGCTAGTCTATACATGATAACAAGTTTGCAATGAGTCTTATGTTTATTCCAGGGAAAAAAAGATTTCAAGCTGTTTTCTGTTTGCTGAGTCACTAGGGAGATGCACCTGTTCACTGAAAAAAGTATTGTCTTTCATATGAATTATTGAAGGTCTTTAGTCTGAACACTTTTTTATATTTTCAGTTAAGCAGAGAAAAAAAAAGTGCCTATTTTTTTTCAGTTTTCATGTCCCAAAACACAAAGGATGTCCTAATACAAGAGAGTCTTAAAACATATGCTGAAATTCCTCCCTGTTCAGGAGACCATTCAAGCAGTGCTCAAGCATATTGATGTTATTCTGAATCAAAAGTCTGAATCTGTTCTGCTTCCTGAATCAGGTTCATTAGTGCCCAACACAAGCTTTTTCAATTAACCACAGCTCATGCTGTTATCTCTTTTTAAAAAAACATGTATATCATCTAGGCTACCTCTTTTATCTATGTGGTTCTTGCCATCTGCTGGCAGATATTTTATGTTGTAAATTGAAAATGCACAAATTACTTGAAGTTAATGAAATATAATTAAGAAAAATGCTAAAAGCTGTATTAGTCACAATCTTATATTACATGCAAATAGTGAGTATAAATGTTGTGTATGAAAAACTTTGAAAAATTGTATTCAAGCAATACTAGGATTAAAGCACTCCTTAAGTACAAACTTAGCATAGTAAATATTCTATATTACCAAAGAAATCACTGTAATATAGCACCTAATCGGTAGAAAAATTCTACAGATGACAAACTGCTAGTAAATCAATTACTTCACCAGCAGGTTATTCAATCTACAGTTACTCATTTACATACAAACAATGTAGTAAAAAAATAGGTACAACCCTTGTTGTGGTTGCCTTTTTATGTGCACAGATGTTGAATTAATTCAGCTCATCTAGAAACAGAAAACTGTTTAAAATTCTAATTCAAAATATCAAAGACTATCTGGACCTAGAGCTTTACTAATCTTCATGTCTAGGTACATGATTTTAAGAATGAGTGCGTATACAGATAGGCTCTCTTTGCTGTGGCATTTAAAAAGTAAAGGAATACTCTTGCTAATATTTCATATTATTAAGATTTAAGAATAATTCACATACCTGGTTTTAATGTTTTGATTGCCACGGAGATTGTATTATTCCACAGTCCTTCCCATACTTCCCCAAACTGACCAGATCCTAGTTTTCTCAACAATTTCAGAGATCGTCGGTCTATCTCCCAGTGATCAACAGTTTTGTAAGACAAATCAAAAGTAGCAGGAGCTTGTATCTGGTAAAAGAAAATAAATAATACAATAATTGAGGCTTGTAGTTTTTTTTCAACAACATATTCAGATAATTTTTAACTATGTCATGCAAAGCTGGAACAGATAAAAATAATGCTTCTTTAGAGTACACGCCTGTGATAGTGAGCCGAAAACATAAAATACAAACCTTATACTGGGTGTTCTTTGTTGGAAATAAGAAATATGCTAAAGAAAATATCCTGCTGTTAAAAGCAAAAATTAGAAATTATCCCTCTAGCAAGCTTTTTGAATAGTGACATATTGTTTGCCAGAACCTTGTGGTTTTGTCTCAGTAATTACTTATGGACACCTAGAGTTATAAAGTTGGAGATTTCTTCCCCACATATATTTATAAAAAGGTATTCATAAATCGTGATTTGGCATATTTCCCCCCCAGACACTTGAGTTTTTCAAAACAGCATGGTACTTTATTATTAATTTGTCAACCTCAAGAATGAAACTGTAGCACTACCCAGAAATTCCTGAAAACAAGCAGATCATTAACATTCTGAAATGCCAGAAGTAGATATGGGGTCAACACTTTCTGACAGATATCTGATGAGTTAGCTCACAAAAATACTTTGCACAGTTTAGCACCCACTCCTTACCTTTAGGCATGGCTGTCTGAGCAATGTGCAGAGGCCACCTCTGTTCTTGCTATAAGAGTCAACCAACTCCTGAATAGTTTTGAAAGTTTTCGTTTCGATTAGGTAAAATCTTCCATCCATCTGTTTGATCCTGTAGTGCTTCACAGAGGTACCATCAAAAACTAAAAAGATGTAAATATATTAAGTGTCCAGGAATTATTGCAGTAGTACAATATAATTTTTATGCAAACCATCATAATGTTCCCAAATATATTTATGAGGACCCTAAAATAAATTATTTTAGTTCCAAATATGACAACTATAAAAACCTTCTTTCAAACCAAAGCCCATTGTTCAGGTAGCTTAATGCATCTGGTCTATTAGTCTTCAGCTATTCAGATTTGGAGATTCTCCACCATAGGAACTGATGTAGAAGTTCATAAACACATCTTCTGTGAGGCAACTTGTGCTTCCTATCTTTGAAGACAGCAAAACCAGCCAGAAGCATCTAACTGACAACAATCATTTAGTCAGTTTTTAATATTCCTTTAGCCTCCTTTTTTTTAGTGTTAACATTCCAAATAGCAGCTGCAAGGCTGGCAGACATTTTAGAGGAAACAGATACCCCCCACATAGCCACAGTTCTTTGAAAAACACATCTTCCAAAGGTTTTTTTGAATTTTGTGCATGTTTGGAATAGGCAAAAGTCAGGTGAATAATGCTTTGTTTCAGTTGATTAATTCCATTTCAGGAATGGTTTTTTTATTCTAATCTGTTGTGTCTTAATCAATAAGATTATTCTTCACCTCTTGTAAGTTACTTATCTGCATATCATGACAGCCAAAATGTCCCTCCCTGTGACCATTGGAGCATTCTTTAGATGTGTCAGAAAAAAGGCTGGACCACTGCATGCTGGGGCTAGACAGGGACCAGCACAAGATCAGAGAGAGACAAGAAATATATATAAATCACACACACACGCACACACGAAAAAAAAGAAAAAAAAGAAAAAACAACTTTGGAGATCACTAGTTTAGAGATCTTTACAAAGGAACATCAGTAGAAGCAATAGCAGGCTCAGAATCATCGGAGAGGGCAGTTCAGAAGAGCTGAAAAGGTATTTAGTCGCTAATGGGGGTGTCATGTACAAGACATTCCAATATTTAGACATCACTGTCCATGTTCAATAGGCAGTATAGAGTTTATATTACATAGAGAAGGGTAACTGATTTAGCTCCAAAGTCCATAGCTATTAGCTCTAACATTAACAGTGTTCCACAATAAATCTAGAAGATAGATTCTTCATACTGTACCACCACATGCATCTTGACAATAGCTTTGGTTATAATAACAGAAGAATACATGGTTATATATTATATGTAGAAAAAATGTAGAATAGGTTGCATGAAATTAGTAATACTGATAGGAAGAATAATTTCTCTCACCATCTAAGTGATGAAATCAAATAGGAAATCTCTCCTTCCTTAAGTACTATCATGCATGATCAAATATTTTTGCACTGCACTGTGTGATTGTCATCCAAGACCACCAGAGAGCAGACAGGAGCTGTTCAAAATACTCCACCTCAGGTAGTATTTTTACGAACTTGGGAACTTACAATTTTGCATGAGGACAGGAATGAGAATATTTGTAAACAAAATCCATATCACATTGCACTTTTCAAATTATATTTCTTTTTTAATTAATACCCATAATTACTACTTTTTAACTGTAAAATTTATGAATGTTTTTGTGGTACGTCATTTGGAAATGGAGCTGAAGCAAAATGAAGGAAAGAGTAATTCGGTAACAACAGACTGAAAATGTAATGAACTTCCAAATTCACAGGAAAATTAATCCAGACAAATTAATTAGTCCTCATGATGCATTGAACAAAAGGCCAACAAGATGACTGTGTTCATCCAGTCTCAGTTGTATATCACAAATAACAGTAGTTTGACTACCTGATTTATTTATTAGCAGTATTATAACTATTAGTTATGAAGTGGCTAACACTGATAATGCAAGAGATGGTTTGAAGGATGTGCTCCAATTTCTTAAATGAGCCTTTTACAAAGTCTTATGATTGACAGCATCCAGGTCAGGTGGTGATTTGTGTGGAGAAGCTGGAGAGAATTTCTGTACTAATACCATCTAATCTTGTAATAGGTAGCTGAGATTAGTGCAGTATTTGACAGGGGGTTGTTTACTTGTATTTTAGGGCTGAGTTTGGCTGTACAGGTCCTGCACTTGGAGTTCTGCAGCAAGGTGTGGCTCCTGTGCCAAAATTGTACAGAGCACACCACTGCTCATGTGGTAACTCAGGAAAGAACTATCCATAACCCCTTGTAATCATCTCTACATCCATGCTACACTACTAACCAGGACAGGATTGTAATTTCAGTTTCACACAGTTTGACAGTATCTGGGTTGGAAGACTGCAGAGGTTTTCTCCTCAGCTTGCCCTTTCCAAAAGAATTACAGCGCCCCATTAGATTTCTACATGGTTTCAGTCTAGCAGAAGGATTATCCTCTTCCAGCTATCCATCTTCATATGATTGGGTTAAGTAAAAATAGATTTATTCACCTGAAGAATGTGAATAAAATAATTTACTACTTCTTCCCCAGAGCACAAAAATTTATGGTGGCATCAGTAAAGTCCATACCTTCACCAAATGAGTCATGGAGACACTAATGTTCCATTACTGCTAAGAATGATGTATCCCATCATGGCTCCTGTGAACTGTCCTCCCCAGCACTCACCATGCAGCACTGCCACCAGCACCTCTGCTCTGCCTCCATGCCCAAAGTGGATGTGGGAGGAGGGTGACTTGTGACATCACTCTCACCAGCACAGAATGGGTGCAGAGGCAGATCCAAAATCATCCTCTTAGTATGGCCATGATTTTGGCAGTTCTATGAGTCTGCTGCCTTAAACAACTACCTGTTTTTCCTGTGCTGGGACCCAAGAGGAAAGCACACAATATTCTTTTAGGAGCATGGAAAAAAATAGTTGAAGAAAACACAAACCATTTACACTGTTATTTAATGCAATAAGTCTTTCAGATACCATTATTCAGTGATAGGCTAAGTACAGAGCTTCTTGCTATCATTGGCAATGACACTCAATTAAGATGAGCATATCTAAATTATGGCTTTTAATTAAAAAGAGGCAACATCTAAGACAGCACCAACATGTTAAAAATTTAATGCATTTCACACCAGATGCTGGAGTCATCAACATAAAAATCTGTCAACAACATGTGCATTTTTAAAATGGGAAAACCTATTTTTAAAATGTCAAACACTCTATAGTAACACATGTCAGTGGCCTATCTGGCTTGATGAGCTCACTATTCACAGATGATAAAAACCTTTCTGAATGTGAATTTTTGTTTTTAATTTAAATAATTATTTACTATCCAAATCTTATAAATTGAAAGTTTTCAAACACAGCAAGTTAGAAGTAAACAGTGTAATTTTCATGGAAGATTGAATTTTTAAAAATTTTTTTTCTTACTAAGGAGATCATTTGTCTCCTTAATTGACATTAAATCTCTTATATATCTCATTGCCCATATGAGTATGAAATCAAGCATGAATGTCATAAAATCAGTTTGTGGGATCTTGGGTAAAAATCTCTCTTCAACTTCTTTTTTACCTAAATGGCATGCTGGACAGAGAATTAAAATATTTTCTTAAAGACCTTAATTCTGAAAGCCAGATTTTCTCCTCAATCCATTATCATCTACTCTGCAATGAAGCCCAAACAGCAATAAAAGGTAGAGCAAAACCAACTAGACCTAGAGAACATGGGGCTTTTGAGGTCTAATGTTTCTCGATTGAAAAAACTGGAAATAGACATTAGGGATGTATTCCAAAATACCGGGTTGTAACTTCTTCCTTGTCAGTGTTATCAGCTACCACGGAGATAGAAGCCGTCCTTCTGCCTCAACTTTAGTGTCTCATAATTCCTACTGGTGGCACAAACAGGAAAGATGCAGGAAAGTTGCCCTCTCCATAGCACCTGGTGAACTAAACAACCTTCTTTCCTACTAATGCTTCCCACAATACAAACCATTTAATTGTTTGCTTTAGAATGCACTGGCTTTCCAAGAAGTGGACAATCAGAAATGAGATTATGGACATGAAACATCTAGACCATGATACTATTAGATTGGAAGCAAAAGAGCTTGCACAATACAAACAGGTGCCATTCATCTAAGCTGATTCAGTAAGCAGCAAATAATATTTAACTCTCTGGGATGAAGTAGCATGTTAAGGATAAAATATGTTCAGCTCTGGGAAGCAGCTAAAAGATCAAGCACTGGGAAATGATGCCACCAATAGTGTCTACATGTTGCTTCAGAGTTTATCCTCTTTCTTTGCCTAAAAGAGCACAAGTGTTTAATAAACCTGAGATGATACATATATTCACACATACATACTCAGAGGACACCCATGTTTGTGCATGAAGGAGAGCTGGCTCCTGCAGCTGGAGCTTTGCCTCTGTGTATATTTTCTTCAGTGCCACTCTTACCCTCCTTAATCAAGCAAATCAGCATGAAACAAACCCACACTGTTGGTTTCATATCTTGTTCTTATCAGTCATCATCAAATCTCCTCTTCACAAATAAGCTCATAGAAAAATGAAAAAAAAAATGTTTACCACAAGCTTTTATAATTGAATCAAATATATTAGATCAAATGGAATAAGTTTTCTATCCAAAATTTGTAAGGAAAGAACTAAACAGCAGCATCAAAGGGTGATGTTATACTACTACAAATGGTGGCCTAGTATTTATTTTCATTCTATTGGATTTTTCTCTGGAGTATCTCATAGTTTACCTAAGATACTTCTACTTTCATATTAGAGAAGTGATTAGAATGTGGGATAAATAATTAATATTTTAAATCTTTACTAAAGAGGCTATACTTGGAGAATAATAAAAAGAATTTGCATTTCCACCCCCAGATGCACAAGTGAAAGATTTTTCATTGATTTTTAGTAATGTGCCATGTATTCAAGTGCCATCATTTAGGAGATAATACAGGCTTGTCTTTCCTTCCACCCTGTCATCAATCTGTCCCAGTCCTTGGATGAAATCACTTCACTGATGAACAACATTTGAAGGAAGCTGAAACCATGTAACAGCAGTAAGTTGGCACATGTGGAGAAAGAATTTTGAAAGGTCTATGGCTGTAATGCAGTCCTCTGATGAAAGTGTGCACATACAAAGGGGCCAGTTCTGTCACAGCTCAGGAGCAGTCTGATTCCTTGCTAAAGGTAATTTTCCTTTAAGCACTACATGGCAACGACGAACTTCTTTGAGGCCAAACAGAAAACTGTGGAGGTAAACTCTCCCAGTACTGTATATATCACATTTTTTTCATAAACTTCCCTGTATTTCACATTTCTTTGTCTTGGCAATAAAAGGCATTCCTCACATTACCACAAGATATTGTAGGTACATACACTTTAGTTATGATTGGGAAAGTGAAACCAAGAATGTGTCAAAAATTCCTTAAGCTGTGTTTCTGTGCAATGTTCAGAAGGTGAATGACATGTAATCATCCAGGCAAAAGAGGAGTCAATATGAAAGAATCTGGTTATGGACAAGGTGCCTCTCATTTTACTCACATAATTCTGCACATGACTACTCGTAGTTTATTCACAAACATCAAAAGCCTTTCCTTGCTCTGGAAATAATATAGGTAGAACACATTAGGAAGTTTGGGTATATAGCCCTGTTGTCTCAAGGATAACACTATACTCCTGACTCGCAGTTGTATGACAAGTTTGAGGGGAAATATTCTCAGAAAACAACAAATGAACAATCAAATTTACTATCTAAAATGGCAAATATCTACAGCATGAAAAAACATGATATACTTAGATGTGAGTGAGTAAAATTATTAATGAATAAGTGTCCTAATTTGATAATAATTCAGATTCAAACAAAGGACTTAAATAAATTTCAAAATGCATCATCACCATCATCAATCAAATTTTTTACTGATGTTTACAGTGAGATTTTCTATGAAACCTCACTGATTCTAAAGTACAGCTTTGAAGACCTTCCTATGATTTTATCCCTGAAGACAAATAAATATAAACCTAAGTGTGAGCTCTAACAGAAATCTCCTTTTCTTAAATTGCAGATATCTCTTAACATGATTTTATTTTTGTTTTGTGTACTAATCAGAGCTGTAGTGTACAATTTTACTGTAATTTCTTATGTTTTCATCATGAAAATACTATCTATATTAAGGCAGCTAGAACACTGGAAGTACTAAGCATAAAAAAGTTAATTTCTGTTCTGTGTATATTGATAAACAAAGTCTATAAAATATGAACTCAATTACTTTTGTCAATTTTTCTTTATATATCTCCTGGGGAAAAAAAGCATTATTATGAACTTCATTTCATTTTCATGCCCATAGTTTATTGTTCTTGAAGATGAACAAGCCCAGATCACCTGAAGAAGTTTTAAAACATTGCTTCAGATGAAAAGCTAGAATATACCTGAGAGTGAGTATCCGCCTTTTACACTTTCGCTTTCTCGGATTAGGAAGGCTCCTTCCCGGTTTTCGGGGTACAACAGTTGTTTCTCGGCATCTGCTCGTTTGGTCGCGCCAAAGAACCATCTGAACAAATAAAAACCATTAATTTTACCACTCAGTGAAACATACCAGGAAGACAGTTTAGCTTTTATAAACATACTGCATATTTACTGAGAGATAATCTGTGCTATGTTAATTAAATGTCAATAGTATGGGGGGGGAAAAGGCAACAAGAACTGCAGAACAAATTTATTGCCAGAAAACATCGCTTACACATTTGAGTGAAATCTGGATTTTATTGCTGACAAAAAGTCTTACTGCTTTCAAGGCAACAAGCATTCAGGAGTGACAGAATGGTCTTGTCCCAGAAAAAAATCACCACGAAAATTTGCCAAGGCTACGAGGGCAGAAATTGATGCCAAGTCCATTAATGCCACTTGAACTAGGTAGTGGTGCAGGTATGTGCTAACAACCCAACATGTTAAAAGCCAAAAGATCCCTGAAACTGCAGAAGGGCTCTCAGATTCCAAGGTGTAAGTCGCTCATCTTCCCCATCCCATTGCCACACCAATACCTCAAATGTGTTGCTGGCAGTTTTTCAGCTTTGCTGCTCTTTGTCAAACAAAACCAGTGTATCCCTCAAGTCACTACAAACATCTCAGTACCTGTGTTCTGTGAAAATCTACTCTAATCTATGGCTTTAAGAACACTTTTCCTCACTAAACCCTGCAGTTCACAAAGGCTTGTTCAAGCAAAAATTTTAATTTGATCCTCTGAAGATAAGATTTAGCTCTCTTGCTGCTTTGTGCTAAGTTTAAATTAAAGAGAAATAAGACAGAGATGGGTCAGCATTTTCAACTGGGATGGTGTTCAGCTTCTTCCAACAAACATGCAAAGCTCTTTCCAAGATTAGCTCTACCTCGTATTTGAAGTAAATGATGATAAATAGATATCAGAAAGATGTCATAAGCTTATAGGAGAATTCCTTTTAAATTAATCACAGCTAAAATTATTACACAAACTTCAAATATAAATCAATGCACCACAAGTAAGTTGCCTACTTGCTGCAGGCCTCTCAGGCTTTCTCAGCCTGTGTGCAACCATAACTTAATTTGTCAATTACTAGTCAAAACTACAGACACAGTCATCAACAAACTATTTTAGTATCTGCAAGGCTTGTAGTCATCAAGAGGAATGGAGGAAATAAATGAGAATACTGGGTGATACCTTAGCTGATCAAGCATGAGGACTGATAAATGGGTTTGTGTTAACAAAGCGGTAATAAAAAAAGGCAAATACAGACAGCACTAACCCATGCTGAATCTGCTTTATTAACAAAAGAAAATTAAATACAGATTTCCCAGACCATATTCCTGTCCACTGAGTTGAAGATGATTTGGATAAAATAGGTCTTGATACGTATTTGGCAAGCAAAGTAATCTCACTAGAAAGCTGGAATCTGTTAGTAGTAATTTTAATTAGTTAAATGTGCTCATTAATTCAACTAAGTAATTTAATTCATTCATTAGATGGTAAAAAAACCCAAGTAATCAATAAATGTTCAAATCCTTGACTAAGGTTCTTGTCAAAGGAAGGAGAGTACAAATTCGACTGTATTCAAGTCCCAAAGAGAATATGTTTGCCCTAAAATCTGAGCTAGAATCTTTCTGAAATTTCTAAATATACCTGCTCCGAGAACAACATCTTAAATCTAACAAACTATATGAATAGAAAAAAATAATATTTTTCCCCTTGAAGTATTAAATATCACTCAATAGCGTTCAAAGTGACTGATCCTCATAAGAGTGTATAAGAAGAGATGTTTAATTTTTTGTCTCCTTTCTTCTTGGGTTACAAGGATAGCACTTTCTCAAAAGAACTTAATTTTGTACCAAACCCAAAATAGTTTCCAATGCATTGTTAGGAAGACTGGATTTTATGGTCAGGATAGTCAAAATATAGTCTTTATGTGACTCAACATTTGAATACACACTGTTGCTAACACAAATTTCTAAAGTGGAAAACTTGAGCAGTAATACAATCTATGAAACTAGAGGAAATAGTTGGATTATTTGGAAATATAAATTAATATACTATTACTCTGTGTATGCACAACCATGCCTACAATATAAACCATGATTTGGGAAAATACTATGCACATAATAAGTGCATCACATTTAGGCATAAGTATCTGCTTCCTTGATTTCAAAATGTTTCAACTTACATGCTTATTTTTATTAGGCTGGAAAAACTTCACTTAAATCAATATGAAATTACAATTAAAGGTTATATATAAGATATATAATATGTAGGTTCTGACTCCAGATAAGCTTAGCAGTTAAAAAGATCCTAACTTGCAAAATAAGATAATTAGAGCAACAGTATTAGAGGAGGTAAGTGTAACCGAAGCAATTATTGTGGAGGGTGAAAAGTGGACACATATTGTGTATTACCTCATTTGCCTGACTTTATATGATCGGATTAAAATGTTTCAGAAAAATACAGAGAAAATTACTTTTAATAGCACTTGAATATTTGATTCTTAGTTCAAAGCCATTTGCTTTGCAATAATAATTATACAGCACCAAAAGTAATACTGAATGCGAAAAAACAATCTTAACTTCAAAGCAAATAATTTAATTTGGTATTCACTTTTTTTTTCTCTTTTAACTAAAGCACATCTGAATTTAAAGTACTATTTTCAGTGTAATGGAAGTTTAAATTCCTTTTATAAAGCGTGAAGAGCTTATTTCGATTTCTAGCAATTGAACTTATGCTTCAAAAGGCTTAACATTTTACTTCATCCAAAAGTGTGTATCTTAGAGGGAAAAGTGCTCTAAAAAGTAATAATGAATCAAAGTAATTGCTCACCACAAGATATTGCTCTGCAGGATAGGAAGGTCAGATCCAAACAGCACCCAATCCTTAGTAAATCTATTCACGTTTTATAGCTCAAAGACAGATGAAAGTTTGAATACAGAACACTTGGAAAACAAGAACCAAACATGAAGCACTATCCATTGAACAAGTTAAATAACTTCTCTGACTTCAGTGAAGTGTATTGGCACCAGACAGTCCAGGAGAAGTCTGAATTTGCAATTCTTACACAGTATCAATCTGAACTTCAGCTCCCACCAGGTCACTTTGGGTCATGACTGTCGGTGCTGGATCAGTAAATTACCAGGTATAGCACAAATGAGTGCATCCAGAATTGGGCACAGTTTTCCATTTCTAGCAGGAGCTGTCTGGCTAGCACAGCAATAGTGCTCTTCTGTCAGCAAGATCTAGGAATCTGCTTTCTCGGCCAACACTGCATCCAACACCCCCATTCCCTTTCAAGTGTAGGATGCCAGATCTGTTTTTTGGGGATTGCTTCTATCAGCTTCCTCTGAATCCCTTGCTTATACCATCATCCACAGCTATAAGGAATACGTTCATTAAAAATTCCAGAGTACTTCCAGGTCATTTTGGCTAGTACATATAGGACGACTTTGAGCCAGAAAACATGACCTCCGTACAGGCCCATAACAAACACAGTCTTCACTTGTTGCAGATGATGCTCAATACTGGAATACCAGTGAGATTTGTTGTGGTTATTGATAGTGTAATAATCATATCCTGTTTGGCCATCAGTTCCACTAGTACATTTATCATCACCACATCACATCACGGATCATAACAGGTTTTGTCGTGGCATGTTCCCTGACTGTGACAGTGTCACTGCTGAGACCTCTAAAGACCTTCTTCCAGTAAAGGAAATCTTCACCTAGCTGAATACTGGTGATTATGCTTGAAGGGCAATAATTTTAAGAAACAGAGATCACGTCACCTTACACTCACTCCTGTCTACCTATTCAGCCCAGTTGTAGTTAAAATGAAGTCATGAGTTCAAGGGAAGTTGGTAATGCTACCTGGCTCCATCCCTGCCTTTCCTGAGAAGCCTTCTGTCCTCCAGGGTGCAATGAGCTGTTGATCTCCATCTAAATGTCAAAATCCCATTTACCTGGCTCTGCTTTCTGTCCCCCAGTGCTTTGTTACATAAAAATCTGCTAAAATAAAAATAGTCACTCCTACTTCTGCACTTCTCTTCTTATAGCAGGAAGATATGGCAGGAACATTCAAGCTGGACAGTAGAAGAGAGGAAGAGTAACATAGGCTAAGAGCTAAAGCAAAGAAAAATGTGGAGGCAAAATTCTCCAATGCTATATCACTGGCAACAATTCTAGTGCCTGGTAACACACCTAGAAAAGGTCAAAAGCCCCAGTGGAAAAAAAAAAACCAAAACCCAAAAATATCCCCATAACAAAAAGAAAGAGTATGCAGATGAGTTTTCTTCCCTCTCATTAATGCAAACTCCTCCTCTGATCAAATCTGTGCAATGCACTTATCTGAGATAGAGACTGAAGATTTTACAGAAGATCTTAACTAATCTGTGAACTATGGGATTTTTCTGTCCTGAAATTAACTCTATCCAGAACTAATGTCCTCCCAAAAAAAAAGGATTCCCAGCCATGGTCCAGATGAAAATGCTCTTCAGGGAAATATGTTTTTGGCAGCCTGCCGTTCCTTGGACACCCCTTTCACAGACCCCACACCTGCCTACATTGAACCTCTCTTCTTGGTCTCTCTTTAATCCTTAACATACTAAATCCTGACTCTAACACGAGGTCTGTGCTGAGCCTTAGCCAAAGCACCCCACTCATGGGCAAGACAAAATATTTCTTTGGACATGTCACTCCTTCGGCAGCACCTTCACAATTATTCCAACAGAAACTCTAAATTTATGAATAAGGACTCTGTGAGCATCCCCCTTTTGGACATGGGTAAGATGCTCACAACCAAGTTAAAAACTGACCCTGAAATAACATCTTCAATTTTTAACTTTCTTGGAAATCTCAGCAGATCCCTCAATGCTCTTTTGTTATTCCCAATGAAAACCAGTAGAGAAAATGATGTGGAAGTTTCTCACCTGTTTCCTTAAAGGCTCAGGAGTTTCCTACCTTTATCCTCTACCCTTATTTAGATATAATATGTACAGGAGAAAAGTCAGAATTAACTCCACAATGTCATACCTGAAGTCACTGAATTTCCTTTAGTACGTAGTTGTAGCTGGGATATGGGGGAATTATTTCAGTTTTTCATTCAAGTTGCAGGACATTGGAGATAAGGCTAAAAGCAGAGGTCTGTGACATATTCTTAATTTTGTTATTGTTCATTAAAAGCATTTTGTTAATGTTAATTAAAAGCAAAAATCCTGAGGACTGAGTCAGAAGTAAAGTACAACCACATATAGAAACTGTGATCATTACAACAGGAATGAAGGAGGAAAGGGGACAAAAAATGCTGAAAAACAGCATGGAGAATGAGCACGAGCAAATCAGTCACATAACATTTATTTTCAAAATTACTGAAGATATTAAAATGAACATAGTCCTATCTTGGATCAGCACTTTGTGGCACAAGGGCATCTTGCTTCTCTCTTTTCATAAGTGCTTACAACTGGGATTTACTTTCTCATGTTATGGTAAATCTCTTGAGGCTGCTAAATGTCAACTGCTGAGAGGGTTTGTTGAGATTCCTGTAGTTCTCAACCAGAAGTCTACATTAGGGAGCAAATGACGCTGACAAAAAAGGTTATCTGGCCCTCCAGAAGATAAACTCAAGTGTCTTGACTGTGTCTGTAGTACCACGCTGAAGAGAATAGGTTTCTTTGACTGAGAAAAGCAAAGAATTACTGCATTTAGAACAAAATTCGTGGGTGAGTACAAAAAAAAACCCAGATACTATCTATACTGAAACCACATATATCCCATTTTCTTCTGGAATGAAGAAAGCTTGTGTAAGAGCTAAAACAAATATAGAAAAGCTCAAACAGCATATGAAGTTTACATTTTAAATGCCTCAAAATCTACTGCCATAGAAAGCTGCAAGTGCACACTCAAGTACTCCAAAGTTAGGAGATGACAATATTGTTATTGTTTTCATGGTGTCCATTCAGCCATTTTCAGAAGATCCACTGCGATACCATCTTTAATTACATGGTCATATCCAGTGCTCCCTACAGTGTAAATATGAATGCTGCTCACTGAATAGTTATGCTCTATTTTGTTTTGTCATTGCATAGATAGAATCCATTTACTGTTTTAAACAATTTACATTGTTTAGCATCTGCTCTCAATGCCAGTTACAAAATTACATGAATGGCTTCTTTCCTAGCAGCAGCCTCGATTACAGTGCTCATGACTGTCATATCCAAATGCTTTACAAACATTCATTAAATTCTTTTTGTGGGTCTTTTCCTTGTAACATCTTTTCTGAGGTGGAGAAACAGCCCAGAAAGGGAGTAAGGCAATATGAAAATATTATGAGTATTTTCTACTAATTTGGGATGTCCAACTTGAAAAGTGCATGCCTGCCTTTCAGGGAATTTAACGTTTTGCAGTATATCAGTGGTTTATTTGGACAGCAATAGGTACGAACTTCTGTGCCACAGAAGACAAGGAGAGATGCCTGGAAAGCTAAAGAGAAAGAGACAGAGAGATCCTCCAGGTCTTATTCAATTACTTTCATCATATGACCACCCTGTGACCACTGCCCTTACTCAGCACATGGAAACCTGAACAGGCCTGTGTGCACCACTCTTCACTGCTGTCATCTATGCAGGACAAAGAGGGCTGCTGAACCAGCTTTTAATCCATGCCAGGTTTGCAGTCTGCTGTGGGTAAAGAATAGTGCAGAAACAGGGGCAGAAATTTATCAACAAGTCCTCTCTACGCTGACAGGAAGGCTCCAAGCACTTTTGGGTTTTCCCAAAATATCAAAACCAGAGAATGCAACTGTCAAATTTCAATGAATATGTTCAGTTACTACATATAAAGTCTAATTGTATTTTCGAACCCTTGGTTATTTTGAAGCAAAGTTTTCTTAGATAGTAAAAAAGCAAACTCTTTTAATGCAGCAATCTTACCTACTTTCTCCAATGTACATGAGCAAAAGATTTCTTGTATTGTTCTGGGACACATTTTTTTGCTTGCAGGCAGAGAAAGAGGCAGCCTATGCCTCACCTGTGCCTGGTATCAATCCTGGAAAATTCACAGCCAATCAGGTAAAGTCTGGAAAAATTAAAAGCAACTAAACAAGCTCTTGTGATAGAAAAGATTAGGTTGTTTTAATTATAAAACTAATGAAGTAATAGCATTGCTTCAAGAGCTGATTTTTCAAAAAATTAGGAAGTATCACTGTATAGATGAAAGCCTTCCAGATATAACACAATTAAGAAAAAAATGTGCTTTACAAATGATGAAGTAAAGGATGAAGGAGAGAGTGAGAGATGAGTGCTGCCTGCTTCAATTTTTCCCTGTATAGTCTACAGCGAACCTGATGATAGTTTCCAGGGAAAAAACAACAAAAAAAACCAACAACAACAACCGCAAAAAAAAAAAAAACCACCAACAAAAACCCCACAAAACAAAACAGCAAAACTAAAAAAACCCAAAACATATGAGGTAGAACCAACCAAAACCAGAAAAACCTTTAGTCTGGCTAAAGCATGAATACTTGCAGCAAGATTCCTTTCAAGAGCATTCTCAAAAACACAAACCTTCCCATAAATGGCATATGAATCTACACAGTGAAAAGTCAGGGATTTCTCTAGGGCTTGCAGACTTTAATTGGGCAGAATCCAGAAAACCTAAGATTGGGTTTTAGGCAGAGCCTTTCCTCCTTACTTCTTTCTACAGCTATGCCTGGGATCATTTTTAATTCTGTCTGTCTCTCACTGTCATTTATTATCAGATACTGAAGGGCATGGAAGGACAAAATTTAAGAGGAAGGAATTTAAAGCTAATAAATTCATAGGACATTGCAGGAGGAAAGGAGAAAACAGGACAGTAAAAATTCTAAGCTGAGAGGACCATAGAATATTATCAAGTGGATGGATTGAGAGGAGAAAGTCAGAGTTAGTAGGCAGTGATGAGAAAAGAAAGACAAAGCTGAGGACTTCATTCAGTGCCCAAGGGCTATAGCCTGCTGCTGAGCTGCTGCACTGCTCAGCAAATGCTGGTTTTCATCTTACCCTGCTCCCACAGGGAGCCTGGCCTTTGGCGGTCATTTCAGTCCTACTTGGGAAAACAATTTTACAGAGCATCTCTAGAAACAATTTCACAGACTAACTCTCACTGTGAGGATTGCTCTACACAGATCTTTTCTCTTTCTCTTTCTTAGTTCATCACACCACTCAGTTTTGTACTTGCCAAAAGAATACTTTAACATTAGTTATCATCACATATATTTATTGTCTACAACTCATTGCTTTAAACCTCATTCACCAAGGTATCATCAACAAAAAGTGAGTCAGGGGAGGCTGTTAAAAAACATTTATGTAACAACACCCTTCTCTGTCTAGATAAGTTAATCATCTGAGATCTTAACACACAGCAGAGAGTACCTGACTTGGACTTGAAATAAAGACATTTAAACTGTTTATGTATAGTGACTAGCACAATTCTGACTACTTATTTACCACAATTAGAATCTAATTCTCTCCACGTGAAACCAGAAATTCAGGTTTTTGAGAATATTTATGTCAGGCATCACACTTGACCTTTGGCAACGACAATGAATTTGCTTCATACGGGAAGAAGTGAGTCATGTATATTGCTCAGAACCCTGTTGCTGAATAACTTATCACAAACTAAAATGAAGACTATCTTGTGTGCATTGTGTGTGGGACTTGGAGTTTCTGAGTCTTTTCACAGTGGGTGGAATAAGTTTGCTTTTCTTTCCGCAGAGAAAAAACATAGGACATGTGAAGAGATGTGTAGAAAATAATTGTGTAAAAAAAGGCTCATTTCTACACTATGTAAGCAGCAGAGATCTATCAAAGCAGCAGAGCAATGCTAGTTTATATTTTTAAAAGTCTGTCTGTATGTTTGAAAGTGACTGTCTGTAGCAACACACTCTAAGTTTCGCTGTATTTTCTACACTTTGAGATCAACATTGTGATTTTTCTTTGAATAACCATTACAGTGTGAAACAGATCCTATTTTGCTCTTGGCTTTTGGATAACATTTTCCTAGTGTTCTTGTCAGCAGATATAGTTGACTGGTTGGTGTTTTTCCAGAAACACTAAATTTATGTTAGATTTGAGAGAGTTTTATTGGTGAGATGGCAGAATATGAGGAGACATGAGAAGAGGCATAAAAGCAAAAAGGGAAACAGAATTAAATTATACTTCTCCATCTTTTCTAAACTAAATATTATAGCTTAATTTGGAAAAGTACTCAATTTGAATAATTTTAAAATTTAAAGGTTTTTATGTTTCTATTTTCAAATGGAAGTTCCAACAAAATATAACCCTTTTTTTTTTTCTTTTAATTTTGTTCAGAAGTGATTACAATATCTGAACACAAGATAAGAGCAAGCAATACTCTTCACATTATTTCAGGGCATATTTTGATTTCATACAAAGCTAAAATGAAGGACTCTTGACAAACCTTTCTGCTTCTTTCTTCTAGGAGAAAGGAGACATTTTTCCTTTCTCTTGTCCCATACTTATTTGCTAATGAAGATGCGCACTAGAACACAAGTGATATATTCATCCACATAAAAGGGGACCTTTAGCTAAAACTAAGGAATTTAAACCTATGTTTCTAATATATTATAGTGCTGGAATTTACAATGTGCATAGATGCTTAAATACCATAACATGGAAAACATAGCACTTTATTAAACAGAGGTAATATTTTGGGGACTGACTGTCTATGAGCTTACCACCAAAATTAGGCATTACTTTTGCTACCATTTCTTTGTAGCAAGACAGGAATTTGCAGGTTATTGCCAGAAAAAAGTCTTTATACTTCTAGACTGAAGGAGCAGATTCACCACACTTTCATTGTGTAGTGTCTTTAAAAACAGATGGTTTCAATTTACTAATCACTGACAACTTGACTGTAACACTGAACAGTAGCTTACTCCACACACTCTCAATGGCTGCAAATGTAAAACTCCCACCCACCCTGGCAGAGTGACCTTATGTGTATCTGAGACCCAAAAAGAGCCCCAGGTTCCACTAAAAAATCAATGGGGCAGAGATGAAGAAACTGCAGGAGATTACTTTCTCATGGGAAGAGGGCAACAGATGTGTCAAAAAGGGCTCTGAGCCCCAAAAGTCTGTTTTGGTCCAAGGAATATCTTTGTTTTGTGTTGCACCATTGTTTTCAGTGTAATAAATAATGAGCTGTGCCCTAAATAAAGGGCCCTAAATAAAGGACTCGAAATAAAGGGACCTAAGTAAAGGGCCTGTCAAGGCTTCACAGGTTTTTACAGTAAAGTAACTGTGTGGGATTGTTTAGATAAGGAAAAATTCAACTGTAAGTTGATTTAAGCCCATCACAATGGCAGGCATTTCCTCTTCCAGTCTAAAACAAATTTACTGTCTTGTAAACATAAACACCAAGATTAATTTTGCATTAGTCTAAAAGTCTGTGACACATTGTGTGTAAACATTTCCCACAAGGACATGGTGGGCCATGACCATCCTGTCGCCTGATTGTGTTGTAAGGGATTACGAATAATACTACATTCATTTTTCAGTAGTTGATAATGACAGCTGACTGTGCTGCAAACATGGAGATTGATTTGCTCTGAGTCTGCTGCAGGATGACAAACCATTGCATCTTTGGCCATCCTTGCACTCAGTAATGACTGGAAGTGACTGTTTTACCTGTATGAACAGTATTACAAGGCCAAGTGCATGAGCTGTGTAATTTAGCATAGGACACCCAATACTGGGTTCACTGCACAATAAGAACCCAATCACAACCTAATAGGATTAATTTGTGGAAATATCCACAAATTCATCTCATTCTATGAGTCTCTGACTCACTATTGTGTAATTAATTTTAACATTTGTATTCATTCTCCACAATATTGGTCATCTGCATGCTGTATTATTTAATCTGCTCTGAAGTTCTTCTATTTGAGAAAACAAACAGTAGGTGAAACTGATATCATATTGCTTTTTGTGATGTTTTAGTTACATCACATTCAAGTCGATTTAGTCCCACTTAAGAGATTAAAATCAATTGTCAACGTTTGTTCTCTGTTGTAGTTTTGCACCTGATTAAGGGTTCTAATGTATTTAAAGCTTGTTCTGAAACAATTACTCACATTTGGAGTCAATGAAAGGCTACCACATCCATTGCTTTAGGATTTGAAGTGTGAAATACAGCCATATAATCACCTCTTTAAAAAAATTCCAAACTTAAAATACATTCTTGAGACCCTATTTCTGCTGTGTAGAGTCTTTCAAATATAATTGTGAAATCTTGCATCAATGTTAGGAGTACTTGTATACATTTGTACTTCTATACTGACATAATACTCTGCAAAAGTAGCAATAAGTCTGCTGGTGATAACCGAGGAACGAAGTGGAAATCCTGAGGTAGCCTTAATGTTAACACGGTATAGAGAACACAAATAACATGAATTGATTTAACACCATGGCAAACTCAAATAGACAAGAAAATTTTCAATCATACATTCACTTAAACCATTACAGCTTCCAAAAACACTCAATTGATTTTCTTGAGAAAATCATTCCAGAGAAATTATTTTCTCACAGAGAAACTCAGTACAGAAATAATACAGAAACCCTGAGAAGCAAAAAGCCCCCGTGCCTGCCCAAGGCACTGGTGCCAGAGCAGTTATCTTCATCCATTTTGTGCAGAGCTCTTTCTTGAACATTCACTTGGGTTCATACCTCAGACTGTTGCCAGCAGTCTGGTGGACTTGTGTCCTCTGTCAGACAGCTTTCAGTGGAGGGCAATGAGGATACTCTGTCCCCAGAGGGACTCATAAAGAAGCTGTGCAGTCTGGCATCCTCAGGTAACTCTAAGCCAAAGGATAGAATGGCTCTTTCATGGGGGCACAAATTTCCTAAAAAAAAAAAAAGGGCCTCCCAGCTTTCAGACCAGCCTTTTCAGGGTGACAGATGAGAAGGCTGACACAATAAAGATACCTTTGACATCAAGAAATAAAGCTGGAGCACATCAAACTCCATATCAGTGTGTGTCTTATCAGACCAACACTCTCACACAAATTTCTTTTGCAAGAGATCACACCACATAGGAGTTACGTCAGCATCACAGGAAGTTTCTGGGTGAGTTTTCAAGCATTTTAGCTCCATAATAAGAACAAGACCTTTCTTTTCTTTCCTTGCATATATTCAGAAAACTAATAATTATCTCGTTATTTTAATCAAGTTGTTATTCTGGAACCACATCCTGAACCCCCAGGTTTACATCCTTATCAGCTGCATAGTCTGAGTTTGCCCGACATTTCCTGATAGCTCATAAGCTAGTATGGCTGAGTTTATTTCTGGTTACTGTCTTTGTTAACATTAGCTTGTCAGGTTTGGTGTCTGTGTGTTTGTTTCCCTCCCTTTCCTTGCTGGCAAGGTCCTTAGATAATCCTACACACCCTTAGAGAAGCAAAGACTCCCTCCATATTCCCTTTCAGAGACTTCCACTAACTGAAAAGATCACTAATTTCAAAAGGAAAACATGTTGGTGAGTTCTCAACATTTCTGAAATTCATGGTACATATTTATTCCCACATGTGAGTCTTAGATTTCTTTTTTTTTCCTCTTCTTTTGCAGTGACGCTTAAATATCTGTGCTGAAAAATTTTTTATGCTATAAATACAGGAAAAAAATTCTTAACTAACCTAGAAATATATCTAATTTAGTGAAAGCTAAGGAAAAATTCTTACTGATGTTACTGCAGATACATTTATAATGTAAAGTATTATAAAGTACTCTGCACAGAAGAGTGGAATGTCAATTAGTGCAATCCTTCATGGAGCTATCACTTATCACTTAAATCACTCCTCTGTTTTTCCAGTTTTTATTGATTAAGATTAGGGTACCAGCAAGAAAAAAAAGTATGTATTTCTATGTGGTTTAAATGATAGAGAAAAGGAATACTTTTTAATGATCAATATTTTTTTGATCTTCTGAAAAGCTATTTCCAGATGATTTCTAGGCCTGTCTGGAGAACTGAAAACTGCAAAGATGTAAATTTCCATTCTAATTTCTTTTAACACTCATGATTTTCTTTACAACAGGTATGAGTTGAAAACCCAAATGTCTACATTTAAGAAAATTCTGATGAAGGACAAACTTCTTATGTGAAGAAGTTTAATCTCTTATTTTTTTAAATTTTAACACAAGAAGGGCCTTCAAATATATACTGTATAGTAGTGTTTAAAAATAACTGAAAATTTACTTTTCCTCTTACACATGGTAGTAAACATGTAATAATATTTTGTCCTTTTTTAAAATATCATTCAATAAATTACATTCTTTTTCTGCTATGCATACCTTGCTTACATAGCTTGAAAAAGAAAAAATATTTTCCTACAGAAAAGCATCTGAGTCTGATGAATCATATTTTCTATACTAACCTCTTTTAAAATTGTGTCATCTAAATTATGCTGCTGGAAGGCTACTCAGTATCAAAATCTTTGCAATGTCTGCTATAGCCTCATGTTGGAACATAATATCTTTAGGATAATAATAGGACATATTCTGGGTTTAGCATTGCATCTTTGGTAGGCAGCAAAATTAATTGATGGATAAATCTGTGAGGGTAATGTCATTGATGCCTGCAGCCTGGGTTGACTTAGAGGCATTAGCATAGATGGGGCAGATAGGTGAGGTCAGTAAAGGACCAGTCCCTGAATGTCACAGGGACCTGTGCAGTGCTACCATTTCCTTTTGTGCTTATTTATTTTCAACATGTCTTTTTCTTGTGTGTCACTCATGACTAAGCAATCAACAATATAAAAAAAAAAAAAAAAGCCAAAGACTTGTTTAGAAATCTAAAACTTTCTGCAGAGATGAGACGGTTTTTTTGTGGGGTTGTTTTTTGTCCTAATAACTTGGTCTTTGCCCACCGACAGAAATAAAGAATTGTGCAGTGTCAACACCTATGGTTTTGCTAAGCAGACTTGACAATAGGTCCATAATTAGATGTGGCAGCGAGGTACCCTTGACTTTGCTTATACAACTGTTCCAGCCCACAGTGAAGTACAAAGGTAAGAGACCAAAGAAAGTAGATGGGCTTGTGCACTTCTCACAAAATCCTTTCTGAAAGCAATGGGGCTAGAGAGAGCCATTGCTTTGACCTTGTAGGGTATCTCTTATGTTTTTATGTCTTGAACTCTTCAGTACAGATAGAATCTTACACAAAGAAAGTCTTCTATAACCAACAGTGCTTTTCACATGTGACAAAATAATTCTTTACAGAGATACCTGACCTAGTTTGTTTAAAAGGAGCCCAGCTTTAGGACTTCTTAGTCTGGCTGAACTGTTGGTTACTATTTCTCAATTCTAAACCTGCTCAGAGATCAGTCAGCTCTGAACAGCCCTGTATTGTCCTGGGCAGAGAGCCATCAAAGACAGCTATGGAGGAAACATTGTACAATACGTGGGGAATGTTTTTGCCAACAACATTACTCAAACACAACTAATCTATGCACAATGCTTATTCCTACTGAGTGGGAAAAAAACCCACCAAACAGGACTATCAAGTTGTTATGACCAGTATGTGGCCTTTTTTTTTTTTTTTTTCCCTCTAAAAGGCACTGTAAAGGCCACCAAGCCTTAAGGAAAGGTAACTGGCTGTGTTTGCAGGATGTTTTTTAAGGACATTTCTTTTCGTGTTCACATGATTCATTGCCATATTCTTCATAATAGGGTAGTAAAAACTAGTAGCTAATGATTATAATATATAATACACTAATTTCTAATAAAGACCAGGTAGGATAAAATTTCCTAATTTCTCTGAATTTAAATAGACAAAGTCATCTATATTTAGAAAACCACATTGCCAGAAAATAGGTGACCTTAATTAGACACATTTTCATGAACTGCTCATTTACAATGCCATAACTCCTTCCACTTTTCTGAGCAGAGACACATTTTCTGGATGTGGATATGCACACAGATGTATAAATAGTACTGGCACTTGAAAAAATTTGTCAGTTTTACAGTTTGGTAAACTATTTCCTTTTGTGTTCAGTATAGTCTTTGAATATTTAAGAAATAAGCAGAAATTAAGTCAAAGTTTGATATGTGCTTGAAGACAGCACTGGAATGCTTAAACATCATTAAAGAAGTTAATGGTGTTTTGCAGTATTCCATTGTTTAAATTCAAGAAGGGTACTCCCAAGTCAAAAAACATCAAAAACATGATCTAGCTTTGCAATATACACCGCATCTCACAGGGCTGTATTACATGATCTTAAAAATATCAGTCATAAACTTTCTCTCTGTTGTGTGTGGGTACACATGGATGCGCACACACACACAAAACCCCCATAGATTAAGTATATCAATTGAAAGAAAAGATGGAATTTCACAAATAGGCTTTTCAATGTTTTATACTAAGTACATATTTTGGTGATAGAGACCTTTACTACCAAAAAAAAGTATAAGAATGACTTTTGTACTTAGCAGGTTCCAAGAATGCGCAAACAACCTACAAGTACTTTGTGTAGTCATATTAGCAATGAACAATTTTTACAAGTTCATTTCAGTACAAGGGTTAGTGGTGATTGTGGTGGTGTCCTCAGGAGTTTGTACTGTGACAGAATAAGGAACTATGAGAGCAAAAGAGAGGGAGCACACGGAAACCACAGTGGATTACGTTCAGTTTTCTGAGGTATTCAGTAGAATCTAAGGTTTCACTTTTAAAAAAGCCTCTAGACATTTTGACTGTAAATATCACTTTGAAAAATGACCCACATGAACCAACAAAACCCCAAAAGTGACTTTGCAGGAAGTCTAAAACAAGTCAGCCCAGTGAAAGCTTTATTGTTCACACATAGTAACTGAGATTCAGTCAATGTGTGAAACAGTTAAAGCTGAGTCAAGTAACAAGGTGAAGGAATTATGGAGATTGACAAAAATAACCTACAAGACACTTCTGCTTTCAGAAGGTTGTTTAAAAAGCTCACTGTGGAACTGACTGGTGAGATTTCATTGATTAGGTCTGGGGCTCAGTTTTCACCAGCTGGGAAATACCTACATAAGATAAAACAGATAAAAAATATTTTCGAAACTGACAAAAGTTGAAAGTAATTGCTATGATCTTCTTTAACCTAATCTACTTGGAATTTGTACGGATTTGCTTCCCTCAGCACAGCAGTCTTGTGTCAATAATCCCAGCATGCACATATGGAATGAATGATGGCCAATGGCATCCTGGCCTGTGTCAGCAATAGTGTGGCCAGCAGGACCAGGGCAGTGATTGTCCCTCTGTACTCGGCACTGGTGAGTCCTGTGTTCAGTTTTGGACTCCCTCATTACAAGAAGGACACTGAGGTACTGGAGCATGTCCAGAGAAGGGCAATGGAGCTGGGGAAGGGTCTGGAGCACAAGGAGGAGGAGCAGCTGAGGGAGCTGGGGTTGTTTAGTCTAGAGAAAAAAGGGCTCAGGAGTGATCTCGTCACTCTCTCTAACTACCTGGAAGGAGTTTGTTGTGAGGGGGGGGTCAGTCTCTTCCAGATAACAAATGACAGGAAAAGAGGAAAAGTTGCACCAAGGAAGGAGATTGGTTATTTTAAAAAAATTTCTTCATGAAAAGGATTGCCAGGCACTGGAACAAACTTCCTGGGGAACTAGTGGAATTATGCAATCACCATGCCTGGGAGTGTTCAAAAGGCATGTAGGTGTGGCTCTTCGGGCCAGTGGCGAACACAACAGTGCTGGGTTAAATGGTGGGACTCAATTACCTTAGAGGTCTTTTTCAAACTCAGTGATTCTATGATAGTAAGTTGTCTTTCAATAAACAGCCAACAGGTCCATCAGGATGGCAGGCAAGAGCCCTTCTAAGTAAAATCTATCTTTCTTCTATCAAAACCAAAATTCACATCACTCCAGCAGAGAAGTGTTTTCCTTTAGTTTTGCTTCATTAAAATTAACTGTAGAGCTGGGCTATATTTTTCATCCAGAACAATTTGCACTATGTCATTTTCCTATTTACTTTAAACAACTGGCAGTAATAAAACAAGAGCAGGTGAATGTGTTACTATGGTTCCTGTTTGTAGTGCAGAATAACAGACACAGAAAAAGAGCACAGAGACAGGTAGGTCACACTCTTTGCTGAAAAGATCTATATTTTAATTCAGATTTTGGTATTTGTCAAGTTGTTCTTTCTGATCATCCTTTGTTGGATGCACAAATTAAATTATGTGATTCTATCGCCAATAAATTTTTTGTTTTCCTTTTTCAAAGTGTTGTATGTATGAATACAGAAAGAAGAGCGTTCCAAATTCATGGGATGCAGCAGATACCACCTCATTCCATAGAAATGAAAAATCTGTCTGGTTCGTGGTTTTGACTGCTACCTGTGATGCAGAGAGAAGAAAAGCAGCAAGTGCTCTTAGAGTTGCTAATTTATCATTAGCATAGTTTTTGTCTGCTTTTGGTCAGATATTATTTAAAAGAATGTTTTCACAGTACCAGATTTATTTCCTCATGAAGAGAAAGTTCACTATGTGACTATGGTTTGCCAGATTAATGCTTCCTCTCCCCAACTGCCTTGTTCCACCAACCCTAGGTGGGGCCAGGAGAACACACCTGTCTCCAGAAACACAATTCCTTCATGATCTTTCCACTTGACAGGTTGTTTTTGGTATAAGAAGTACTGCAGGTGCTAGAAGAGCTCAGCAATGAGAAGATGCTTTACTGGTAAATATAAAAGTGAAGAGCCTTGTTTCCTCAGTCTGTCTAAAACAGACTACATTGTAGCGTGTACACTTCTTGGATGCATTTCATCTTGTGCAGTAAATATTTGACTGAAATGTTGCAGCAGACAGAACTCAAGCCATGGATTTACCTTTTTTTCCCCCTATTCACACAGATTGTTACTAATTCCTTCCAAGTCCTCCATCTATGAAGAGATCACTCAAGCCAAAGGAAGGAAGCAAAATGACCATTCTTTCTTAACAAGAAATCATGCACAAATAAGAAGTGTTTGACTTTTGATATAATTCAGTTCTATTATATAATATAAAAATATATAATATAATTATATAATTATATTATTATATAATATAAAAAATACTAGCAAAATATAATATAAAAAGTGCCCCCCTCTCTTCAATTGTAGCGCACAACTTCTACCAATAACCTTTGGTCTGAGGAGAGCAACACAGTAATGGAATCTCATTCTTTCTCAGTTCTGATAGCCAAGGATACATGAAAATTGCCTTTGTTATGAATAGTGGTTTTTTGCTTGTTTTCCCCAGATGAGATATTGCAAATCCTTTCTGCCCCTTCCCCCAGATATTGATCCACTTTATCAGCTCTACCTCAGTCATGTCGGACAGTCAAGAAGAAAAATTGTTATTGAAAGAGGTTTCTCACTTTCCTTCTTGCTTTACTTCATTCTCTTTCTTACCAAGGAAAAGTAAAAAAAAACATGCCTTTCTCCCTGATAAAAATTCACAGACACTTCAGCAAGAAGACAAACTGGTCCACTGCAGCACTTGGGGAGAACAAGCAACGACCCAGCATTATTCTCTGCCAGAACTGACAAGACAGATCCAGATGGACTATCTGATATCTAACTGTCATTGACCATGTCAATATGTTGATAAAAGAGGGCCAGATATATTTGCTTGTTAATACTCTTGAAGGTCACAGGCAAAACTGAAATGAGAAGCAAAAGAAATCTGACTACTCTGCAAGCAGCTCTCAAGCATCTGTTGGCTAAACTTACGGAGTGGCCCTGTCATCTCTCACTGTAGAGCCTTTCATGCCCCTCTATTCCTTTGTTTCAGTGACTTTATGGAATAGCCATGCATGCATATGAATGCAATTTTTAAAATAGTTTCTACACAAACATTCTGAAGTCAGCTGCTAAAGAATGTGATCAGTCTGGTTTTCTTCCCAAGCTTCCTAAGAGTCACACCATGAATTGAGTCTATTTCTCAGAACAGAATAGCCAATGTTTCTTTGTCTAATAAGATGGAGATGCAATCCAGAAATAAAATTCCTGTTGTCTCTGCAGATGTACAGAAGCTGGCTAATGCTACAAAATGTGCATTTAATTGAGTAAAAGACTGTTGATCATCTGTGCCTGGCAAATATTGCAAGCATAAAATCCACACAGCAAATATATGGTAAATGTGCATTTTGGCAGGTGAACATGAGATTGTGAGTCTTCCATTCTTCGTCAGTTCTGTGCTGGGACCACAAAGGATTGCCATACAGGATGCAAGGATGCATTAGAAACTTTGTGTATTTCCACAAATATGTATACCATGGCAGTGAAAAATTGGCCAACACCAAAAGGAATTAAAACCAAAATAGAGAAATGAGAGAAAAAAAACTTAGGTTGGGGTAGAGAGAATGATTTAATCCTTGAATTTTAATTACAGAGACACTAGAACAACCTTTTTTTCTAACTGCAATATTAACTTTAGTGAAAACAAAGGATAGTTCTCTAAACCATTACTGTGGTTCTTATGGTTTCACTAGGATAACAGAGATGTAAACTACAAAGGGTGGGTAAAAGGGAATTATTGGAGGAAATTGTAGCAAGGGATCTTCCAATTTGATACAAGGCAATAAAAATCCTCACTGTGAGGATGAACAGCTCAACTGGAAATGCTCAACAAAGCAAAGAGGTCTAGCTTTAATTTGGCTATGTTTGAGTTGGGATGACTCTTCAAATGTCCTGCAGAGATCCTTTCTAACCTCAGTTAGTCTGTTGTTACATGTGTGTGGGCTGACAGCAGACAGGCTTGTGTATATATGAAGATCACTAAAGCCAAGTGACTTAGAAAGAAATCTGAGAAAAGACAATGTTTAGCAACATTAATCTTGCTGTGAAATTAAAAGCTCATTTTGGAGAAATTACTTCATCTGAGAGCTGGAAAAACTCTCATTTTTTCCTCTTCACTGTTCTAACAATCTATAGAGAAAAACATTTTCTTGCAACTTAGTCTTTACTGTAAAGGGAGAAAGGTACATTAAAAAAGTAAAAAACAATAAAATTCATTCAATAACAACTAAAAAACAGAGGTTACACAACAATACCCTTTGGCAAACTTAACTTTGTATTTGAAGCTCTAGATATAGAAAGGTAAGGACATTATAAGCTGAGATGTTGTATAACTGAGAAAAATTACTTTCAAAGTACTAACAGCATGAAGAAATCTAATGACTTCTAAGAAAACTAGCCCTTGAAAGAGAGCAAAGGCCAAGCTGAGCTAAATTAGAGCCTACCACCATTTATCTAGTGATTCAGAAAATGCCTTCCCTGAAGATTAATTTCTCCACTTGGAAGAATTTTTTGAACATGACCATTGAAAATGTTGTCTGCCTGAGTACAGAAGTAGAAACAGCTGGTCAAACTCTGAAAATTAAGGTCTTCAGGTTAGAGATTAATCTTAGTGTTGCCCCAAAATGCCTCTAGCGCAAATTCTATAGCTGATAAAAGACTGGCATAATTGTATCTGAGCCAGTTTTCCTAGCCTGTAGCAGTACAGCGGGCAGATCAGGTCGAAGATGATGTTTCAGATCCAAATGAGATTTAACTGAAAGGCTGCCTCTAAAGTCAACATTCATTCTGAGCTAATAATGAATGTCGTTACTGGCATTTCTTTACACAGTGATAATTTTTGCCAAAACATACCTCTGGAACTGCAGTCAGACCTGTTTCAGCAAACATTGCCTCTGACTTCAACACACAAAAGTAACTGCGCAGCCCAGGTTGATTCAGACCTTACTTATCATTCCTAAGGAGCCAAGTAACTGATTCTGTGTGATTCATTATCTATTTCAGAATATTTAATAAGATCTGTCATTCTTTGAAGGGGCAGAAGAAGATGGGATGGATAATTAAACCCTGTGAAAGTTTAACAACTTCATCTGTACTCTGTTGTTATATCCACTTTTGCCCTTTGCAGCACTTGCTGCAGTTAATTCTGTCCTGAGAGCAGACATTTGCCTCCAGAGAAGATGCACATGAAACATTCTAATGCACAAGAAACATTCTAGAAACCATTAGAAACTTATCTGTTAGGGACTCGCCCATCATTTGGAAGAAGATGGAAAGGTGTAAAGGTAGCTTCCTTTAACTGATTAACTGGGGACTTTGCAGCTGATTACGATAAATGCTATTCAGGGCAGGGGTCATATATTTCTACTCTCTGGGTATCATCTGATACATACTTACTCTTGTACAAATAAAAAATAATGAACCATCCCAGCAGTAACCAACTTGATCTTCCCAGATGATTTTTAAACAACTGATTAGTGTATAGCACAGAAGGAAATTTATTTAAAAGAAAATAAAACCCCTCCACACTCTGCCTTTGGTAATTTATTTTCCTGTGACCATGGTGTCTTTTCCTCGCACATGCCAGCTAGTGCTACCACCTCTAGGGCTGCCGGAGGCTGGGTATGGCAGGGTGCTACCCAGCAAGAGAAAAGGCCGTGACCTCCCGTCCCAAACCCATTTAACATCACAGAAAAGAGTCTCATTTCACATAAGGTGGGTTACTCACGGCTCAGCTTCGATGCTGTGTTCAACAGCTATGTAGTTGGCAGGGATGAAGCCCATGAGCTTGCGGCCAGGAGAGACTGACCCCTCTGGCAGGAGGAGCTTGGCGTACCACCATCCCTCCTTGGATGCATTCAGCACTTTCAGCTTATCCCCAGCTCGGAAGCTCAAGTCGTCGTCAGTGCGAGCGTTGTAGTCGAACAGTGCCACAAAGTTGCAAATGTTTATTAGATCCTGGCCAGGCAGCGAAGGTAAAGGTTTCTCTTTTATTTTACTCTCTATCTCTTTTACCTTACTCTCCAAGTCCTTCTGTCTTGCTTGGAGGTCAGATGTTACGGCAGAAAGGTTGGTGAAGACCTGGCCTGCTTTGTCTTCCTGCTCGTCGTTTCTCCCAGAGAATAAGCAGGGAAGGCAAGGCTTCAAACAGCAACAGTACTTCCGGCAGAAGTTTCCCATCCTGACTCTTTATTGCTTCCTCTGGTTCTGCTTTTCTTTTGCTTTTCCTGGTCGCAAGGCTCTTAAACCAATTTTTGCACCATCTACATCTTAGCTTTTTGCGGACTTCTTCTCCCCCTTCTCCTTTGGCACCAAATGAAACAACTCTTGGCACAGCTGGAAGCTCCTCTCTGGGTCCCACAGAGAGCTCATTACAGATAGCTCCCAATTAGGGAGTGAAACCTAAACATTCAAGTGCCAGCGCACACGTGAAGGGAATTTTTCACTTCCTCTTCAGAACAGGAAAGCAACACAACACCTCTGCTGGGCTGAGCTCTGAAAACAACAGCAAAGAGTGGAGCCTCTTCTGTTACAATAAAGCCAGAACATGTAAATAAGGGAGGCTTTTCAATTCCTTCTGCTTGGGATGGGCGTTTTCTTATCTCAGATGTGGTCTGGTCATATGATTGGTAGTGAATGGCTGTCTTTTGGCAATGATTAACCAAACTGACCTGCCTGCTTCCTCAGTAGTCTGACGTGGACAGCTTGAATGAATATTTCTTTTTGTTTCCTGGTTTGTACTGGTTTCGGTTTGCAGTGGGAAGCCTTTGCTTGCCTGAGACTGGCAAGCACCCTCACGGGGAGTGCACCTGTGTCTCCTGCCCTCACTCACACCCAGGTGCATTCCCTGGCAAGTACCCATCCCTCAAACCAACCTTCTGGCTTTTTTTTTTATTTTTTTTATTCAGCTGGGATGGGCACTTTTTACAAGGAAAACCAGATATATATGTCTTACAGTAATAAAGCAATATATTTTATGGCATTCCTTATTCAGCATTTTAAGGAAATCAAGGCACTAGCCAAAAAGCATTTCTCTAGGTGGCTGACTAATTAAATCAACCCTATATAAAAATAATAGCTGTTTTCCAGTCAGCATATAAACAATGACAGTGCACTGACCAGTATATTCCCGCTTCTAAAGCATCTCTAACCCAGCATACAGACCAAGCATGGGTGTCTGGATACTGCTGTGGCAAAGCAGGCTGAAGGGTTGGCTGCCATATCAAAGTGGTGCAACCCAAGCTTTGTAACCCCTGGAAATCACCACAGCCGGGGGACACGGAATGGTTGGAGCAGGAGCAGGAAGCACAGGGAAGCACAGAAGACACAGCGATAGCCTGTCTGCACACAGTGGTGGCATTTCAGTAAGAGACAAACTCTTACAGATCAGTCTATTGATCAAAACTCACTCACGGACCTGTAACTTCCTGGTGACTGAAAAACCTGAGTCCCATATTTTAATTTTCTTTTTTTTTTTTTTTTTGGTCGGGAATTTAGTGCTGTTTTACCAGTTACACATCTCTCAGTTCCATTTAGAGTTGCTGACTTCTGTGGTTTCACTTTACTAGAAAGAAAACAACTAAATAAGAGAAACCAAAGTCACTTGCTTTCATCATGTCTCCCATTCATTTGAATGAGTAGGGCAGTGGCAGAGGCAGAAGGCTACTGATGAACTAGGGACTGTGGAATGAGTAAAAGATATCTCCATTGAAAGTGATAATATCAGGTGCATCTCCACTGAAGAGGAATGGGGAACTGCTTACACACACTTCTGCAATGCTGGAAAAGAATTTAAATAAAGGAGGAAGTACCATACACAGTAAGTCATTACTAAACTTCATCATCTTTAGGGTCTGATAAAAAAAGGTATGCTGATTTTGCAGATTATGATAATCTTATTTAGTTTCTGAAGCACCACAAGATGATTTTTTGCCAGCAATCATTAACCACATAATAGTAAGAACACAGATATCCAAGGGATATTTATTTTTCCTTGTTGTGAATAACACTGTCCAAAGGAAAGAAAAGCCTGTATTGAAAAAGAAACTACCTTCACTAGTTTTGTTTAAAGAGCTGTCTACATTTACCAAAAGCAGAGATTATTATACATTACTACTAAGTAATATGGCAATTTTCAGTTTGCATATTTGATTGACTTTTCCTGTAATGGTTTCTGGTTCTGGAAACTTGGGTATTAATTTGGCAAAGTTTTTCAAACTCATTTACTGCTCAGAATAGTTTCATCGTGACAAAAAAGCCATTTGCACCATACAGACTCAAGCTGTACAATGCACCACTGTTTTCAGGATCAAGTCCCACCTTCACACTCAGGAACCAATATACAAAGACATTAAAAATCACACTGCTTTCACTGAGACAACTCAGATAAGTATTTATAACTGTAACTACAACGGGGCTTAAGCCTACAAATAGTTGTGTATATGATGACCTTATCTCAAAGAGCCCCAGCTATTAAATTAATCTTCTCCCTCAATTTGTGTCCCTGCTTGGCTTAAGAAGAACACAAAGACTTTTTCTGGAAGTGATCAATAGCTATAAATCAGATTCTTTTCATCCTGATCTTCAGGACCAGTTCTATGTATTAAACAAGTAGACTTTAACAAATAGCCATTAAATTCATTAATCAGATTTAAAAGACTTCTCTAAAAGAGAGAAGACTGGAGTTGCTGAAAACCACTGAGCAGATTTCCTATTCCATGTGGGACAGGATAGTAAGTGAGCTGTGGTGGCCACACCGCAGCAGCTTCTGCAAGGATTTTTGTTTCCATCCTGATGACTTTATTGAGGATTCACTGCATTTCTGAAAATAAAGTACTGTTAATGGTTTAGAGACGATAGAACTTTATCACAGGCAAGAAAAGAAAATTAGCATGTAATAAAAATGTTCCTGCTAGTTTTACAGAAAAAAATAAAATCTGATAAATCCCATAATCCTGATTTTCATATTTACATTCTGGAACAAATAAGGGTAATCGTGTATATTCAGGGGCTTTACAATATTATCTGTTGTCCAAGTCCTCTGCATTCATATTATACATAATTTAATAGAATAATCTTTGCATTACCTATTCCTTGGCTTAACTTATTTCTTTTGTCTTGCATCCCACTATATTTTCCTTTTTTTGCAAAAGGAGGGCAAACAGTTCTGCACTGCTCTTTTGCCTTCTGTATCTTTATTTAATTTGTTCTGGAGTCTGAATATCAGAGCAAAAATTGTTCAAAAAATAAGCCACTGGAGGTAAAGTGACTGTAAAAGACCTAATCAGAGATATTGATTAATTTTATTGGCAAAAGTGCTTTAGGAAGGATACAAGGGTCTCACCTCATTCTTGCAGTCAGCACTAGCTAGCAAGAAAGATGAATTTATTATAACCAGAATGGCACATTTACAGTATGAATACTGAACTTTACTATTCTGGTCCCTATACTATAAAAACCCCCCACCAAACACTAATATTGCAAGTAATTTCTTAAAATATGCAACACCTTTAAACAAAGATTGATCATTTAAAAGCTATGTCTGACAGAACTATATAAACTTAGACTTTAGAAAAGAGAGGAATCTATTCAATCAAGCAGTACTTTCCCCCTTCAACCTAGGTAATTTCCCACTGCTTTTAATATATATTTCCTTGTTCCATAAAGAAAAGAGTGCACACTGATGCTGTAGGATTGAGGATGACAGATACCTGAAGTTACTTTTTTATATTCTATATATTGCCTATAAAGTCCAGTACAAGTAAGACTCTTCCAAGGAGCCTTATGCCTGCTTAAACGATTAATTTGAAGTCCTCTAAATCCATTAAATCAAATACTAATTACTTAGAGTCAATATCCCTTAGGCCTTATTCTACAACACAATCATGTTTAAACACTGTGGTGAAACATATTTCTCTTAGTTGGCTGAATGGACAGAAGAATAATGTGTTAACATTACATCCTTTAGTAAACTTCGTACAAAACTAATCTGCAACACTGACATTAATTCATCTTAGAATCACGTCCTGCTCTCCATGAATTAAGGTATCAGACTAAGTTATATCAAATAAGTACAGATAAGACTTGCATCCACAATATTTCAAAAGCCTTGTTTTGATATGAGTTCTATTTGTGTTCCACACCTTCAAAAATTATTCTGTATGAGTTTGCATTGCAGATATTTCCTACAATTATTGGTTTGTATGTGCTCTGTATGGAACTATTGGCATAAATACATAAAAACTTGGGAGTTTCAGAAGAAATGAACCTTTCTTCAACACATAAATAGGCTGCTTCATATTTCAGAGACAAGGAGTGAACATAACTGAGACTCAGTCTTCAGAACAGGTAATGTTTGAAACCATTCCCGTATGTCATGCAGAGAAGAATTGCAATATGAACAGTGCTCTGCTGGGGAAAAAAAGAATATCAATCAGCAGTTTTGTTATGAAATATGAGTCAGTTGAAATTGGAAAATAAAAAAGAGAGTGTTTTTTCTTAATGAGATCACAACAGAAACAAACAATTTCATTCATAATTGTGTTGAATTCTGTAAAAGGAAAAAACGCCATGTCGGGAAATGAGAAATTAAAGTATAAAATACAAGAATTGTAATTAAATAATATATGATGCCTGTAGCATCACTTTCCATACTATATAATCTTTTTCAAGCCAGAAGCTATACTGCTACATTTAATGTATGCTAGTTCAAATATTTGACATTATTACCTTGCTTAGAAAAACTTCATAATGCATTATGATAAAGCATGTCAAACCTTTCAGCAAAGTAAAATATTCAGATAATGTGATCTTTAAAGAATTTAGCAGAAAACCAAAAGCATATTGCTTTGAATCTGTTCTGGGGAATAATTTAAATGACTAACTATTTTAATGTTGAGTAGTTTTTTTTAAGGTAACAAACTGAAATAAAGCACAGTGATTTTTTTTTATTACAGCTGTCTTTTCAACTATATTTCTTTCCATTTGCACATTAAAATGGAACACATTACTACCACTTTGTAGCTTTTTTTTATATTCCTTTTAATCGGCACTTCCATTTTGTTTCTCTAATTTGCAAATTGCCATTTTTTTTCAGTGAAAATAAATCATGTGCATAATGTTACCCTTGACAAAATTGTTTACTCTTATTGATTAATAACTTTCCTGGTTTTGTCTATTATCTTAAACCATAAATCCACGAAGACATAGAGCTATATTTGATTCTGCATTTTCCAACTTGAAATCTTTTTGCATTTGTAATGAGAAAACCCTGGCTATTTATTTCCATAAGGCTGATCCAGTAATCCATCTCTACCCAAGAAAAACATTAAAAGTATACTTTCATGTGCTTTGGTGATGAGGGTTGCTTATTTATTAGACGAATTTGGGCCTGAAACACACTACATCTGACAACAAATTAACAGAGAGTAATAAGGTTCTGTCAAGGATTGACAGAATAGAGACTTCTTCTATTTGTTCAAACAAACAGATCCCACTTTGCTCAAATTTAATGTGAGTTTCACCATTATCTGCAATGGGACCAGACCTCAACCATTATTTTTCATTTCATTGTACATTACTCTAAATGATATACAGCCCACAGTGTTAAAAATTGTAACTTAATTTGCTTTCTATAAAGCAGTCTCTCTGAATAAAACCAAAGAGCTGTAACTCTCTAAGGCGTGAAAAATACTTCTAATCAAATTTATCTCTGTGTGGGAAAAAATATGGCAAGTGGATGACAAAGAATTATCAGCAAACATGACTTTGCCATTCTTCTAAGAAAATGCATTCCAAACTTGACCCTGTTATGAATAGTTTTTAAATTTAGAATGTGTATACATTTCTGAAGATTTTATGATGGGTCAAGATCATTTCTCAAATAACTCTATCCAAGTCTGCATGCTATGACAGAGATGACTTGTGAACATGATTTACCATTTTTATCTGAAGTTGGAATTGCATCAAAAGAAGCAGAGAAGTCCAAAGAGAGATGGATGTAAAGGAGCAGTGTATCAAAGTACAGTACTCATTGTTTCACCTGTGAGTGAAAATGCTCAGGATTTTTTCCAAAAATAAAACCAGTACTTTCTCCTGACCTTCACCGTACCTCAAAAAGCCAGCATCTCACAGAGAGCTGAAATTTACTATTAGAACAGATTCATATACCATATAAAGGAACATATCTTATTAATTACTTTAGATTACTGAAATATGACATGCAAAACCAGTAGAAAAACTAGCTGTTAATTTTAGAATAGACTAGAACAGAGCAGAACAGAACTGTTCTGCTGGAGGTGACCTGACCTGCCTGACCACTTTAGGAATGGCCAAAAGTTAAAGCATGTTTTAAAGGACATTGCCCAAACGCTTCTTAAACACTGACTGACTTGGGGTGTAACTACCTCTCTAGGAAGATCATTCCAGTATTTGACTACCCTCTCAGTAAAGAAATGCTTCCTAATATGCAGCTGGAACCTCCCCTGGTGCAACTTTGAACCATTTCTACACACCCTGTTACTGGATCTCTGGGACAAGAGATCAGTACCTCCCCCTCTACTCCATCTTACTTTAATTCTTCCTGCTAGATCATATTTAAACAAAACTCATTTCCATGAATTATGCATACATTAGGATTTTATATATCTAAAATCTCTCTATAGGAAAAGGACTGGTTCTGTAATCAGTTTCTATGACTATATGAATCCTGTTCATGGTTCACCCACCTTCCTGACTAGGTGTTCCTCTCTCCTTGTATGTTTTCTAAATAGTTTTCTACTTCCAGTTTTCTTTCTGCTGTATCTGCCTTTCCCAGTGAGATGCCCTATAAAGACCGACATACCTTACTGTTATACCTTACTAAAAGGTAAGACACTCTTTATAAGCCAGAGGAAAGGGAATTGAAAGTGCCCCACGGCAACCTCAGGATGTGCACTTATGTATTTTCCCTGTGGAAAGGAAAGGATAGGCAGAACGAAAACTATAAAGCTGGGGTTACTTCAAAATTATGTTAGGAAGTAGCAGCCAGGGTATGTGTTAAACTTTGGAAACTAAAATCTTAAACTCCATAGTGCAGCCATGGCCAAGGGCACAACTGATTTAAAAAACATTATCTTACCTACCCATCTTCAGACACATAGGTACAATCACATAGGGTCAACAAATATCAATACTTAGATGACTAATTTCTATATTTGAACCAACATAAAGGTCTTAAAATCACTATTTTTAGTCACTTAAAATCACTATGAAGAAGTGACAAGACACTTACTGGTTTAAATAAGAGTAGGATTACGTTTTTACCCTTAGTTCATGTATCATTATTTTTTAATCAGTTTTTGACTTATATTTAGAATAGTTTTACTGTAAAAGTAAAAATGCAGTATTTAAAGTTATTTCTTTACTGTTTCAGCATCAGTCTGACCTGTTTCTGTGTGTTCAAAATCCAAAGTTTCACAAACTGAAGCAACTTGTCTTGCAAATATGTCTTACTGTTCTTCCTTTCCTTTTGTTTCAGTATTCTTCTCTCTCTCTAGAGATGTAGAAAATTTCTGTATACTTTCCCACCTTCTCTTTTCTTTTTGCTGTGTGTCTTTCACAGCTGTACAATGAGATGCTGTACAAAGAACACTACCTGACATGCAAGACATGATCTTTATAAACACAAGGAATAGGGATAGGAAGCCAACAGCTTTGGTGATACTTTCAGCAAGGACTTCTGATACAGAATTCTGTTGTTGTAGACAAAATAATTCAGCTTCTTTCTCTGAATTTTTTTCCCTGAACTCATATTTCTTTGTCTTTGCTTCCACAGCTTTAAACCTTATCAGAATTGCCTCTCTCCCTGTCAAGAAAATGAAGGTAGCTAAATGCAGATGTACAGTTTTCCTAGAAACAGAAGAGGTTGCTCTGACCTGCTTCACAGACATACATAAAAACAGAGTACAGATATTTAAACAGTTATATCAGCAGGACAGACTCTTCTTGATGCTTAGCATACACTCCTCTACATCACCTCCTTCTTATCAAAATGCAGCATAATTTTTTTTATCCTTCCATCAGAGCACTACTAACCATCCTCTAGAGGCAGAAGCAGAACAGTAAACATCAAATGCAATTTATATTCAAAATAATCTCTTATATTTTAGATTTATAAGCATTAATATTAGCTTTTTGTTATTGCAGCCCCAAGGAATATCACTCTCATTGTAATCAGCAATGAACATATACAGAAAATATGTATTGAACAGAAGATCAAATGCCTCTTAAGAAAGAGGGTTTATAGTTAAAGAAGGAAAAAAATGATCTCTACTCACCACAGCGATAGGATAAAATTTGATCTTGAAAATCCTAACATGGTAAGGACTGTAATTAATGAAGTAACTTGTATGTTAGTTTGAAAGCACAGACTTCTGTGTTATGTTACAGTTGGTTAAAGTTTTCTGTACTCAGTCCTAGTAAGTCCAAAACTAGAGCAACATGCCCAGTTTTTGATCCTGTATTCCAGAAAATCTGATAATGACCAATTTGATAATGGAGTGATGAATGAATATCATCCAGATTGAGAATCAAAGATAAGCAGGCTCAAAACCCCTCAGCCTTTAAGGAATGAACTATAGGGAATGAACAAATTAAACAAAAGCACTCTGTAGAAAAATATAGTAGCAGCTTTCAAATAGATAGAAGTCTGGTCCATAATGATGTGGTTCTCACATCTGCTAGGAATAGGACACACAAGAAAAAAAAATGCATTAGAGCAACAGAGACTTTGTTTTGAAATGAAGGGAGAGAGAAAACTCTGTGTTCTGCAAATAAGGACTATTAAACACTGGAAGAAATTGCCTCAGTGGCTCTGTCAAAGGGGTACTTTTAAATAAGTATACAATTGACTTTTAAGGATGTTTGTAGTTTGATTGATCCTGCCCCAGGGTAGAAGATGGCTTTTGCTAGGTCTTTTCTAGGTCTGTTATCTTCAAGTCTGCAGTGTTATAGTTGTGGTATTTCTGTTCAATAGCTCTGCTCTTTTGTGCAGACTGTGTATTGGAATACATTAGATTTTTTTAATGCAATAACCAGCAAATGTCAGGCTTGAAATGCAAGCCTGTAACCTACTTGGACAACTCAGAAATCTTCACAATGTCTGAATTAGACATAATCCTGGTTTACTCATGAAGAAATTGAAGCCATAAGCAATTTATATTATCTGTCCATGGATACACCACAAATGAATGGGAAATGAGGACTGGAAACTGAGTAGTCCTCTGGATTTTATGCTTCATGTTGTAATCATAAAATAACAGTAAGCCCAAAAGAACAAGAAAAAAACTCCAAACATAGGAAAAATAAGGCAGTGTCCCATAGGTCATAGAAACTGCACTGTTCTCTCACTATTAAATACAAAAAGGTGTCTTTTGGAAGTATAGCTTCCCCAAAATTTCATATTTCTAGTGCAATTTCCTTTGACTAAATCTAAAATTCATTCAGGTCAAAAAGAAAAAACTTCCAAAATACCTTTAAACAACTGTGCAGAGTTTTAAAATATATACTCACTAAGGGTCTAGCAATCAGTCTTGGTTATTAATCATTCTGACAAAAAAAAATTGATTTTTATTTTCTTCTTTCATGTTGCATGGGAACAGCCGGAGGTAGATTACAAGATCTGAGAGAGATGATAAGGACAGTAAGAAGGCTTTTGAGAGACTCTGAGCACCTAGTGGATTACTGTCTGTTTAACCTTTTGATCTACTACTGGGTTTAGTTTTGGGAATCTTGTCTCCTTAGCATCCTGATTTTCATTTCTATGCTGGTGAGACAGAATGTAGAGAATATAGTACTGAGGTGCCAGATGTAATCAGATGTCCTAATGCCTGTGGGACACTATAAATTTTATGTGTGTAATTCCACTAGAAAGTTGAGGTGTCCGTATTTTTGTACCATATAAACAGGCTCCTAAACATCCCAATAAACAGTAAAACTTCTGAAATCACTGGAATTTAATAGCATCTTAAATCCTGATCAATACTTAAAGATATTCATCAAGCTGCTCTACCTAGTAACAAAGCATCCTGTGTGCCACAGAGGGATGCCTTGACAACTATATAGTATTTTGTTCAACTTTTAAAAGTCTACTAAAGAAATAGTGAGTGCTAGAGACTGTGTTTCAAAGAAAACATGTTCTTGACAGACTTCACTGTCCTGCAGAGACAAAGGTTACCTTTAAAACAAATTAGTGTTGCTAGACCTATGTCTCCCTAAGTGTCACTCTGTAATAAGTCATTGCCCTACTTCTGTATATCCTGAGCTTATTACTGTGATAGGTCCTAAACAAATGTTTCCTTCTTAGTCAAAGACTAAGAAGACTTTCCTAAACTTAAAGTCAAGGAACCAATTCCAAAAATCCTGTTTAAATGCACAAAGAATCCCATTGAAGCATCATAGGATGCTTCAGGGTGAGGATGCTGGGCTGTGAGTTGTTCTTATACCCGAACAACTTACTTCATGGGTTAAAAGCTAAATCAAGTGCAAGCCTGAGGCTCACCTCTTAGCAGTGAGCTAAAATAAAACATATTTTAAAAACCCCAAAACTCAGCACTTTTTGTTTTGACTAATTTTACTCCAAATATATTTTCATTTCTTTTTAAAAAACGAAAGGGAAAAATCTAGAATGTTCTGACCTTACTTCTGCGTAAGAAAGTGTTCCTTGTCTAAAATGAAAATTATCTATATTTTTTCAAGTTCTTATTTTCACATATCATCGTTGCATACTCTCCCGTAACAATATGAGGGCCCTTCCCTTTTTTTTTCCTTTTAACTAAAAAGTCTTATAACTCCAGCCAAAATAGACAAACGGCAACAACCGCATAGTTGGGACAAAGTCAACTTACACAGTCCTAGGACAACACGGAGGAAGTTTAAGAAAGGTGAAATAGGCGAATGGGCTAACTCAGAGGGATGCTCCAATGTACTGTACTGCTGCCCCCTTAAGGACAAGGAAAGCGAGGAGCTGCGCTACTCGTCTGGCTCTGAGTCCCACTTCTGTGTGACAGCCAGGATTTCGACACGGTCCTTATGCCTGTATGTATGTCACCACACTCAGCTACGTCCCTTTTGCTCTCCAGGCCGTGTTAGTACGCTCTTGTGCTCCAAAGCTACCTGGTGCTAGGAGCCTGTTCTGCATGGAAAGCAGGCATGACGAGGCACGAAGGAAAACAAAATGCTCCTTCTCCATATTTCTAACAGGCTTTGATACATCAAATCATCACACATTTCCTGCAGGCTGCTAAACATTAGGGTGATGAGGGTGTGCAGAAGCCACTGCCCTGTCCTGCTAGCTCAGTGGGTGTCTGTGCACCAGGGCTTGAGGGCTGGAGAGGGAATGTCCCTCTGGGCAGCCTAAGAGATTCTGATCTTCAGGTGTGCCACACCACAATTCTATCTCCTACAGAGTGACCAGTTAGAAATTTCCCCTATAAGGACAGGATTTGTGAATTTTCCCGATTTGCCAATTACCACATATTTACAGCATAAAAGAAATTATTATGATGCATAAATTAACCATGGGGCGACCTAAAATAAATTCAGTTAGGACCTGATAGCCCAATAGTTCAACTTCAGTTATGTGGACATCTCTGAGTGTCCTGTGGTGCCATCAAACCTGAAGGACAGAGCTGAGAGAGTGCTGTCAACACATTAAGGTACCTCAGTGTTTGCAGAGGATTTTCATTAAAGGCAGCTCCTTTCTGAGAAAGGCCCTATAATAGGATGCTAACATATTTAAAGAAAAGGAAAAAACTGAGAAACACAACACTTTTAAGACAAAAGGAAAAGAAATAAAATGTGGTGTATATGTGTTGAAAGTAGACTGCCAAGACTATTACTAGGCTTGTGCTGCGAATACTGAAGATAAAGTGTTATTCTCTCATTTATCCTCTCTTTATCCAGAACTGAAAACCAATTCTCTTCATCAGTATTTTCTCTATTTCTTGTTGTCAAACTTCTGATTTAATCTTCAGCTTCGTGTACCTGAAATTTACTTGCTGAATCCCTCCATAGGTGAATATTGTTCCCTACACAAAGTGGTTTGAGATAAGGACGATTAGTACTTTTGTGTCATAAATTTTATGATAGCTTGCCATTGCTAACAATATAACTCTGCACCATTCACAAAATCTGGATGTTCAAGATTACATTCAGTTGACAGTGAATGCAGTGACCAGACAGTTAGACTAGATGACCTTTTAACCCAAACCATCCTATGATTCTATCAACAAATAATAATTTTCAATATCTATTCAGATGTTTCAATACTTCAGTGTGTTAAGTTAGTTTTTAGGTGAGTTTTTGTATAAAATGCTTTACTGGCATAGCAAAAATAAAGTTATACCTTTTAAATGGCATAACCTAGACACTGTTTTGGAAGCTACTTGAATCCTTTTTAGGAAAAAAAAAAAAGTAAGTGGAATAAGATAGCTGTACTGATATAATCTGCAAGGCGGACAACTTTATGTGAGAACAGCTTGAAACAATAACTGTGGGCGACGTTTTGGATCTTCTGAAGTAAATCAAAATTTTGGCCATCAACTTCAGTGAGGCAGGAATTTGCTGTGTTTTCTGAAGTGAACAGCTTTAGGAAGGTAAATTGTCTTGTGCTTCGAGTTCCCAGGCTGCTGCCTCATCTGGATAGTTGTGTCTGAGGTCTTGGATGTACCTTTTCTGTATGTTCAGGTTTCATACATGTTAATTTTCATGTATTTAGACATATATGTATTTCTTTAACATATGTCTAAAACACAAGTATGTATCATTATTTATACATAGTTTTTGGTGTGCATACATATATAATGTATGGTGTGAGTATATAATATAACATATGCATACATATACATACACAGTAGCATTAGAAAGTATATTCATGTCTGTGGGAGGTTCTGAGAACCTTTGAAAGAAGCTGCTGTACAAAGGGCTTTGGCAAAATTATGTAATCCATTTCTATCTTGCTCTGACACGTTAAATACTCATCCTGTCCTACGACTAGCATTTTTGAATTTTCTTCCTAGTTTCTATATATTTTCCTGTCTAGTTCATTTCCTAATCTGATACTGAAGTTCTCTGTGGAATTTTTAAATGCATGTGAGAGGTCATGCTATTAAATTTCTCTCATCTGTGACTACCTGAATACAGCAAACTGAATCTTAATATATCAGTACATAGTATCTCTTAATATATAAGAAAATTGTATCTATTTATGACTTGTATGTATTTTCAAAAGCATTTTTCTCTGTAAATCATTGAGTCATCCTGCAAAAATCAAATCATAATTTGATATAATCAAAATTTCTGCTGCACCTGCTATGGTTATGAACTCCAGCTTATCCACCTACGAAGCACAGCACTCACAGTTGAGCACAGGTAGGCAACTGAAAAGAATTACTTGTATTAATTTTCTTTTTAAAACAATTGCTCTCAATTCAAATACCTTTTATACTATTTTATTTATACCCATACAAGAATTTAAAAAGAAATATATTTATTTACAATATCTTGAACTAGATTTTTTTTCATGTTTTGTGAATCAAAACAAAGTTTTGATGGCATCATTGGTCTACTGAGAGAAATAATTGAAGAATAAGGAGGTCCTTCAAACAAGGCTGTCAAGCCCAGTTGTTTTAGCATCCTGAGTCCAGCCTTAGCTATATTCAAGTTCAACCACTGAGAACATGAATATGTCAATGCAACTCTCATCTTTTTTCCTTTTCTCCAAATATGGTACCTTCTTTTAGACAGCACTTTCTTTCTAATTGCTCTACAGCATTATTTATTCAGCAGATACCTATCAAAAGCTCATTTGTTCATGTATTCTGGATACAGACTGTACTCCTCTTAATTTTTTTTTTTATTATCAAAACTGTCAATAAATTAAAAGGTAGCTGTGGAATTACCTACGGAATTTCAGTTTTTCCAGAGCCAGATGCACAGGGTTTACTGTATATAGTATATATATATATATATATATATATATATATATATATATATATATATATATATATATATATATATATATATATATATATATATATATATATATATATACTATATATAGTCCCAGCAGGGACTTTGATACACAGAATCATAAAATGGTTTGCCTTGGAAGTAACCTTTAAGATCACTCAGTTCCAACACTCCTGCCATGAACACCTTCCACTAGACCAGGCGGCTTGGGGTCCCATCCAACCTAACCTTCAACTATTCATGGGATGGGGTATCCACAACTTCTTTGGGCAACCTGTTCCAGTGCCTCACCATCCTCATAGGAAAGAATTTCTTCCTTACATCTAATCCAAACCTACCCTCAGTCTAAAGCCCTTGTCCTATCTCTACATGCCTTTGTAGAAAATCCCTTTCCAGCTTTCCTGTAAGCTCCTTTACATACTGGAAGGTACTGTAAGGTCTCTCGGACACCTTCTCTTCTCCAGGCCAAACAACCTCATCTCTCTCAGCCTTTGTAAGAGAGGTGCTCCAGCCCTCTAATTATCTTCATTATCCTCCTCAGGACTCACTCCAGAAGGTGTACATCTCTCTTATATTGAAGTCCCAGAGCTGGACATAAGAGGAGCGGAGTAGAGGGGCAGAATCCCTTCCCTCACCCTGCTGCCCACATTTCTTTTGATGTATCCCAGGACACATTTGCTTTTCTTGGGCTGGAAGTGAACATTGCCAGATCCTGTTGAGCTTCTCCTCCACCAATACCCCCATTGGTTCTTCTCCTCAGGGCTGGTCTCTGCCATTCTCTGCCGAGCCTGCACTTGTGCTTGGGATTGTCCTGACCCAGGTGCAGGACCTTGCTCTTGGCCTCGCTGGACTTCACGAGGTTTGCACAGTTCCACCTCTCAAGCCTGCCAAGATCCCTCTGCATGACATCTCTTCCCTCCGGCGAGTCGACTGCACCACACAACTTGCTGTCATCCCGAACGTACTGAGGGCGCATAATGAAGTAGTAAGCTGTGTTTTTCTACTCTCATATGCTAATTGTCCCCGGTAGGGCCCTTGCGGTGTGGCAACGACTGTCCTGTCACTAACCATGGCTGACTCCTGTTCCCCGCTGCTCCCTGCTCACCGGGTCGTCCCAGCAAACATCCCCCGAGGACTCGCGTTTGCGGTCTGCCAGACAAGCGGGAGCCCATCGCTCCCACGCCTGCTCCCAGGCGCATAAAGCCGCGGCGGTAAGCGTGTTTTTCGAATTCGAGCGCTTGGACACGCCTCCGACCATCCTCCCTGCGCCCGCCCTTCCACCTCCGGGCTCGCCGAGGGGCAGTGCCGCAGGTGAGGGCGGCCCCGCCAAGGCGGGGCCGGCCGAGGGTGTCCCGGGGGCCCCGCTCCGCTCTGCCCGGCGCGGCTCCGCAGGAAGCGCCGCCCGCGCTCCTTCCTCCTCCCGCCTCTTTCTCCTCCTCCTCCTCCTCCCCCGCCCCCCCGCGGC
>VXBQ01015999.1:886764-1023683 GCA_013400175.1 Phainopepla nitens
TAGGTGGAAACTGTGTTACACTAGGCTTACCTTCTATATTCTTGCTGTACACAAGCACGTTCTTGCTGATACAAGTTCTGTCTGATGAAGGCAAACATTAGACAATTGATAACTATAAGACTTCTTAAAAAATGCTAACCAACTAATGAACAATAGGGAGAAAAACATCCCAAAACTTTTGCTAAATATGATATACTCTTCATCTTCTCACAGGAGACAGAGGCAGACTGATGCGTGCCCATTGCATGTCTCCTCTCTTGAAAATGAGAAATACTTTAAAAGGCTGACAGGTCCAGCTGAAGATGTAGTTCTTACTGTTTCAGTGTTGGCTTTCATATTTGTCTTTCTCAGATGTTATTCATACTAATTCCAAGAGCATCTGCTGTAATTAAAGAAAAAAAGGACAGGGAACAGCTTTAATGAAAGAAGCACGAGAAAAAGGGAGCAATTACTATTTCTGGCTGGTCTTTAAGGACATGGCAGCATGCAGAACTTCTTGTAAAACTTTACCAGCACAGTACATTAATAAATTGCTGAATGTCATGCTAGGCCATTTGAACTTAGAATAACCATTTATTCAGTAATCCCTATTTTCTTCAAAATAAATTCCTTCAAGTACTTTAAAAATGCCCATAAGGATAAATGTTTATTGGTTTGGAAGCTGCTTGTTGAATCTCAGTAAACATGACATTTAAAATAAAAAAAAATTTAAAAACCAAAAAAGATTGGGGAGGGAGAAATAGTGACTACTCTTTATGTACTTACCATCTTGATTTCCTGACAGTCTTGAAGCACAGGGATTGTAAAGTAGAATGTTGTAATCTGGGTTGTGGTGGACACATTGCACCAGAACTCTTGAGTGTTTTCCAGCCATGACAGAAATAACCTCAGGCACTATTTCCCAGTGGAGGCAGTGGGACAGGGGCCCTAGCTCCATAGTTTGATTTTGCTTAGGAGGCACTAACACTCACATCTTGTCACTTTTCAAGGAAGCACTGTCTTTGATCTCACTTAATTGATATAATGAATGCATGTATTCTTTCATTTGTAGCTAATATATGATAGTTTTGCCCATTTTTTGGTAACGGAGAAGGGATATGACGAAGACTTGCTGACTCTAGCTCCAGACAGCTTAGACTTCTGGTGAGTACATTGAAAATAATGTCATTCTTTTATGCTGTAACTTTTACAAAGCTCAGAAAACAGCTTCATTTCTTAGGCAGTTGATGTTATGATTGTCAAGCCCAATGAATAAATCCAAAAGTATGGTTTGGATTCTAAGAAGTATTTGTCATGAGATACATGGTATTTCAGAGGGAGAACTGAGCATCCAAGCTTGCTTTGTTTGTGCTTAGAGCTGTCTAAACACAGGCCTTTTAGTCTAACTCTCTTATTTTATGTATCATCTTTGTCTTCTACAATCTATTCAATAGTTACCCTCAGATTTTCATCATTTTTATCTCAACAGATGTAGTTTTCTTTGTATAAGGTAGATTAATCCCAACAGCCTTCTGAGAAACTCGGGAAAGGTGCCATTCCAGGTGGTAGCCCTTGGGTAGTACATCAGGCACAACGCAGTGATGCAAAAGATGCAAACCCAAAAAGATGCAAACCCAAGTTCCTGCTCTGAACTCAGTGGTCTCTGAGCAGGAACTTGAACTTTATAAGGTTATTATGTAGGCCATGGGGATGGAGACTTGAAAGCCAGGTATTTTTAGGAGGAACACAAGGACTTTTTTTAAATAATGTGTGCATTCTTGAGTAATGGTTTTTAAAATTCAATATTTGAGAGGACAGTTTCCTATGAGATTTATTTCAACGTCCATGAGACAAGCAGTGCATCTGTTTATCATAATTTGAGGCCTGTAATGCAAAAAATCCTTTGTTCAGCTCTAGATAATTTGGGTTTAGTCTCTTATTGAAGCAGCAGGTTCCTTACCATAGACCTGCAAGTCCACAGTGCTGATATAGAGTATGTCATTGCTTTTTGCCCAGGAGTCATTCATGAAAGGTTGGCTTCTACTTGCTGCCTTCACAGCCTATATTCTTTCCTTTGGGTACCTCATAGAGGATGAAGGTGTCATTACTTCCTCAGTCTCGTTTATTCATTTGTATTCTAACCACTGAACTCTGAATTAATTTTTCAAAGAACCTAAGCAAATGTCGATTCAATTACCTGGAAGATACAGATTTATTAGGGGGAATTAGAAACTCTTGCTAAGTGTCTCCAATGCTGTCAACTCTTCCCCTTGTTAGTGCTGGCTAACATGGCAATGCTTCTGCTTAAGGTGTTCTTAGCTTATTGAGTTGCCTCATTTAGAGTGGTGTTCTACCCCTCTTTTCTGTAATAACTGGTGTAATCAGTCAAATAATAACTAGAGGAGTTGCCACCAAAAAAAATTTCCTTATAGAAGTGACTTGAATATGACATTTCTTAGTTTTATATGTTTGGGCCTTAAACCTCCAACCAATCTATATAACAGTCTCTGAATTTACTGGACGTGGAACTGGGTTTATTTGGTAGGATTTTGCTATGTAAGGAAAATCCAATCCTCATTGTAATAATATGCACTTTCCTATAGAGAGCATTGTTCAAACAGGAAAGTATCTGAAGGGTTGTGACTTGTTTGGTTTTCTGTAGCACCATAGTTTCTGTAACTGCACATCACTGATAAATAAGAAAACAGTCCTCTGAAAGCATTAATTTTTTGTTTCTTCCTTGAAATTAATTTATTCTTAGTTGCAAAGGCTTGGTGTTGGACATTGAGGAAGGAAACTTCCTGAAACTTGCAGAAGATGGAACAGTTTTAAGGTAATATTGACAATTAATCTATACTGTTAAATATAACTTGTATTGCTAAATACACTAACATTTTATCCCCTTCCTAAATGCCATCTCTCAATTTTATAAATATTTAAAACACTTATTTCAGCATGCATTCATTTATTAGATGTAGAAGTTTAAATACTCCTTGGTAATGTGATGCTCAGTTTCTCTTAATGTTACATATGGAATCTTTTGGTAATGTTTTGATGTTAGCTGGTTGTAAATGATATCTCATTTTTAATAAAAGCCGAGACTCTGAGGACACGTTGACCTTGTGAGTGAATTCATTTTTTTGGTGGCTACCAATGTACTCTTTGTCCAGTTCTGCTAAAATCTAGGGTAAGGTTTTTCTTTGAGAATAACCTAGCTTGGGAGAACTGTCATTAGTCCTGGAAGGACTAATGACTAATACTAATGACTGGAATGAGGATTATCTTTGTACCATAGACATTTAAAATTCTGCAAGTTTAGAACACATAATTTAAATAGCCTGAGATAAATTTACCACAGAAACTGATACATTTACTTATGGAATTCCAGGGGGTTTCTGCTTAAAAGCTGTTTGGCTTTCAGTCATCACATTCAGTAAATCCTTAGTTCTTCCTTCTTTCCTTCCTTTTTTTTTCTTTTTTTTTCTTTAAATATAGAAGACTGCTATTTTGAATCCAAAATCTGAAAAGTGAATGTATGTAAAGTATATCAATCCTAGTCCCATTTCTCCCTAATTTTCTTCCAGAATGAAAATCTATGTAATTTAGAATGCAAGACAGACTCTATGTTCTTTTTTTTTTCTTTTTTTTTTTCTTTTTTTTTCTGATAGTATGTGGGAGAAGGAGCTTGGAGATGCTAAGGAAAATCAGATCTCATTAAAAGAAGAAAAAAATACTTTTGAGTCATTGCTGTGTATCCCAAAATTCATTTAATAGCATGAATTTTGGAGTACTAAATGCAGAATTCAAGATTAGAGTATACCTCATTAAAGGAAGAGTGGTACAGCATTACCTCTCCTGGCATTGCCTGCATTTGCTTCAAAATGAGACCAATTTGATGGTCTGAGTAGTTAATTTTTAATGCCTAAAAAGGCTTGTGTTTACTTATGTATTAAAAAAGCTGCTTGCAGGGCTCAAGCTAGCACTTTTCTATAGTTCTGCCCTGCATTCTGTGAATGTTACCAGGCTTCAGAATGATGTATAGGCTTTCTGCACTGTGCTTTATTGTGCAGTGTATATTGATAGCTCAAGTTTAGCGAGTGTCCTCACACAATTGAAAACATTCGAGCACTACAGAGTGATTGTGTTAGCAGGTGAGGCACAGTAGCTGTGCCCCCAGCCAGCCAAACCTTTGTGTAGTAAGGCCTTTATCGAGAACTGGAATGTATATAGTAGAAGCTTAGTAGGTCCTGGGAAACTTCTAAGCTATGAAGAGTCAATTTTGATCAACTTGCATGCACTGTAATTCAGTTGCAGTGTGTTACTTTGCACAAGTAGTGATTTGGATGTTTTCAACTCTTTTCTGTTTTGTTTTGTTTTTTTTTTTTTAATAAACAACTTAATGCATCGAATAGGGCAAGCCATGGTACAAAGAGCATGACATTCGAAGAAATCCTGGAGATCTATGGAAGGAAGGAGTGGAAGCATTTTAATACAGTCAGTGGAATGGTTTCACGCACAGGTAGCTATACTTCAGCATGTCCTCTTCTTTGAAATTGCTCTATTCCCTTCAGTGCCTCATACCGTTAGTTCTTAAAACTTAGAAATACTTGAACTGAGAATTACTGGAACAGGTAAATATATTGGGGAGGACTTGGTTTTTATGTGGTTTTAACTTCTAGTACTGGAATTCACCTTAAATTTATTTTGTGGTATTTATTTTATGGTAAGACAAATGAGCTGACAGTGTAGGCATATTTTGGTTGTAGTGGTGGGCACGCTCTTGATGAAGTAGACTGATACCACCAGTATCATGTTTTAACCTGAGCCAGCAACTGTGGCTCATTCACTCCCACCCTGTCCAGGCCCAGTGGGTAGGACAATCAGAAAGAATGATAAATCTCATGGGTTGAGAACAATTTATAATTGAAATTAAATATTGTAATAATTAATATAGTAATAATACTACTAATAATTTTTGTAATTATGAGGAGACAGAGCATCAGAACCCAAGAGGAACAAGTGATGCACAATACAATTGCTCGATACCTGCTGACTGATATCCTGTCTCACTTAGGACAAAACTTAAATTTTTCTTAATTGTTGACTTATTGCCACCAGTCCTGTTACTGGAGGTCTAGGTCCAGGTGTAAAGAACAAAGCAGGTCGAGAAACAAAACTTGTCCCCTTGCATTTGAAGTTCCTGTGTTTAAAATGGGAGTCACTTTGACGGAGCTGTGGGTAGGCTTGCATTCTTGCTCTATGTTTCCTCTCTGTTTTACTTTGATCTTCGCAGTTGTGAGTAACACACAGGAAGCACTCATTGTGCATTTTCTTATGTAATGGAGATACTTTCCTTGAGATTTTGCTGACTGCAAATGCAGTGCTTATTCTAAACTGCAGGTAATCTTTTGCAAAATGGAGGAAGAGAGAGGTTTCCTTTGGTCATGTAGGAAATGTGCTTTTCTTTTTCACTGAAACATGCACTTGGTCTCTGTTGTGAATGTTAATCCCCATTTTGCTGACTTGTTCTTAAATTTACCTAAGAGACAGCACAGACAAGGTCATGGAAAAAGATAATCACTAGTTAAGTCATTTCAGTCCTTGAAGAGAGTTGTTGAGCATGACCATAATCTGGGAGGATATTTGCACCCTCCTGATACAGTTCTGTTTTGGGGACTGATGTAATGATGTGAGCACACTTTCCTTTGGGCCGAGGAACTGCCTGCACCGTGTGTGAGCAAAGGACATGACTGTGTCAGACCTGTCCAAATGTGTCTGAACTTCTTAAACACTTTTCTTGTGTTTTCACTGCTAGGGAAATAGATATTTTGGAAGAGTAGAAAGATACTGTCCTGAATTAAAACTCATGGTTCTCGCCCTTTTCTTTTTACCTGAGCTTTTAGAATCTTAAAATGTCTTATTAAAATCTCACTGCCTTCATTTAGGTAAACAGCTTTTAGTTGCCAGTTATGACAATCAGAAGTTATCATTTGTTAACAAAGATTGAGAAACAGATAATGCTTATTACCAGTAAAATCCAAATAGGAGCTTATATTATTATTTAAATGTAATTTTTATTTGTGATTAAAGCATACAATACAGGGGTGTTTAAAGTATATTTTTTAAATTATTTTTTCCAGCTAAATACTATTTGTATGATAACTATTTTGACCTGCCAGGAGCTCTCTTGTGTGCACGGGTTGTGGACAGCTTAGACCAGGTAAGCACTGGATTGTTTGAAAAATATGTATTGCGTTATCTTTTTTTTCCACCACCACCTCTCTTGCATGCATTATTAAATACATACAAGTTGAGTATTGAACAGCATCAAGGTATTTTTCTCATTTGGACTATTCCGTGTTGGACTTACTATATTAAACTTTTTGATACATGGCGTATTCAAAATAAAAGTACTTCCACCAGAGGGCAGAAATAACCAGGATACTAGTGGAAATGTACAGTAGTTTCCTCAGGTTTACCCTATGGTATGCACAGTGTAGTTCTTAAAGTCTCCTTTAATTATGTTTGATTGTCCTTGAAATAAATATAGCATGAGTTTTCTGAAATACACAATTTGCTAATTTTCAAGTTGTTCATTTAATTCTTTTTAAGCTTTTTTTTGTCCTAAATATATTGATCTGTGTACACAGATATAAATACACCTCTGGCATAGTATCTTTTACATTTTTTTTCCTCTGCTAAACAGTAAATTAAATTCTTAAGGTAGAAAATACAATTGTTTGAACCTTTTTCAGTACTTTTTAGATAGATAGAATGTCCTAAACTCTACCTTTGAAATTTGGTGATAATTGTTTTGTTGTGTAAAAGAAGGTTTGAATGTTTAATTTGCATGCAGCTGGAGGTGGAAGAGGGTTATTCTCTTACAGTAACTGTGTTGATGTCAAAAGAGTACCGGGGGTAATTTTCTGCCCAGAGGTACCAAAGTACTGCTGGCCTGAAAATTGTCAGTACTTAACCTTGTCTGCAGAGTGAAAGTCCGAGCAGTGAGATGAGTATCTGGGGTCTCTTTGGATATTAGGTGGCTTACAGCTTTAGCCTTCACTCCAAAATAGCATGCTGAGTAGATTGCTGCCTAAGTCCAAGTGCTGTATGGAGAGTTAGCTAAAACCAGCTTATCAGGGAAGCATGGAGGACAGGTGCTCGGTAAGACTCTTAATTTTCTGCCTGATTAATCTCCTTCCCCTAAGCTGTTCACAGCTTAGAAACCTGTTGCAGTTGTGACACCTGTATTGTGTTTACTTTATATATAATTTAGACTCAGCACAAATCACCTTCTTACTAAGAGAGAAAGCACACCATAGCGCGTGTGTAATAAGCTTTCACATGCAGTTACTAGTTGACAGGCTGGATCTCTGACCCGGGATCAGTGCCATCTTCAGCCAGAGGGAATTAAACCTGTGCTGTTTCTCCAGAGAGCCACGAGAAGTGGGTCATGCACGTTCTTTATCTCCTAGCACTTCTCAAGTATTTTACTGGATGTCAGCCCTGTAGCCAGGAGGGCTGCATTAATTCCCTGGAAGGTTAGCATCAGTCACTTGAGAAAGATGCAAGGCAGGAGACGGTCAGCCTCTCCAGCCCAGGACTCATGCCTGCAAAATGCTGCATCCTAAGGATTAGAAACCATCCCATTGCCTTCTTCCACATCAAAGAAAGTAGAACCTTCTGTGTCCTGTTCTGTGACACTGCTTACAAAGTGCTATTTTCTTACCATTTCCAGACAACATTCTAGGTTCAGGAAAACTTTGTACTGAAGCAGATATGGGAATTATTAAGTTTGGATTCAAAATGGGTATAGACATGAGTTGGATACTGGGCTACCCTGAAAATTTTTCTGGTTTTGCTGTGTCCAGAGCCAGAACTCTTACGTGTTTTCAGACAAAGCATGGGAACTTCTCAGTGTTTTTGGTCTTCACACTGATGAGTAAACAAAACATTGCTTTGTCTCAATGGTTCAGCTAATAAAATCACGTTTTGTAATCACACCAAAATCATGGTGAACTGGATGGCCATGCATACAGTTTTCTCTGTGCTTTTTGGAATCAGTCAGTTTTCCTTTACATCTTGTATGCAATGGCTGAAGAATTTCAAGAAGTTAGTTAAAGTTATTTTAGTCTCCTCTGAGTTCAAATGTTTCAAAGGAAGTGTACCCAGTTTTAAACTATTATCCATCTGTCCTCAAAACAGCGCTCTGAGGAGTAGGGTTTTGGCTCAGTTCACTGATTTTTTTATTTTTTTTTTTTTAAGAGAAACAAGCAACAAAACCCAAAACTTCAAACTAAGCACTAAGTCAACCACCTGGAGTGTGAGGGGAGAAGACTCTTGAATCTGTCTGTCTTGAGAAGAGTGCTGGCTTTGGCTACTTGCATTGCCACTAGACAGATGGTCCCCGGTATCTCCTTTACATGGCTTTTAACAATCACCCTTGGTTGGCATCCCTGGCTAGCTGAAGCAGACATATGAAATCTTTTCTCTTTATTAGCTCTTTCATGTATTTCTGTGGCAGTTTGCTATAGAAGTGGATTAAAAAAATAAAAAACTTCTGAAAGCCACAGCACCATGTCTTTCCTGCTCTTAACCTGTAGAGCTGATGGGTGATGAACAAACTGTGCTTGTCAGTTATGCACAAAAGACCTTGTTTGTGTGACTTGCTGATTGTCAAAGTAAAGGCAGACTGTTTCTGGAAGCCTCCATGGCAGGTTTGTCCTGAAATAGCAGTTTACTTCAGTATATATAAGCTACATGTTTTTTGGTTTTGTTTGGCAGTGATAAGGGGTTGGGTTTGGAGTTTTTTCCAGTTTCTGAATGTTTCCCTCTCTACAAAACTCTTTGTGCTTACAAAATGGCTCATTATTCAGGTATCAGTGCAGGTATCAATACACAGAGGGCAGCAGTACCCTGAAACTGGTAACAGTTGCCTTGAAATTGATACTAATGTGGATGTGGAAGGCCTGTAACAGCATTACAGAAATACTTTCCATGACACATAAACTCAAAGACTGTACCACCTACTTTACTGCTGCCAAGTTACTGTGTAACTGAGCACCTCTTATGGGCTCTGTAGCTAATCCCCTGCTCTGTAATACTGGCTAGCTGTGTAATTGCATCTGTTTCATTCATCACTGCTAAAATTTGTGGTGTTTGAGAGTGCTGTGGGGCTCAGCTGGTTGAGGTTTTCCTCTCCCATGTGAGAGGCTGAAGGGGAAGCTGAGGTCAACTGGAGCTCTGCTATGCCTGGGAAGCTTTCTAGGGATGGCAAGAGACTGTTCACGATCATGGATCACCTTCCCCTGTCCTTATCCTAGAGCTGGGGTTTGGCAGTCTTCAGAGCACAATGCCCTGAAGTGCTGCTCAGCCAGGCTTCTGGATGAGTATTTTCTACCATGTTTGGGGTAGGGTTCTTGGCAGAAGGGCATTACCTCTAAATTATAGCGAAGGGATTTGCCAGTTCTTAAGGTGGAAGGTGATATGAATGCCAGGCTGTGGATAATGTCAACATGCTAATTAAGTTCAGTATCTGCAGCCCTAGGCACTTCTTTTTTCCAAATGTCAGTGGGATGGGATGCTCATTCCCTAAGTTGCTGTTCTGTCTGATGCCTCTTTTTGCTGTAATGTTTTAGAGTTCCTCACAAATATTAAGTATTTCTCCTTTTCCCTTCCTCCTCCTGTCATAACCCTCTAAGAGGAACATAACTTGTCTGCAGTTACCCAAAATTAATCTGGGTACTACCGAATCCTGATGTTCTGAATCCTACTGTCTTAAGACTGTCTTACTCTGTATACAATTTTGTTAATTCCTGGCATTTCTGTCACTGTTGCAGTATGAAAGCTTGTAATAGGTGATAACTTGATATAATGACTTGGTTCCTTTTGACACTTACAGCATGATGGTCAGAAAAAATATGACTTCTGGAAGGACATGGTGGCTGCTATCCAACATAATTATAAAATATCAGCTTTTAAAGGTAAGTGGGTTCACTGAAGACTCACTGTAACAGCTGAAAATATTACGTTGTGATTGCCAATGCAAATATGTTTGCAAATATACTGTAGGCTACTCAGCTTAGCTTTTACCTTTCAAGTTGACAAGTAGTTGTATCGTAAACACGTTTTTCCTGGAATAAAACGTCTTTATCATAACTATTTCTGTTTCATTTCACTGCTTTGATATCTTTAATAACATGTGCTATTTCACTCAATATTTCAATTTTTATTGCTATTTCAACTCATTTTAGAAGGAAAAATGGTTTCTTACTGTGATTGGTATGGTAATGTGGGCATCCTTGAACTGTGTTTTTAATCTATTCCTTATGATCTTGTAATGATATATAAATCAGAAATGAATTGGGGGAGGAAATTCAAGTACTAATATTTGATTATTTTCTTTAGCACTGTAGTTTTGATTAGAATTCCTCATGTAGTATTGACCCAATAGAGAGGTTTTGAGCTTCCCAACATTTTCAGAGGACCATTTTTTAATAACAGTGTTTTACCGCCCAAAACCAACATTATAATACTGTAATATAAATTAAACTTGGAAAATATCTTGGATACCATTCATCAAGAAATTATTTTCCTTCCTTCACAGGCATAACTTTAGAGTTACTATCAGGCATATAAAATAATAAATTGATAATAAGGGCTCACCATTGTGTGTGCACCCAGTTAACTGAAATTATTTTTAACAATATTTCTTGTAAAACATTTGTATGCAGCTCAGTTCTGAATTCTGAACTACTGTTAGAATTACCTTGGTTGATGCAATATTCACTAGACACAGGTGTAGTCTACGCCTTCTTAAAACTCACTTTTTTTTTACCTCAGCTGTCCTACTTGCTGTATTACTTTCAAATATAATTGATAAAATTGTTTCAGAGTGATTCCAGGCAAAAATGGAAATTGATTCCAGGATGCAAATGGTAAAAACCAGCAAGATATTCCCAAACTGCTTTGTTTATTGTTGTTTCTGTGTTTCCATTAGAGCTTAGAGTATGATTGGTAGTTATGAATTGCCCTAGAACCCATTCCTACACAAAATAAATGTATCCTTTCTTTTCTGCTGATACAAAATCAACCCTAATCAACTGTAATAATTTTTTTAGGATTTTTGTTAATTCTTTTTCTTCAAACCATGGCAGCTTTTTTTTTTTGAAAAAAAGTGTAGATCATGCAGCAAAAAGAATAATTTTTAAAAGTGTTCTTTGGAAATGAATGAGATCCAAAAAAAAGTTAGTCTAAACTTTGAAGTCATACAAGTAATTGCTCAGTTTCTCAGTTTTATTTTTATGTGTCTGCTCAAGGGTACACTTGGACATTTATGCTTATACCTATCAATCAGGTAGCTATTTCTGTATGTAAATCTGGAATCTGCAAACAAAATTTGTGATATGACTTAATCGTTTCTAGCTTCTGTCAGAGGCACATACTTGCATAAGAGTGTTAAAAATACAGGAACGTGTAGTAACTGATAGGAACAAGTTTTATTGGATAAAGCTCTGTAATATCAGAAGTGAAATAATACAGATAATATGCGCTACTTAAATACTGTAATACAAGAAAGTGATATACTCTGTCAGGCATCACTTTGAAAGGCTTCACAGTGGTTTTATTTTCCATTTAATAACATGGTCCAGTAGCTAAAGCACTGAACTAGGAGTCAGAAGAACCAGAGGTAATTTCTTCCTGTTTCACTTACCAGTGATATTCCCATGGAGCATCTCTTTTTGCTTCAGGTCCCTCTGTGACACTGCTGTCAAAGTGATTTATTTTTCTCAATTTCACATCTCACATAGCTTCCTGAGGAAATTCTCAAATTTGGATCCCAACATCTACATTCCAGGAAACCCCAGTGTCTTTCATAGCCCAGAGTCTGGCCTGAAAACCACAGCCTTTTGATTTAACTCCCTGTCTTGTTTAACCCTTCAGAGAAAAGCAGTGCTCATTAACAGTTAGTCAAGGTAAAGTTTCAGAAGCAAGCTTATTAAGTGGTCAGTTGACGGGACGCGAAGTTCCCAACTCCAAGTGCTGTCTTAGTGGTGCCATTGTCAGTGGTGGAGCAGAACGACTGGCCACTTTAGTTTCTGAAATCCACAGAGTGTTTGCAGTTCACTTTGATTTGTTGTCAGTATGCCCTTGTGTCTCTATGTCCCTTCTCTTTTTCACAGGATTTTTTTGATCATAATCAGGTGTCTGATGGATTTTGCTTTGCATTGTCTTAGCTATGGTAATTGCCTTAGATAATTGCCTATGATATTTTTTTTGGATGGCTGTTTCAGATAGGCATGGTTGTCCTGACTCAGTTTTATAAAGGGTGTTAACCCACTCTTCTCCTTGTAAAGAAGTGAAGAACTGAGGCTTGGAAAAGGAAAGTGAGGAGGTTCCCAAATAGTCTTGTGTTATTTTAGACATTCCATTGTGAAAAATAACTCAAAAAGAAAAAATAAAAAGGAAAATCTATGAAACAGCACTATCAGAAAAGCATGGTGTCAAATTGCAAATATCTGTGCCCACTGCTATGTGATCATTTCTTACCTAGTAATACCTGCAAGAGAGCTCTCTGCAATTGATATCCCAGCTGAGTTACATTACTTGAGAATCCATTTTATTCTCTATACTTATTACTGGAATATTTTGTGACTGTAAGGTGATTAACATTACCTTGACTGTGTTGGATTTAGTGGATATTTCATAGGTAGTAGTAAAGAGCAATTTTAAAGAAAACATCATGGGGCAATGTATTTTACACTGTTAAGCTATGTGGACATATTATGGAAACAAAGTGTGCTTTTCAGAGGGCTAATAAGAGCTTGAAGTACTGTATAATTATTTCCTTGTGAAAAATTTCAGATTTGATGATTTTTTTGGCCAAAAAATTAATAGCATTTTTAGGGAAGTGTTTCCAAATACAACTTTTTAAAGCAGAATTTTGTAAAATTTCTTATCTTAAAGGCTACTTTCTCTCTCTTCTTTCTTAAAGGCTTCTTGCCTTTCACTGTAATTCTCCTGACACTTCTGGAATCTGTAGCATCTGTGGCTATATAGTTAAAATTATATATTTGTAGTATTTTCAATCAGTTTATAAGATTGTATTTCATTTTGGAAGTAAAAAATCATGGCTGATATGGCAGCAGACTTCATATATTGCCCATAACAAAGACTTGCTGGGATACACATTTTGATCACAAGTTTGTGGCCTTGGCAGAAATAATGAATCTAGATGTCTCTGATGTGTATGTTTTATCTTTAATACACAACTTCAGATGTAAGAAACAAAAAGCAAAGATGCTTTTCTGACCAAAAGAAAAACAATCTTGTGCAAAATATTAGTAGTTCCTAATGTTGAGTTATTTTTATTTGTCTTAATTGTGAAAACTGCACCAAAGAAGCAAGTGAAATGTAAATTTGTTACATTTCTTTGCTATGCGTTCCAACTAAATACAGAAAAGATTGTTTTGGTGCTTCATGTTTTTGATCCCATTAGGCTTCAGAAATTTCAGTACTTGTTTGGAAGTGATTTTGTACTATTACAGGCTCTTAAGTTTTCATTTTAATCTCATGCTGGGTTTTCTTTCCTTTACTATCCAAGATCCAGAAGAAATAGTGATTTTGGAAGGGCTTTATCTTTAGATAGATTGGTGATCTTCTGGTGGAGAAAATACTAAAACCAAAAAATCTTACAGACCTTCTCAAGGTCCCCTCTAAACTGAAAATATAAAGCTAAAATCAAAGTATAAGTTGTGCTTTTGCCACAATTTGCTGTATCATCTCTAGCTTTTCAGTTTTAAGAGTTGCTTTCTTAGTGACTTAATGTCTGAGCAATTACAAAAAGACTTGAAAAAGCCAGCCATGAAGTTCCAAGCTGTAGACTTATTTGAAGTGTTTGAGGAACAAAGACATAAAGGACAAAACCTGATTTAAAGTGGATGGATGGATGGATGCATGGATGGATGGATGATAAGCAATAGTGAACTATGTTTTTAAGAATGCTGCCAGGGCACAGTTTCTTCTAAGTTAATTGGAATCACAAGGCAATATGGTCCTGAGCTGCTGAGCATCAAGCATCTCCAACAATTTCAAGCATGTGCTTTGGCATACATTTCGTATGTAAAGTAATTAACCAGAAGCCTACTACTTAATCATATTTTCCAGCTCCCATATTCAGTCCCTCTATTTGTTTCTGAAACAAAAGTTCCAAGCTGGTAGAGTGGATGGGCAGCAGGATGTGCTGTGTTTAAATACTGGGAAGTGCTGCTGAACTAATGTTCATTTATTATTTTACTGAATTATAACCTAAACCACAGGTTTCTTTATTCAACAGCACTTAAAAAGAGGAAGAAAAAAAATTATTCAAGTTACTTTCATGGCAGGTCTTCACAGTTTCCAAAACATTATATAGTTTTGCTAATGATGGGTCAACCATCAAGCAAAAGGTATCCTAGTTTTTTATTAATCCTGGTGGATTATCAAGTATCAAGGATATTGCTGATTTCAAATGGACGCAACATAACAAGCATCAAGTTCTGCTTTCATGAAGAAATGGTAATATCACAAAAATTTTTTAAACATAGGCCTCACATACATACTTTCAGTGCAAGTGATTAAAAGCTTCTGCTTTAGAGAAAAAAGGAGGTAGCTATAGTGGTTTTAAGGATGCATAAGGTTTTGATGTATATGATGCTTTTAAGCATATGAATGGCAACTGTCACTGGAAGAAATGTGTGATCAAACTGTTAAGGTTTCATAATTCGTAAGCTAAGTTTTCATAGTAGCATAACAAATTGATGAAATTACTGCTTTTTGTGAACTATGTTTGTATGGTAGATATGGTTATGTCTACTGACTAATTACTGCCATCATCTGATAAATTTACCAAGTAAGTAAAATATATTCCTCACACTATTGTGTTTTAAAGGAATGAACTGTTCAGGAAAAATCAGGGCAAGGATTATCTAGTTTCAGGGTAGTAAAGCTGTTCTGGTTTTGTAAGTTTCCGCATGCTTGTGAGAATGTTTTTAAGGTTTGGATTTGGTCAATGTTGTTTTATAGTACTCTGAATGTTACAGAATGTTAGATGATGTAAGGAAACTGAGCTAGTTTGTTGCCTCAATGTGCATTCAAGAAAGCCAAGTGGATTTTGAGGCTTCAAATCTGGTTGCTTTTCATACTGTGAAACTTTAGTTCTTCAGTAACATGTAATAATTTGTAAATCTACTTTTCTCCAAGGTAGTTGTTAATTAATGAGAACAGTAGAACTAAATGAAAACTGTGATTATGAGATGCACTCTATTTGAGCTGTCATTCTTGTCTCTTGTTGGGCATCTTTAAGATGAAGCTGGATGTAGAGTGTTCTTGAAGTGTATTGTCCAGCTGTTGAGGTAACTGTGGTGTATTTGAGACCATTTACTTGGAATAAAATGCCTTCAGTTAATTCAAGTATAGTGAAGTATGATCTAGCATTCTTTATTGTGTTATGATATGTGATAGTTGGAAATTCTGCTTTTCCTTTTAAAAGAAAAAAAAGGAAAAAAGAGAACAGAGACTAGTGCATTATATTAATTCATAAAATTTTTATGTTGCATTCAGTCAGACAATCATTATTCAAAACAATTTTTTAATGACAATTCTCTAAAAACATACAATATTATTCTACTAGGTTTGAACCATTCTCTTCTACTTTCTCACTCCCTCCTCCATTCCTGTTGCAACATTGGAGTTGCACGACCTGCTAAGGACGAATCAGATCAGTACCTGGTTAGACTGGTTTGAAGGAGAGTGTGTCAGGACAGGGTAAGTGGGATATTAGATGTGAGCAAACAGGAAACCTGAGAAAGAGGAGTGAACATAGTCAGAGGAGTAGAGACCATTAGATTCTGAATTGGGCAGCTGGAGCCATACTTGGTCGTTCTCCATGAGATCAATGACAGCACTGCCAGAAGCCTGGTCAAGGTATCCTTTCTTGTACTCATCATAGGTGTACATAAGTGGGGAACCATTTTTGTAGAGTGCAACCCAAACGTTTGTTCCTTTTGCGTGTACATGGTAGGAGAAATAGTACAGTCCGGGGATCCTGCAGGTGAAGATTCCTGTTCTGGGGTCATAGTGTTGCTGCCTATTGTATAAGATTTTATCAAATTTGATGGGGACTGTTGCCGCAGGGTAGGCTTTTGAGAGGATGACACTGAAAGCAGACACCGGCATCCCTGTCAGAGCTTGGTTTACTCCTCCTTTTATGAAAGATATCCCTGATAGCTCCCGAGACTCTCCCGCTTTAACATAGCCTTCAGGCATTACAGCTTGGCCAGGGGGACCAGGAGGCCCTGGGGGGCCGGGCAAGCCAGGCTCACCATTGCTTCCTTTAGGCCCGGGGGGTCCCGGTGGTCCCATGGGTCCACTTAAGCCTTTTGTGGAAATGCCTGCCGGGCCTGGCAGTCCTGGTGCTCCTGGCTCACCCTTTGCCCCTTGGGCTCCTGGCAGGCCAGGGGGGCCAATGGGACCTCTGATGCCAGGTATTCCTGAAGGCCCTCTGGGACCTGGCTCACCGTTGGTCCCTGGCACTCCCTTGGCTCCTTGTGGACCCATTGGACCTGGCAGCCCAGGTAGCCCGGCAGGGCCTGTGTCGCCTTTTGGACCTGGGAGACCTGGGTGTCCCTTAGGACCAGCAAGACCCTGCTCACCTGGGTATCCCGGTTTTCCCTCTAATCCTGGTTGGCCTCGTTCCCCCTTGGCCCCTGGGAATCCTGGGTGGCCTGCAGGGCCCATGTCACCTTTGGGCCCAGGTAGGCCATTCTCACCAGGCAAACCTTTGAGTCCATGAGGGCCCATGTTCCCTGGTGGCCCAACCGGCCCTGGTTCTCCTGGCACACCAGCTGGGCCTTGGTCTCCTTTAGGTCCTGGAAGGCCAGGAGGACCTTCAGGCCCTCTGTGTCCCTTCATCCCTGGCAATCCTGGCTTTCCAAAACCTGGGAGTCCTGGAGATCCGGGCAACCCTGCAGGTCCAGGATGTCCCTTGGCTCCAGGGATCCCTGCTGCTCCTGGTGGTCCCATTGGCCCAGGCTTGCCAATGCCAACTTCTCCAGGTTCGCCTGGGAGACCCTGGGGACCTGGGAGGCCAACTGCTCCAGGTGCACCTGGAAAACCTCGGTCACCTTTCAGACCTGGCTGACCTGGCAGGCCATTTTCACCAGGCTTCCCTATCCCGGCAGGACCAGGAGGGCCCCGGGGTCCCTGTGGGCCTGGAAGACCCCTACCACCTGGGCGGCCTGGAATTCCGAATCCATTTTCTCCCTTTTGTCCATTTATACCTGGGATACCCGGCTCTCCCTTCTCACCAGGGGGTCCCCTTGGCCCCTGAGCTCCTGGGGGGCCTTGTGGTCCTGGCTTGCCAGGGACGGTCAGTCCTGCGGGGCCGGGGGTGCCGGGGGGCCCTTGTGGTCCTCTTGCTCCTGGGAGTCCAGCAGGTCCAGCTTCTCCTTTCTCACCATTTAGTCCTCTTGCTCCTGGCTTTCCTGGTAGACCGGGCACTCCTGGCTTTCCGACTGCAGAGAACCCAGGTGGTCCTGGGGGCCCAGGGGGGCCTTGGGGACCTGGACTTCCAAACCCTGGCTTTCCTGCAGGACCTGGTTGTCCTCTTGGTCCAGCGGGGCCTGGGGGACCAGGGGGTCCTTGTTCCCCCCTTACCTGCACACCTGTGAGAGAGAGGAAACCAGATGAACCAGGGCATCTACAACATGTTTGCATGCAATGTAGCATGGTGGTAAAATGCATGAAGGGTTAATTTTAACTTCAGTCTTGTGAAAGTCAAGTTTCAGCTGCTGTGTTGGTCACTGACAACCTGACATTCAGAGTAAAAGTGTATCACAGCCCTTACAAGTAACAAGTGGAAATTTGTTGGAAATGTGAGATATAAGGCCTCTAGAAATTTATTCTTTTTTTGCTTCAATACAGTCAAGGTAATCAGAGAGCTTAAAAAATGCTGTACAAGTAGCTGCAGACTATTAAGTAAGGAAAAAAAAAATAAAAACAAAAAACCCAGACAGGTAACAGATTTAGCAGGTGATCAGACTTGATGAATGAGATCAGAGAAAGCTGTCTGTGCAGGTGCAGCAGCTTTTCTGAAACAACTTGGTGCTACATTTAAGGAGTGAGAAGTTTGTTCTTCCCTGCCCCCTACTTTCAGAGGTGGCCCATGGCACTGGTTCTGTTGTCAATATAGGAATGTTATATTTTCAGGTATTGTCTGAAAGACTTGTGTGTCATAAAAATTTCACACAGTGGCAAGATCACAACTGATAATTCATTTTACTGCTGTCAGAATTTTGGCACTGTTAATAGAACTTTTTAATGCTGCTTCATTTTCTTAGTTACCGAAACAGCAGGTGGAGCCATTTAACCAAATGTCACAAATAGAGGAATAAACAAACAAGCTCACTGCTTAGTTTTCTGTGTGCTTTGGAGGAGCCTTTAGCTTTATGTTGGAATTAGCTTGCTGATTTGTTGGATATTATATACAAGTTTAGCATAGATACTGTGAGACTACTTCAGCAGTTTGCAACAGCTGGCAGCGTTATAGAACTAAATGGCCTATCTGTGATGTTAACTTAAGAAGTCATTTTAAAAATAAAAACTGAAGGATGCAAAAAGAGCCTGGATTCTGTTTTTTATAGTGGCAACACATTCTATTGAATGCTGATTTTAAAAATACTCTTAATTGATCAGCAATTTCATCAGCTACAATTTTCTTTTCAGTCTCTCACAAAAAGACCAGTGTATATAATACATATATATATCTATATTCATGAAAGTTTATGCAATGACTGTTTGGCTGTCTCTTAGATAATAAACTGCATTTTCCAGTATGTGGCTAGTCTTGTTGAACCAAAAGTGAGGTGAAGAAGGAAACTATTCTTCTACATATTTGTTATTTTTTTAAAATGATAGAGGTATGCTTATGAAATACATTTATCTCACCATTGTTACTGGATCTGCAAGGTTGCCTTCTTCCTGTATTGACAAGGAAATTGTTCTTATCTAGAAAGTACAGAAAATGCATTTTCTTTTCTGCTGATGCATAAAATCAGCACAAATGCATATCAACTTCTTTTGCACATCTTCCTATGTCATCCTTCTTAAGGCCATGAAAAGGAAGATAGCTGTTAAAATCCAACACGTAGAAAACAAGCATGGTCTGTGATTTATTTGTGATATATTGACAGTTTTTTTGGGGTGTATTGTGGATGGCAAATTGCATCAGACTTTAGCTCAGGGTGTATTTCCTTATTACTTTTACCGTATTTTAGATTCAAATATCAGTCCTAGCTTCACAGAGTGGTGGATCCTGCCAATTTTGCCTAAGATGTTAAAGGCATTGTCAGCTCTCACTGGTATAGAGATTTTCTGTGAGCTGTATTGTTCCAAAGTTGTGCTGCTTTTAGATTAAAATTGTAATTTTAATTGTGCTGTCTAAAAGCAATGGTTATTCCTCTGAGGAACGGACTGGTAATTAATGAAGTAGAATTTTTACCAAGAACATTGAAGTATTGATTGACTACTCTTTTACATGTCTCAGCACATACCTTGATGCAGAATTGGCCTACATTCTGTAGTGCAATCAAACCCCATATATGTGTTGAATTAAATATGTAGACTTTAACATAACCTGCAGTAATGGCTTATTTAAACATTGCTGAATAGTGAGACCTCATTCAATTATTGTTTTCAGCTTGGGCTTTTCAAATATTTCCAGCCAAAGAGATACTGATTAAAAAATTATGTTCTGGAGAGCTGTCATGACCAAGATTTTTTAAAATAATTTCACCAAACTAAATGAAGCTTTAATAGGCTTTAGTTGCCAGCAGAAATTGTGTGATCTGTTTTATGTTGTCCTGAGTCACCAGTTTGGGTTTAGAATGAAATTTCAGTTCCGGGCTGCTTTTTGACAAAGTTGTACAAAGCAAAAAGATGATTTATTGGTACCTATATCCAGAGAAGTCAATGTTTGGTAATCAAATTGGAAAAGTAAGCTATGATGAGAAGCTTCCCATGGCTACTTGAGCTACTTGTAAATGGAACAACTCACTAGACAAAAGCTGGATTGATTTGGTTCTGTAGGCTCCTGTTTTATTCTTCTAAGATCATCTCAGATTAAAGTGATAATCTCCAGCAGTCTTCCCTCTTTAAAATCTTCTAAAAATTCCCTATAGGATGCTTTTTTCCGGACTCAGGAATTTAAAGTCCTTCATTTCAGTGCTTGCTCACCAAATCAAAATTTGTCAAGTACTTTTGAATAACTGGACTCTCATGTCTGTAACACTGTAGGCTGTTCCTGCTATTGAGGTCTAGTATATGGTCCTCAGTTATGTTTCCTAAATCAAGAGCATTTTGTACTTGTCAGGTTTTGATATAATCATTCTCATTCTAAATATGAATTTTCACTCACATTAGATTCTGTGTTCGTATATAAAGTGAAAACTTAGTTCAGAACACTTCATTTCCTCCTTTCACACCATTTTCTGTCTACCTTGATTCTTGCCTAATTTATTGCTGGTTCCCCCTTCCCAAATGTTTTCTATAGAGGGGGAACAAAGCTATTAGGAGAAGTGAAGTATGGTAGAGGATAGCCAGGTAAATACTATACTTCTCTTAAAAATAGTATAAGTATGTAAACTATTTTGGGTTAAGTCATGGAAAAACACAATGAAAAGTTAATGAGGAAGGAGGGAGGAAATGCAGCATTTAACTCAGTGAGAATTCTAGTTAGTAAGTCCTCAGAGTAGCTGTTAATGTGCGTGTACCTAAATTTGATCCGGGAGTGCTAGGATTCCAGGAGGCCCTTTTGCTGAAGACAAGGGATGAAACTATGACAGTATTTTGGTACAACCCAGGAGAATATTTTGGAGGTAAGGTTCCCAGCCATGATGTTCCCACTTTTTTCTTACTGCAGAGATTCTTGGAGCATGTGGGTTGGAGCTGGTTGGCATGGGGCCCGTGCTGACACCAGCTGGTATGAGACCAGAGTCTCTTTGGGCTCCATGTGTGCTGCTCATGATCAGACAGTCCATAGGATCTATCTGCAGAGCCATTCTGAATCAAAACCCCCTGAATGAAGGTAGTGTGGATGCTATGCCCTGAGCAGCAATTCTGCTCTCCAGGTTTGCCCATGTCCTTTTTCTGATGAAGAGAAGCTTATTTGCTAGTGGTGTTTTCTGAGCCCCTGATTCAGTTTCCTCATTTCCACCCAAGTGTGGTTACTACAACTAAATGTGGATGGGATACAGCAAAAAAAAGAAAGCTAGTTTGAGTAGCTTGATGATAGCTGAAAGAAAATAATGCTATTCTCAGGGGGTAAGATAGGATGTTTACAAGGAAGATGCACTTCTCTTAATTTTAGTGATGACAATTTTGAATAGTCATTATGGATCAGAAGTTGAGTTCAAGTTTTTTAAAAAAGGTGTTGGCCTAAAGATGAAAAAATAAAACAGAACTCAAATGGTTTCAAACATTAGGGATAGCCACCTGTTTGGCTTAAAGGGACAGAAAGGATAACCAGGAATAAGATGAAACAATGTAGCACTGCAGTTAGGTATTGCCTATTCAAGCTGCCATAATACTGCTTTATGCAATGAAGAGGGTTTTTTAAATATACTAAATCTAGAATTATTATATTACTATATGCTTATCCTGATAATCAAAGCATAAGCTTAAATCACTCATGAAAAACTATATAGAAGTTTATGACACTATATGTAATTTTATTTTGTCTTTCTAGGCTTTAAGAGGGTTTTCATTTGCCCATGTGTGTCATATATAATATGATATGTATTTCACGTGTATAATGTGATACATAATTCACACCTAAGGTCTGTTTTGAGTACAGATTACATGAAAAAATATGTTAAAGTTCTTCCTGAATGTAGGTAGGTTATAGGTGACAGGTCTGTTGCTATAAACCCCAGTGCTGAATCAAGAAATTTGAAGATAATTAGCATGTTGTACATCATTATGAACACAGTCTTGTTGTGTTACTCCCATTACTGAAGTGGAGATCTGGAGCTGTTACTTTGTTTCTGCTCTATATGCCTTTGGTGTTTATTGTGTGTAACATTTGTCTGACAGATGTGCATCTTTGTCAGTAGGAGGCAACTCCAGAGCCAGTGTAAATTCTTTCTGCAGGGATAAAATTATTTCAGTAAACCTTAACTGTTAGTGAAATTTGAATACCAGTAAAGAGCTTTTGTTTATGTATTGAACCTCTAGGAGTAATTGTGTTACTTTATTTTGAAAAAATAGTTAACTTACCTTGACTCTTTACATTGTATGGTAGAAAATGTGGTCCCTTGATGCTGGATTGTTTTTGATATCGCTCAGAAAAATATCCATCACCACCATGGACAATGTTCAGACAAAACAGCAGCAGTAAAGATATTTGTAAATGCATGTTTCCAAATCTGTTCTGTGTTAGAAAAGGTAGAGAAAGTTTGTTGTAAAGAAAAGCTGTTTAGCTCTGGCTTTGGAGCATAAATACACGAGTTTTCTTAAATTATTGGCATTAAAAGTAACATTATTTTGTGCTTACTTTCCTCTGCTTTCACTAGTTTTGAAAAATGCTCTAAGAAAAAGGGAATCAGCACTGCTATCACTTTGAATGATGGAGCTATTGTTTAGATAGATTAGAGGCAATAGTCTCACTCTTAGGAAAAGAATAAGTTCGTTTGGATGGCAGCCTATTCAAGACAACAGTATTCAGAAACAGTGATTATTTTAACTAGACCTCCAAAGTAAGTTCAGGAGTTCCATATACCAAAACTCCTGAAAAGAAGAAAAGTTTTCAGTGAAAATACATAAACACTTCCATGATCTTACTGCCTCTGTCTAATGCTATAGCAAATGAAGGATTAAGTTGTGGTTCCTTCAGCATTGGTGGCAAAAAATCTCACCAAGGTTGAAACCTGGTTTTTACCTATAGCCTTACAAAGAGCTCCAGCAGCAGGGAGGATGCTGTCACTGGCCCTTAAATATCAACCCTCTTACCTCCCCAGATGGAAAACAGGCATCCTGAAGAAGTTACCTTCAAAACCAAAGAGAATAAAATAAAATCATGACATACCAAAATGTTGTGGAGCTCCAATGCAGAGTGGTAGAGAAGTAAATCCTCCTCTACTGAGGAGTTCTTCTGCCACTGGTGAGTGAGCAGAAGCTGATGATTTCAAGTGCCACCCTTGAGTATTTATCTGGTTTTCTCCTTAGTTGGGTGACTGCTGGACATAAGCTCCTCCCCCAAAATCAGTAAGCAGTAATTACCTGAGTGTGTATAAGTGTGTTTTTTAGGGGTGGGGGAGAGCTATTTTGGGCAGTCATCCTAGATTCTCTTAAGAGGTTTTTTTTGTTAGTTTTTTTCTCATTATTTTCTTGGATTTCTTATTGTTTGTGAGATTGTATTCTAGTTTTTTCTAAAATTTTATGGCCTGTCTGTTTTTACAATTGATACAGGTAACATTGGGAAAAATCATGAACTTAGTAGTTACTAATAAGGTTAGTAATTCCAAGTGTTCATTTAAATTTCTCTGTAAATGTTTTAAGGAAAGTCCTACACATTTTGAACTTTGATGAGCTGTGACTTTAAGGAGTAGCTCCACTAAAATTTGTAGAGACCATTTATGTGAGTAGACTAGAGACTATTTATGTGAGTAATTGTTCACTGGAATACAAGTGAAGAACTTCAGATCAATTAGGATGGTAATAAGGGAGTTGTCAGAGAACCTCATTAATTTTAAGCAGTTATTTTAGGAGATTATCTTCATGTTATATCTCTAGACTTCTGGTTTGATGGTGGAGGTATAATACTACACATATAATGGAAGTAATGTTTCTGTATTATGAAATCTTGAAATGTAAGTTCACCTTACAAAATGAGAACTTCATTGTGTCTCGTTATAATAAATGTAGTGAAATCCACACTGCTTAATTTTGCAAGTGTTAACACAGGGTGATGTTTGGGGGTTTCAGTGTAGTAAATTTAAACTAACACTGGTTTTAGTGTTGATGGATCAAACCTGGTTATGGATTTAGCTCTTAAGAGATTTTATTAAACCAGTCTTGCTTAATGGACTGTACCACATATTGCAACATTTTTTTTTCTTTTTTTAATCTTACATGATTCAGCATCACTTTATTGAAGTTCAGTACTAAATAGGCAGTAACTCTCAGTCCTTGAATTGTTTGTGACTCTGAATAGTATTTTAAAATTGAAGATAAAAGTAAGAGAGAAGAAACAACTTTTCTGATTAAGGATGAAATTGTAGAATTAAATATATAGTGCACTTTGCTTTAAGAAAAAATACCTACGTATAAATTACCTGTGTATTAAAACTCTTTTGCCAATTGCAGGCTTCTTTGATATTCATATATAGTATTCAATTTGGTAGGAGTTATAGGAATATTAATAAATAATCTGTACTACTGTCAGTTCTCATGCATGGTAGGTTAGAAGGAGCACCTGTTACTGTTCCAACCAAAAGACTGAACTGGTGGCCCTGAACCCTGTGGCTGTCCTGTGGAATGACAGGTTAACGTGGGCTGAATTTTACCTGCTCCGTGTCTTTGTTTAATCCCACACTCTTCAGCTTTTTTTGGCATTTATGTGTTATGGCAAATATCCTAGAACACAAGTTACTGTACTGAAAGGGACCAGTGGACCATCAAGTCTGTTCTGCTTCCAATTGTGCTAATACCTTTGCTTACTAGAGGACTGGATTAATGTTTTAACTTGAACTGGTGCAATAATTTATTCAATGTATTGTTGAACAGTTCTTTTCTTCTATTCTTCTTCCTAGCCATCCTCTAAACTACGCTATTCTTGTACTATTTTTGTAAATAACCTTTTTTGCTGCAGGGTTCTTCAGACTAAATGCTGCTTTCTCCATTAAGCTTGCATGCCTGTCCTGGTCAGTGATTTTTCAGAGAGTTTGCCTATCTGTGATGGCATTTCTACTCCCCACATATGTATTCAGTTCTTTTTAGTCTTCCAGAGAAAGAAACTCTTTACTCAGGTTTTTTGTATAGCTTCTCAAGGTGCTTTATTTAAAAGATTAATTTCTATAAACTCAAATGAGAATCTAGTCATCCACTTTTGACAGAGGTAGCAAATACATGGGCATAAAGTTTATTTCCTCCTTGAAAAAACACAGCTCCAGCCCCTTTTTTGGGTCATATAAATCTAAAAATAGCTTTTGATTTTTTAAAGCATGTAAATATACAGCCCTCAGTGGGAAGTGTGGTTGTTGCTAATTTGACAATATTTGGTTAAGAACAGCAGGCGACAGTTTCATGCACACGCAGTTCTGTGCTAATTTCTTGCCTAATTCATAAATACCCCCAAAGCAGGCACACTTACGTTACAAAAGCACCAATAATTTACACTGATATTTGCCTAGCAGCCTTGCTTCCTGCCTTGGCTCCCTCTGGGCAGGAAGGTGAATAATCTCTATGTCTCTCTGCATAAATAGGGATGATTGTGGGGTCAAAAGGTATATACAGGCAAACCCGTTGTCCTTGTGTTTAACCTGAGCTCCACCCTATTGTGCATCTTATGCCGCTTCTTTGGCTTGAGGTTTTGTTTTTTGTGGGTGTGGGAAGTTGAGGTAGAATTGGAGTTTACTGCTTTTGTATATTTTCCCTGTTGCTGTGGCTATTTCATATTGGCAGAGCACTAACGTGCATTTAGTGCTAAGTGTGCATGTGAAAGATGTGCTGTGGTATGTGTTTGCCCTTGCAAAAATATGTACAACAGACACATTTGTGTATATCTATTTACAGTAACAGCACATTGTAAACTAGAAAGGTTATTTGCAAAGCTGTTTTCAAAATACAAACCTTAGATGCTTTTGTTTTATAGTTACACATTTAGAAAGTTGTTTTTGCTTGCAAATGAAGGTGTCTTCATTCCCTCCTCCCCACAGATACAGTAGTCAGGAATAAAATTTGATCTGTTCTGCTACTTCAGAACTTTCTTTTTAGTAGTGTACTGTCTGCATCTTCCCATTTAAAGTTGGTCACGTTATGGCAATGCAGTAGCTTAAGTCCTAAGCTTAACTGAAATAACAAGACTCCAAATAGTCTCTATGGACCACATGAATGGTAATGAAGTCAAAGCCTCCAGTACCATTTGCTTCAGTCTGCAGTGTTTCATCAGGTTTGCTGACTGGGTATTCAGATTGTTGTTGAATGTTGCTGGAAAGCTTGCACTTACACATGCTTTCCAAAACCCCTTTTTGCTTCGGTCTCTTATTCCCACAGAGTCAGTGGAAACACGTGTAACATGGAAGTGACACCATGATTTGGGAAATGGGAACTGACTTGCACCACAACCCTGCAAGTTACTCACAAAGTGACTTGAGTGAGTCTCACAATAAGCAGCTGCTTACAAGGAAGAAGCATGGAACATCTTAATTAAACATAAATTGTAGTAAAACAATAAACCACTCCCTGTTATGCACCCTTCAAAATAAAAATTAAAAAAAAAAAAAAAGCTGAGAAGGAAAACTCCAGAAAAGGTTGTGCTAGGTCCTTGCAGTAGCTGGGAACTGGCCAGTTATGTTCTTGGTGTTGAGGATACTACGTGTGAATATATTTATTGTTTTGACTTGGAGTATGTGATCTTAATTTTTGCACCATCTGAGCACAAACCATGAGCTTGGTTTCAAATAATGGAGTTCTCAGAAAGTAATAATTCACAGCTTTAACTTGAAATTTTGTCTTATTTTTAGTAATTGGCCTTTAGTCTTAATCTTGACTTTTTTTCTTAAAATTGCTGTTATGGATTATAATTACTGTTTATGGTAAAAAATAGTACTCAAGGAACCTGGTCTGTGGAGGGCTGTTTACTCCCTTTGTTTGGATAAGTAATCTCAATTGTGAAAAAAAAGTCAAGAATGTGCTGGTGGGAGATTTTTCTTTTAATTTAAAAAGTAGACTGGAAAATGGAGAGTAATTTGTTATTGATGATATAAAATCAAAACACTGTCAACAACAGGACACTGCTTTTGCTGCTTCTGGCTCAGGTCCAATTTTCTTACCTGCTTGAAGTAATGTCCTAGTCTGTGTGTGACAAGTTTTCTTCTATTAAAATGCTTGTACCCAAAACATGTGATAGTTTTGGAAAGGACTCTAGCAGCTTCTAGCACCATCTCTGGTGAAAGAATTCTCCAGTCTCCAGTTTTAAGTTTTCAAAGAAAGGTGTTTAAGAGTTTCCAGGAGAAATTTGAAAGCCTGCCATGAAATTAAAGGAATAATCGGATTTCCTAGTTTGTGGTATGTTTTATGGCACTTTGGAAACTCCTAAATCATGTCAACTCCATGGTTTAAAGCTGTCCTCTATCCCTTTCTGTGACACAGTGGTGAAGAGTGTTCTCATCCTCCCACGGTAGCAGCCAGGTAAGCCCTCAGTGGGAGTGCAGAGCAACAAAGAGTTCTCCTGCACCTGACGGGCCAGACTAATACAGAGGGGTTTCAGCTTTTTATTGCCCACAGTGAAGTGGACACAAAGGAATGGGAAATGGGAAAATTTGTTAACTCCATAGCTGTGGGAAATCTGGGTGGTTGTTTGTTTGTTTTGTTTTATATTTATTGTAACATTCTATTTACATGGAGGGTATTTTCTACTCCAACACTAGCTGCTTGGACTGCACAGGACTAGAAAACGTCTTGTGAAGGAAATATTTACCTTTCTAATTGAAAAATAAATAAGATTTATTTTGAGTTTCTCGATGCATGTCGTCTTTTTAATTAAGAAGCTTGTTGAGGTAATGTGCAGGGCTGTGCAGCTCTATCTATATCCATATTTTGAGATATAATAAAGACATTTCTTCAAACAAACAAACCAAAACAAACTCTTTTACTCCTACAGTCCTGTTGTACTGTTTTTATAGACTTTAAGTTCTTATACTCTTTTAACACTTGTAATTGTGGTTAAGTAAATGTCCTCCTTTAAAGTAGTAATGGAATGATGGTCTGTATTTTTTCTGGCACTGCAAAACTGACTGCTGACCAGTTTTTGCTGTTCAACTCAAGTAACTGTTGATCACAAGAGCTCTATTTAGCGTAGCAGTATATTTAAATAGATGACACCCAATTAAATATTTATGGTTGTATTCTGGCTGAGTTAACTAGCAGGCTCACTGAATAACCATGTTGAAACCTCAAGAGAAGATGTGTTCCACACAGCTTATAGAGAAGGCTTTGAGACTGACATGAATTTTTGATGAAACAGCCCTCTGAGACAGATAGTATTATTGGTTTCTAACAGCACTACATTGTTTATTACCATATTCACTAGACTTGTATAAAGATAAGACAATCGTCACCCATTGTAGAGAATTTCTGGTAACTGAGTAAAAGATACCAAACAGAAATACTGGTGTTAGAAAAGATGTTTTCCTTGGGTGTCCTGTTAGCCTGACCTTATTCCTCCCTCATTTTTATTTCTCCCTCCCTTGCTCCTGAAAGTAAAAACAACAAATATTGTTTAAATGAATGTATTAATTTGAAACTCCTATCAGATATGTGGATTTAATTGGAAACTGATCAGTTTCAAGACACTGAACCACAAAGCGGGGTTTATATATTAAATATTCATCCTTTCTTTCACAAATGCTTTTCTAATTAAGTAACGTAAATGTTTAATTATATAAAGTTTTGTATTTTCACAGTTCTGTTTAAAAGTGCAGACATGCAGCTAATGGCAGGACTTGCATGGAAAGGAAGAGTGGAAGTATTTAGTTAACTTGTTACATAGTTCAGGAAAATAAAATTTCCAGAAGCCTGGTCACTGAATAGCCTGAGGAAATGCAAAGATTTTGCTCTGGATTTTGACAGGGGAGTTTCACAAAACTCTTTCTGAAGCTGTTTAAAGGTAACCAGATAAAGAGGTTTCCAGTTCATTCTAGCTGAAGATGTTCATTTTCAGCCTTCTGGTTGATGTTGATTGCAGTCCCAGTTGTGTCAATACAATGGTCTACGAAGCTTTTCTTTAAGAATTTGATTTGGATTAAAATCAGTCAGACTTTTCTGGGAGCGATGGAGGATGGAGCTTTATTTTCTGTAGGTCCGTGTCATTTGACTATATGTATTAAATTATTTTTAAACACATCAAATAGATCATCAGTCATTAAAATTAGTGCAAATCTTCTTTCTATTTTAGTAAGTACCTGATGTTCTTGTTTAAAAAGAGCATTCACAGAGAAATGTAAATATGCTAAGTAGTCATATTTTCCTAGTGAGGGCTATTTTTATTCTTTTTTTTTTTAATTCATGCTCTATTTTTTCACTGATTTTTATTAGATTATTTAATATCTTTCTCTACCTCTATGCTTGCTGTACTCAAGGTTTCTGTCAGAGTGCCCTGAACCACAGTGAATAAAGTAGAAATCATGGAAAAAAAAGAGTGGGAACCACTTCTACTCTCTCAAAGGTGAAAAAGTTCATGCAGCTTCCTTTGGTATCCAATAATTAGGGGAATCTTCCAAATAGTTGGTCAAAAATAGGTGTAAGTGAGCTGCTTTTTCAAGTGTACTCACTGGAGCATGTAGTCAGCCTGCTGAATAGTCTCATTCATTGACTATACTACCTGCTGTGGTTTGGACAATTGGCACAGAGTTGTTTTTAAACTTCCATGTTTAAAAACAGGTGCCAAAGGGGGAAATCCAGACTTTTACAACCAGAACAAATAAAAAGTTGTCTGAGTTCATTTTAAAAATAAGGGATTTGTTTGTTTTATTAAGTCTGATATTTTAAATATTGCTGTTTTGTTTTAATTTATTTAAATTGAAACTTTTAAAAATTCTTTTGGTGGGTGCATGTGCATGTGGTGGGTGCAAGTCCTATGAGGAGTAGTTGAGGAAGCTGAAATTGTTTAGCCTGGAGAAAAGAGTCTCAGGGGAAACTTATGTCTCTCTACAACCACCTGAAAAGCAGTTAGAGTGAGTTCCAGTGTCTTTTCATATGTAGAGAGTGACACAACAAGAGGAATTGGCCTCGCATTGTACCAGGAGAGGGTTAGATTGGATATTAGGACAAATTTCTTTACCAAAGGGGTTGTCAAGCATTGGAACAGGCTGCCAAGGGAAGGGGTGGGGTCACCATTCCTGGAGGTATCTAGAAGTCCTGTAGATGTGGTGCTTAGGGACATGGTTGGACTTGGCAGTGATGACTGAATGGTTGAACCTGATGATCCCAAAGCCTTTTGAAATCTAAATGATTCTATGATTCTGTGTAAATATTTGCACTCTTACTTATGCAAAATAAGCTTGAGTCCGTGAAGCCTAAGTGTTCCTGATGATTATTAGTAGACTGGTTTTCATTTCAATTATCTGAAATTGAATTTTTACAAGTATTTTATTGTCACAAAGGAGAGTCATGATTACTTGCTTTTAATAAAGTGCTAATGCAGTGTCAGCTTTCATTATTGCAGAAAACCAGGGCTGCAAGGTTTTATAGGTGACATTTGCTGTATTACCTGACTCAAATCACAAGTTTCAATGTCTCCTGTAGGACATCTTCCTCCACAGGAGTAAAATCACATGAATAAGGAGGGATGATCTTTTTTTATGAACTTCGCTAATAGGTTTTTGCATTCAAAGCTTTGAGGACCAAAAGAGAGTTACATAAAGAGGCTCATAGGTAAAGCATATACATACTTTCCAAACTACTGATACAAAAACATGTGGAGATACCAGGAAAGACAGGGACTCCTAAACTCATGACAGACAACCTGACCAAACTTCATCCTGTTTCCTATGGTGTTACTGCTGCTACTGTACTAAATGATGAAAAAAAAAAATGGAACATTGGACTCCTGCTGGAGGTGATGTGAAATGACTTCTGCACCCATTGTGATCTCCACAGATCACAGATACTCCACCTGTGTAATTCTGCTGCAAAGAAAAGTAAAAGTGGGGATAGGAAATGGGCTAAGGAGGGAAAGACTCTTTTATGCATGTCACATAGTCCAAATTGTGATGTGGACTAAGTTGAGAATCTTGAAACATTCTCCTTATTTAAGGACATAAACATAGCACTGTTCGTCTGTTTGAAGTATTAGTTCACCAAGAATGCATGTTAGGTCATTCAGAGAGAGCTTATTGTTTCAGAAAATAGACCACCTGTGTCTATAGACCTGTGGTGGGATGTATTTGCTTACCTACGTATTAGTAAGTAAAATTAAAATAGTACAATATTTTTCTCCTATTTCCTTTTTATACTTGTCTAAATCCAGATCTTTTCTGGTATGTCCTGTGTACATAAACTATATTGGGTTTCAGAGCTGGATTCCACCTTTGGCTGTGCTGATGACCACAGGATGTTTACATGAACTATGGCAGACCTTTCCCTCTGAAGCTTTTCTGCAGGGCTATATCCATGAGACACTCAAGTAGTTTAGAGCAGGGGATTTTGTTTGTTTGTTTGTGCACCAATAGCTTGCAGGTACTTTAAGGGAAGATATATTTAGGCTAGTCACATAGGGAGTGCCAACACTGTTGGAAAACTGAGCTGGCAGGAGCATGAGCAGAATTTAGTTGATATGTGAAATAATCTCTGGTCAACCTTACAAACTATTTAATACTGATATAGGATAATTTTACTACCTTTACCAGTTTCTAGAGATTAAGAATGCCAAATAAAGATAGGGCAAACTTTTGCATTGAGAAAGCAAGATCTGTTTTACAAACAATTGGAATAGTGGACACAGTTTTGTCACGTTATTTCTAAAACTGATTTGGAATGTTTAAACTTTTACTGGATCATCTTTTAGAAGCAGAGAAAGGTCTCACTGTAAAAATTTGTATTCTCTAAGAAAACAATCTGAAGTTTCCAGAGAATTTGATTAGAAGCTGTCACAGTGATGCTACCTATGAATCTCACAGTTAGGGCTAAGTGGTCTCTTGGGAACATGGGATCTTGGTCTTTAGACAAGGAAAAGTCAAAAATAGTCATAGATGTAAATGACCTGTTTCTGTTGAGACTTGGCAGATTCAAGAATAGAGAGCAAGTTAAAATGCCAATATTTTTAAACCATTTTTCTATGGAATGATAGTGCAGCATACACTATCACCCAGCTGTTCTGATGGAAAACTGCCTCATGGTTTGTTCAAACTTCTGACAGAAGCCTCTCTCCCAAATTGTTAAAATGCTCCTTAGAATCCTTCATTCCGAAGTTACCTGAAGGACACGTATGACACCTCAGATGCAGGTACTGTTTTGTGTCTAGTAATTGTGAGAAGTTGGTTTGCATACTTGCATACAACTGCAAAAAAGTGATGATCAGCAAGACCATGTTTTGTGTTTGGAGTTATTTTATGGTCTACATCTAAAATATCTACTTGAAATAGAACATGTTTTTTCCAAGTTGTACTAATGTTCAGGAAAGAACTTTAGGCTGTCCAAGTCTCAACCATCAGCTTATGATCAAGGCCTGATGGCATCTAGTTACATTTTAGTTGACTGCACAGAGGCCTGTGAAGTACAATAATCCATTTTTGGCACTGGTTTATGCAAGTGTGGATCAGGCCTCTGATGTTTTTTTCAAGGGCATATATGCCCCAAGTCTGTATTTAATAGAAAATGAATTTATAAACAGAGTCTACGGAGAGGTTCTGAGTTTCTGCAGTCAAGCTTATAGCCCATCAAAGCTTAATCAGCTCCCTATACCTCTACATCGCATTTTTCCTTGACTTCTGCATTAATGCCACATGCCTGGAAGGCACATAGGAAGCATCTCAAGTTTCTGTTCTTGTGCTAGGAGGACAAGGTAGATGTGATTATATTCTGCCAGTGCCTCTTCCAAAAGAAACACAGTCTGTTTCTTTTGGAGAGTGGTCCATTAAGCAACTAAGTAGGTGTGAGATCTTGAAGCTGAAGGTGTAGATAAGCTCTTTGGGGCATTTAGCTGCCAAACTCTACCAAGCCTTTATTGTGCAAGTGCGATCAGAAATTTGTAATAATTGCATAAAATTTTATGGTACTGGCAGATTGCATATTTGGCACATTGTACCTCTATGTCCCAAATTCCAGACCCATGGAAAGAATTAATGCCTTGGAGCTGCTTTGCAGTATGTATGTACAGGACTAGGGTAGAGACTTCTTTTCCTGATGTTTTTATTAAAGGATGAACAAACAATTTTAAACAAATCTTTTTGAAAAAGCAAATGCACGAGGTATAAGAAGTTGCAGTGATTGCATGAATGAGGTATTGCAGTTGGACTGGTGAAAATTTGGCAGCATTTTATCTGAAAACCTAATCCTGATGAAACCTCACAGTTCACACTAAAGATGAATTATATATATCCTGTTATAACATCAGTTAATTATTTTAATGTTTAAACTCTTTCCTCATGCTTTTACAATTCAGGCCATCAGGGGATTTTTAAGGAAAACTTTTCACAGTCTTTGGGTTTTTATTTTTAAAAACATAGTATTTCATATTGTTACTAAAAGCTGTTTGATCTACAAAAACTGGTATTTAAAGTTGTATATAAATAACCCTCAATTGCTATAAATTAAAACGAAATCTTCCCAAGGAAAAAAAAAAAAAAAGCCAAGAGTGCAAATGTTTCATATATCCTTTATAGTGCTGTAATTTAAAGCATGATCACTTGTTACCTCGTCTCTCTCCTTATTGGTAACTGTATCCCTCTGAGATCCTCTTGCCAAGCAGATGCTAGGAGTAAGAAACTAGTGCTTTGGAAAAGCTGAAACTCACAACTAAACTAGCTTCAGGCTTGTCATCTCTTCCCAAAGGAATTTATTTCCTTCTTCATCCCAGATATTTATTAAGTTTTCATTTGGAGAACCTTTTAAAGATGAGTACTGCAATGTTCCTGGCTCTTTTTGAAGAACAGTGGATTTTTTTTTTTTAAGTATGGAAAACAATGGCAAAGTCCGTAAGAACTGTATTTTTTAATTGTGAATTCTGTTTTCTCAAGGTCTGTCATTTGTTTTTCTTAGTCTAGAACAGACTGTTTGCTCTGAATTTCAGTTATTGTCATTTTAAATGACAAAAAATTTAGAAAAACTTTCTGCGTTCTCTGTGGTTTGGATCTGATTGAACTGTTATTGTTACACTCCTGTGTATATCAAAATAAACTGTAGAGGACTATAAATATGTTTAAGAATATCAGTATAGCTTTTGGGGTGCATCCCATGGGGATGCTTTCTGAAACTGGTTGGTGATTACAACATGGAAGTATGGAGAGAGAATTCGATTTTAAAACACTGCATATGTGTGCATATTTGATTATTTTTACAGTTTTCTCCCCCCTGCATTTTGTTTCATTCTGGATATTGTGGTTAGGCAGGTATTAAGGATTGTCATGATTACACAGACCTCTAGCTTTTCTTAGTATCCTCATGACAGGAACCTTGCATGCCAAAGGCATGTGTATAGTGGAAAATATAATACTGAAAGGGATTTGAGTAGTTGTAGCTATTGCAAAGAGTGCTGTCTCACATCAGTAAAACTTAGTCCTGTGGCAACTGCTGCCTTGCTAGCCACCACACATTTTGGCTTAAGTTTTGAAGGTGTTTAAAGTACTTATGAAATTACCTCTGTTTAGGCAGTGCAACATTGAAGCCCATACCACAGATAGCCTCATCCTAGGTGAGGCATTCTCTGAAAGCCTTTTTTATGCAACTAGCTGCTGTCCTCAGATGAGGCTAGAGATAAGAATTCACTATTTTCTCCAGTGACTGACTGATGTATTCTGGCACTCAATATGCTGTCAGTTAGAAATCCATTCTTAAGTAGCTGATTGTGTCCATTATTTATGTACTTATTATATGTATTATTATTCAGTACTGAACGCTATGAAGTGCCTGCATCTCTGCATCTGGCCCTTAGTGTCTGATGATGATGAATGGCATCCACTCCTTGTAGGCAGAACCAGCCAAAAGGACTAAATCAGGGCAGGTGCTGTCCACATTTTAGTCAAACCTTCCTAAAATGCAGTTGTAAGTACCTTCATTTATGAAGGATGATAAGATTGTACAGCTGACTACATTTCTCTTATAGTTCATTTTTAGAACAGTTAGGCAGTGGAAGCTAGGGTGATTAGTTTTATTTCTTTGGACTTCAGCATGATTTTGGGTAGTAGATTTGTAGTTTGGGATGAGGGGGTAATAGAGTATAATTAATACTAAAATAATACATTTAAGAATAGCCCCCTTTCCCTTTACTGCTATTACTGCTACGTTTTTTTCTCATCCTGTCACCTCTTGAAAGTTGCTTTCCAAAGTTTACAAAAAGGCAAAATGGCAAACCATGAGGAAACAACAAAGGAAATCTGTGTTGCTTTCAGGCTATCCCCTTTCCAATACCACATCAGGATGTGTTTTTGCTCCCTTTAGAGCTGTAGGATTTCTTCTCCTGAAGACTCTCTAGGCTGGTGGAAGTGGGTATAAAGGTAGAAGACACTTAGCTTGTAACTAGAAATATGAACACTGCACATTTCCTATGTAAAACGTGCAAGTAATATGTATAGAACTGAAGGCTTATCTTAAATATTTCAGTGATTTTTTTCTACGCTTTCTTTCCAATTTCCATATCTTTAGCTTTGCTCTCTGCTTCTCAATGTATTTGATGCTTCCTCTTACTACTGTGTTCTACCTACACCGTTCACCATGGCATGAGTGAGGGTGTTGTTGCTCTTACATTATCAAGCAAGGGTTCTATGGAGCCAAGCAGCATAAGTAGGATGAGCCCTTTTTTGGAAAGTAAAGGTCAAAACATAAAAGAAAATACATTTCTGAAGCTGTCTAGAACAGAGTCTTTAGGTAGCAAGAAATTGGTGGATTGTACAAAATGTTTTTGCTGCAATCATGTTGTCATTGAATCACTGCTTTTAAATAGAAAAATTTGGCTAGAACATAATTAAGGTCATGTTTTACTTCTCTTCAAAAGCACTAAATACAAAACTCTGTATTTAGTATTAGATCACCAAAAATGATAGTTTGTCCATTGACGAACTTGAAAATATACTCCTCTAAAAATGCAGCTTGAGACAAAAGTCAGCAATCTTGAAACTTCAGACAGAATCACCATCTACTCTTGGTGAAGGCTTTGGATTTTCTAATTTTGTTATTATAATTTCTGTCATACTGTCCGAGAGCAGAATTTTCAATCTATCTCATCACAAATACCATGGTTTTTATTAAATAGAACTGAAGATCATTTGCGTTTGAGTCCTAGCCTGGACATGCTGATTAAAAAATAAGCTTTAAATTTCCCATTCATTTTATATGTATAGATGCAAAATGAAAAACCTGCTTCTTGGCTCTTAGCTCCTAGAAGCTGCAGAGGAACTCAGGCTGGTGATGAAATCCTGCTGTGGTGCAGCCCGAGAATGCTGTCCACCAGGTCAGGTTTGGAATTCAGGGCACTTCTCTTTTGTTTGTATCTGTGAACTTGAAAGGAGCTTTTTCCAACAGGAAACAAACACGGATATTTTTATGGCATGCTGTTTCAAGCTCCTTCTTGTAGTTGCTCAGTACTTGTTTTCTTCAAATCTGTTTAAACTCTTTGGGACTGAAGAGTCTTCTTACTCTCTGAGAAATCACTACCAGGTGTCCCAATAATTCTCTGGAGTCTTGACATGTGTCTACAGCTTATTCTCCCTTGAGCAAAATGTAATTTAAAATATTTTCAGAGTCTAAAGCCAAACTGGATTATTACAATAATTCATTCCTACTGTCATAATACAAGCCAAAGAAGCTTGCCTAGTAGCTTGAGTTTCAACCCAAAGCAAATCTTCAAGGACATAACATCCTATCCAAGCCTCTATGTAGTTGTGAGTTACTCTGGTTACTTCATAAAATGCTCCTGATCCTGCTTCACACCACAGAGAACTCCCTTTGTTATCACATTTTTCAGTTGTTTGTCAGGAGTTTCATTTTCATCTCTCTTTTTTTCCTTATTTTTCTTTTTTTTTTCCTTATTTTTTTTCTCTTCATTGGAGTGTTGTGCAGTACCATTTTAGCATGAAAGGAGCTAGTTATATTAACTTGTTTTGATTTGGGAGAATCTAAGCATCAGGAACTGTCATGGATGGCTAGTACAGACACAATCTCTCCTACACCTCCAAAAGAAATTGATTTGTCTTAGTTTTGTATTTCGAGAACATCTTTCTGTCAGTTCAGTGATTTTATTTTCATACCTTTCTTTTTCTCTTGATCAGTTTCTTATCCTGTCATCTTCCTGCTTGTTTGGATATGTTATATATTCTGTCTTTTGGATACAGCACATATGTTCCTATGAAAATATTCATGCATATATTTGCATAAACTGTATTGTATGCACACAAATTGGATAACAGACTTCAACAAATAAAGTTTAAAAATTTGCTTTTTCAATAAGACATCTTTTGTATATACAGAGATGAAAAATTATGTAGTATCACCTAATTTTCAGAATTTAATTCCAACACAATTTTCAGGCCATGCATGAAAATCATACATTTTCATTACAAAATAATAACTAGCTTTTGAAAAGTAATGCAAAAATTAATCCAGATAAAATTATGAAATTGCATAGAAAATGTGTAGCTATTTTTTTTTTCTAATCTGATTGCAACTAGTTCCTGACTTAAAAATTCAACTTTTATACTAATTGACATCCAAGAGATATCTATCAGAATTAGGTAAGCTATAGAAGAGCTTTGTAAAAATTCTATTTAATATGTTTGACAGCAAATTCAAAAGTAAGAGAAGCATTATTTCCTTATCAGAGGAGGAACATTCCTTGAACTATTCTCAAGACTTTACCCTTAGGTGCATAAAAATCTTTACTTTTTCAAGTCTCTTTAATTTCCTATTTTCCAAAGTAATTTTAAACACTATAATTATATTTTGAGAAATATTAACTGATGCTTTTATGTATAGAGCTCAATTAACTTGTATGTTATGCATCAGAACAGCATTCATCTCCTTTGGAAATGATGGGGAGCAGAACGACAGGCTGTACTGTTCACCAGAGCAAATGTCTGGACTGGTCTTACTACATCTGTAGGTCGAGCCTGTTGGATCCTAACTTCATCCATATTGGCAAAAGTCCTACCCTTGTCAAAGGTTTTCTGTTGGGGTAGTCTGCTAAATCAGTCTGAAGTGTATCTTTCAAGCCAGAAAGTTACTTTAAACGGGAAAGGCTAAAGTAGAAATAAGGCTGTGACTAGAAATACGAATCAACAGAGGAAATCTGGCAGGTCTAAAGCCTACATGACCTACGTGAAGCCCTTCAGAATGTTTCTGTTGACAGATGCATGACTGAACTTGCATCTGGCAAGTCCTGCTGCGAGACACCAAAGCAGCTCGTATTTTGTTGACCAGAAGAGTGGGTATAAAACCCTTTCTGTGACTTGCCAAATGTACACAAGTATATTTGAGATGCCAATTTCTATTTATGTCTGTGGTAGCAGGTTGTATTTTTCCTCTGACTGTCATTTATTAACTCTTCACACACGTCCTGCGTTACATCTTCCATTGCTAATGTCTAGTTGACCCCATGAAGATTTGTTGTACTTGGATTTGGGTTCTTGAGAACTTCCTTTTCTCTAGAAGCTGCAGCTTTACAGAAAGGTGCTCCTCAGCATATTTCATGCCTCTGGCCAGCTACACATAGCAAATTCTGCCTTTTTATATTTGAGCTTCTGAGCACACTGGACATGTTTATACAGCTGGCACCAGACTTCTGCAATCCTGCAGAAGCCAACTGGATGTGAAGCAGGCCTTTACTGGAAGCTTGTGACCATCTAGAGTGGTGCAGCACAGTACATGTGTTAGCAAGGGGACGTCCATGCTAATGCAGCTTTGTGTGCAGCCAGACCAGGGTGCAAGCAGGGTCTGGTTTCACCTGATAGATACCATTACTGTGTCCAACAGATTGTGTAGAACTGCCAGTTCTGGTCATCTAAAAAATAAATTACCAAATTACAGCAAAAAGAAATAGTTGTACTGTTGCAAAACACAAGGAGAGTGGAAAAAGAACAAGGATGGAAAAGGAAAATTTTTTTTTTTTTTTTAACAACAAACTATTTCCATCCAAATGCCAGAGCACACAAAATTAGGATTTGGCAGGAGCCTCTTCCACGCAGCAGTTCTCTGTTGGATGCTATGGGGAGCGTGGCTTTGGAGCTGGATGAGTAGGAGGCTGGAAATCCTATTGTGTGTGCTTATGATTTTGAACAGAGTTTCTTCCTACTGAACTGTAAAATATGGCAGTTGGTATGTGGCAGATGGTCAGGTTTGTAACAAATATGCATAACCAATTATGAAGTATTCTGTGAAGCAGTGGATCCAGAGAGAACAGCTTTGGTGTCTGTTACAGTGCGTTCCTAGAACTTCACTCAGTGATTGAGCGATTTTGAAGAAAGTGAAAGATAAATCCTTCCACACCCATTGGAAAAGCAGATATTTTCCTTTTAGCAAAGAACATCTGTTGTAGTTAAACTTATATATTAAATACTTTTTTTCTGGGAAATCAGAGTAGCTGCTGTTTTTACAAACAGTAAAGACTGAAAAGATGACGAGTACTTATGTATCAAAGGTCCCCTTCTATATGGAACATAAACACTTCTGTTGCATCAAAAGAGATTTTACCTTAACCTTATGTCTCAAGGTAACATATGAAATTACTATATCTATAATCTCCAATTCACATAAATTTACAGAAAAGAAGAAAGAGAACAAAAACATAATACCAACAAAAAAGACTCCACAGCCTCATTCCCACAGAGAATTCCAGAGCTGTTGTCTTTCCTCATTTTAAACACATGTAGTTTGTATTATTATTCTGGAAATGTAGTGGTATCAAAAGACCTGCTTTAAACAGCAGACAATGCGAAAATCTAAATATTTGTGTAAGTGACATTAGGTAGTATTAGTCTTTGTCTCCTGAAAAGGCTAGTGCAGATAATAGTGTAAGAGCCACCTCCTTTAGCTCAAAAGCTGACTCATGCTTTTAATTACTGATTCAGCTGAGCAGGTTCTGCTTACAGCACACAAACAACCACATAGAATTGCACAGACTGCTCACATGATTCAAAAAATGGTCTTTTTGGTTAGTGTGATGGTGCTTTTTTTCCCCTCCATAAAGATCAAGAGTCACAGAAGACAAGTTTAAGAAGATAAGTTTCATTTATCTTTGAAAAATGTTTGGTGATCTACTAGTAGAAGCATTATTTTGGGGCTGATTTATGGCAGGACAAACCTCCTAACATGAGTTAGGAGAAGTAGTGGCATCTACCGGAGATATTTTAAAAGACAAGTTTTGGGATTTAAAAGTGAATTTGATGAGAATTACTTAAAAAAAAATAAATCCAAGCTAGTGGTTCCTGAAGACTTTTTAACTTTTTCTGGCAATTGCAGCTAGATAAGTAAGTGTAGTTATACATAAAAAAAAAAGTGAAGGATCAGAAAACACTATTAGAGTTGTATGACGACCAATCACAGCTTTGATACTTGTGATATCGACTACAACTTGGTGATTTATACTAGCCTGTCTTAATTCAGTGGATTTGCTCAAAGTCAGTATTGATCAAAAAAGAAAAAAAAAAAAAGAAGTCCAAATTGTTTAGTACTGCTACAACTAAATACCTAGTTCAATCTATTGATTTCTCATTCATCTATGCATAGTTTTTACCCTGTCATGGATTAGTTAAATCTTCCAAATTAGCCCAAGGGAAATGTAAAATAGTGATTTACAGTACTGCTAATGCAATATGAGAAATGAGCTGTTGTACCTTGAAAGAGCAACAGGAGCAGTTACGTGCAAGATTTGGTTGCTTTTATGTGGATGGAGATAAAATTGATAAGGTTGATTAAGTGAACTGTTGATAAATTTCATTATCATAAATGTCATTCCTCTATAACTAAATTCCCTCTGTCCCTTACAAATGGAAAGTAATCTCAATAATGTTTTAAAGTCTGGAGTTCTTTTTAAAAATCACTTTTTATGCCAAAATACTTTTGTTGGAAAAACTTCAATATGTTTTTTCCTGAAAACCTTTTATTTCCTAAATGTTACTTTGAAAGACTGTAAATTTTGTGGCTAAATTTCATATGTTCTTCATTTTCTTTTACTAAAAACAAATTAAATTTTGCACATGTATATCTGTATTTATAGTGAGAAAGAGACAGGAGGGCAGCATTCAACCTGGAAAAGGTGACAGAAGACTAAGAAATATTTTCCCATCACTGATTTAGCCATTCCAACTTATGGTCAAATAGTGGATTTCTCTTTCCAAACTGGCCTTTGCTAGTTAAACACAAGGTGTTTACTTTAGTTACAGGACCTTTAGGCAGACGTGGTATGAGAGACAGACAGTGCCAAATTAGTTGCAAGGTCTGTTAAAACATTTGAAAGTGGCCAAGGAGGAACAATACTGCTTATTTATTTGAACTCTAAGTATTAAAATATGGAACTGCTTTCTGTGGTAGTAGAAAAAGCCTACTTTTTCCTACCTGAGAATGCAATATAACATTGGCAGATGTTGATTATTTGTTAGACTTAAAAGAAATCATTGTCTTCTTATCCTATCTAGAGATCTATTTTGTTTATTTAGCAGTTGGAAAAAATGTAAAATTCTTATTAATGCTGAGGATGGAGAAAATGTTGACATTATTAACAGTCATTTGAATTTAGCCTGGTTTTTCTGCAGCTGGAATGAAGTTTTGTTTGCCTGAGAATTGAGTCTGTAAATAATTGCAGCTCAGCAATCTGCAAATAGTTTTTAATTTGTAATCTTGATGCATAAGTTGATGTCTTTATCACTGTATTTTGAGTTTTAACCTAAAAGTTTAAAAATTATGTGATGAACTAGAGAAAAGTATGATTTTTACAAGGCACCTCATAAGAAGAAACAAGGCATTGTGTCAAAACCCAAGTAAAACAGTTGCACAATTTCTCCTTTTATTCATCTTTGTCACCATTATGTACCTTTCATCTCTTGTTAATCTTTTTTCCTTTTGGTTTTCCTAATTTTGTTCAGATGATAATTTTCATTGTCAGCAATGTAGTTCGTTATAGCCTTTTTTTAAAATCTACATTTATTTTTCTCATTTTCCATAGGTGTGGATATTTCTATATGGTATCACATAATTGCATATGTAATTATTGCGTTGTCTATTCGTGCTTGCTTAATTGAAAAATGGAAGCAAGGCATATCTTTTGTAATCCATTTGTCTACATAGAAAGAAAATAGCACCTTGCTGGAATTGTGTGTTGAGCACTTTTATGCTGTTGTTACAAATATGAGAAGTTTGCCCCTACTTTCCATTGGTTTTAATTGTCAAAGGTTTATGTGCAATGGAGAACAGAGATTATATTTTGATGAAAGCAGAAGCATTAACTCTTTTCCAGAATTGGAAGAGCAATGTGTTTGTGAGAGATAATAACTGATATGAACTTTTAAGTTGGTTCAGCCTAACGCTACAATTTCTCTGTGTGACCTTTTGAACACCTTATGTCCAAGTTATTGTCCTTATTTCAGTTGGACAAAGTGGGGTAGTGAACCAAGACTCCATGGCTGAAAAGAGGTTTTGCTTATGGCATCACACCCTAGCTGTCATTTCAAGGCAGCTTCAGCACTGTCCAGTAGCATTCATGTATTCATATTCATCATAAGAAATATTCCTTATGTTCCTTTGCATTATTCTTTCTCATTGTAGTAAGAGAAATAAACAGATATGTGTTCATACTAGGTCAGCACAGGGGACAAACACAAGTTTATCTTCTTGTCTCCAAACTCCTCTCTCTTAAAGGAAAAAGTGTTTGTAAAGAGTAAAAATAATACATACCTGAGTGCTAAAAGGATTCTAATACGTCTATTTAAAACCAAAGGTGTCTTTGAGCAATTGCCACAGATACAACATTATGGTTACCTTTAATAACTCAGCCTACAATTTCATATGTTTAATGTTCAGTCTAGCACAGAAAAGGTACTAGACCACATGGGACAAGAGAGACTGCAATATAGAAGGTTTACCCCTTGCTTACTGGAATACCAGATTCTTGCCCTGTCTTTCCCAGTGACTGTTCTTGTGAGTAGTACTAGCCTAGCTCCTAGGAAAAGGGGACTCACAGTTGAAATTGTAGTAGTGTCATTTATTTCACAAAAAAAAAAAAAATTAATAATAAAAGAACAGAAGCCAGATGAGATAACATCTTCAGCATATGCAGCATTTTCTAGTTACTTTCCATATTTTAAAAGTGTTATATCCCTTTTTCTTTGTAATGTAATGCTGCTTCCTAATTTAATAACTTTCAAGATAATATTTGGCCTTAGAAATGACTGGAATAAACCTAAGAAATCTGTAACACTAAAAGATGTTTTTGCAAAAGTTGACCTTAACATCTGAAATGCCAAGAGGAGAATTTTCTTCCAATTTTGACATCTGTCTTTTATTTTTAAGCAATGGCTTTAAATAATTTCCCAGATGTTACACAGCATTTTTATCAGATCCATGTTTTTGTATCTCCTAAATTGTTTCCCCTACATTTCTGCAAGATATGTGCTTCTTTCTTACTCAGTGACCCTAAATATTTTCCCCCTCACAAAGTATTAGAATCATTGGAATGGTTTATGTGTGTTTCTAAGGGCAGGTACTTGGAGATTAACATTTTATGTGTGATATGTGCTACTGTAGTCTGTCAGTTCAAAGTAATTTGGAGGCAGAAGGATAAGCCACTTGTGAATAAAGCCCAAATCACAACACTGATGGTCATCCCCCTATTTCTGTGCTTTAAGTCTGCAGTACACCATGTAATGAATTGTCTTGCATCAAAACAGCAAGGTGTGTGTATGCACTTAGTAGTCTATGGTAAATGTGGAATTATAAGAGTAATTAATTGTCTTTATGGGCAAAGCCACAGTTTCACAGCTGAGCTCATCTGCTTGGCTGCTTGCCACCAAGAGGTCAGCCTCTCTGCTTCTCAGCTCTGTCTTTTAGTTCTTTTAGTTCCCTTCCTGCGTTCTTCTCATTTCCTTCTGCCATATGTGGCGGTTGTCAGGTACTTCTGGGATCTGCTTTAGCTGAGATAGCTAAAACTAATCAAGCCTTTTTACTGGTTTCATTTTCTTCCATTCTAGAAAACTGAAAGAGCATTATAGGGATGTTCCATCAGCATTAGGTTGAAAGAGTGAGCAGAGGAGGAACAGGTCCATAAATCACTTAGAATGCTCAACAGTCTGTATTTTTAATTCAGGTCTTTGACTTTAGCCATGAACACATTTTTTTTTTTTTTAAACCTGCACCTTGTTTATGAAACAGAGACATTTATTGCCTTATGTGGATAAAAGTAAACTGAAGTCCTGAAAATGAACTGTGTTGCAATTTATCTTCTATGACTTTGAAAGGTTGATTATATCACTGCACTCTAGATATCTGAAAACTTTGGATTACTTAGTAGCTTGAGACATCTTGAATTAAAATGTGATGTTCTGCAGGAAATCAAACTGGTTCAGATTTGTAAAGGCTAGTTAATTTCAAACTGTTTCTTACTGGAAAACAAAATGGGGAGATGTGTGTGTTGTAGGAAGAAGTCAAGCATTTTTCGTGTCTCTGATTTTGAACATCGAGACACTTTTTCTACCAGAAGAGCAAACCAGCTTAAATAACTTCAGTATTGTGTCTTTGCCTTTGCAGCTTTTTGAAAGGAATCTGATACTTGGATAACTGAAGTGCTAATACACTAACAAGGATGTAATAGTCTTATTTCAGTTACATAGATTATATTTAGAATAAGCTTGACCTAATGGCTTATTGTTTTCTTCTGTGCCATGAAATGGAGCTGCCCATTTTCAGAATAGAATAAGCTATCAGTCTCTATTCATCCAGACCCCAAATTAAGAACAACTGCCAGTTGTTGTGTATTATATTTGCACATACTCTGCCATCTGCAGAGTGGCCTAGCAGAGGATTACGATGTCCTTAATGCCACCCATCTGGGTGGCCATCCTAAAAATAACCAGACAATGCTACTCAAGGTAATGCCTCAAGCACATTGACTGCGAGCACTGCCTACTGCACTTCCTAATAAACACCAGGCTATCATCTATGATACAAATTCATCACTTAATGCTCATTTTGATTCTGACTGCTAAAGGGTTGATCATGGCTTGCAGTTTTGCTCTTCTCAACCTGTTCTGCTGTTAAAAGAATCCACTGTGTAGAATCTTTTTTCTTTCACCTATTTTGCTACATTAATGGGGGGTGACAGCTTCTGTTATTCAAAGAATCCAGATATCCTTTGATGCTGGGGCAGGAAACTGTGAGCAGTGGTACTTGTGAATTACTACCTCCCTAGAATTACTACCTAATTATAGCCTGAGTCTTAAAAGATTATGTCCTAGTCTATTACTGTAGTACAGGTTTAAAGCTTGTTTTTGCAAAAGGCAGACATTCTTAGTTTGGGGTCTAGATGTTTTCTGTTTTTTCCCAGCATTATCCTTGTGCTTTGTTTCTTCCTTGGTGTAACAAGGAAAAGGCTGGAGATCTGCAATTTCCCATATGCTTGCAGAATGTCACCAAGTTTTAAGAGAGGCTGTCAAAAAATACAGGGACACCAAATAGCAAGCACTTTAATGAAAAATGTTGTCATGTAAAAAAGATGTCCAAAGCCAAACAATATTTGATAGAGTGATGTTAATATGGTGATTCCTAAATGTAGCTCCATATAAGGTTAGTTTTACTATGTCAATCCATTCTATAAATATATTAGAAGACTTTATTCATTATAGCCTCATATAATAGCTTGAAGTAAATTGACAGCATAGCTCAAAGCTGTAGTGCACTGTAAATGAGTCAGGTCCTGGCAGAATAGAAATGTAAATGAAAACCTGAAGTTCTGACACATTTATGCTATCGTACGCTTTGGAAATCCTTTAGGCTACCAATGGAAGATATACTGAATCTTTAATAATTGTATTCAGTAAATGTCTATTATGGGAAAATAATACTCAATCAGCACTGTTTAGGAGAAACAATATTGTCTTATACATTTCTCTCTCACTCTATCTTATATTATTAAGGATAATCCTTATAATGTGATTAAAATCCTTAGAATGTGATTAAAAGTAATTTAGGGCATAGCTATCAAAATGCATAATTTCTTCTTCCAAGCTGCTTTTAAGTGGCAGAATTATCAGTTTTCGTGGTAAGCCATGCTGATCTTTTTAACCAACCACAAAGGCTTGAACCTTGGATTTTAGGGATTCCTGGTACATCCATTTTAAAATGAAGGAAGGCTTTCCTTTGTAGCAGATGCTTAGGTCTTCTGCACAAATAAAAATTCTGTGTCACATTTAAAAATACGTTTGCTTGCTTTAAAAGCAAAAATCTGTTCAAAAGTAAGTGCTTTTAAATTCTTAATGCTGTTTGAAGACAAAACCAAATTAGGCATAAAGGAAGGACATTTTCTTTGGGGTACTGTCCAGCTTTCTTTGATTTTAGTACTGCTCCTCTTGGTGTGGTCTGTGAGGATAAGTGTGGGGGTAGGGCTCATGGTCAGTGTGCAGATATTTGCAGGTGATGATTACCTGCAGCAGACCTCTTGGGTCCTCCACCTCATTACTGAGGAGTTTCTGGGAACATGCTGGGATGTTGGATGACCTGATTGAAGAGACTTCCTCATAGAAGTTGTGAGCAGTTACAGAACTAGTAGTATCAATATGACTGCAAATGTCTGGAAAAAAGACTATTAATTGGCTTTTCTGATTCAGTCTTGAGCCCTGAATCAGCCCAACTCAGGTTAGGGACATGCCTAACTGCAGAAGTGTTGATCACTTTCTACAAGTGTCTTAAGTGGTTTTATTTTGTTATTCAGAAGTGAAAACACAAAAAGTAGTGAGCATATAGAGCAATATTGAGTAATTCCAGTGTCATGGGCTACAAGACCAGTCTGGTGAAAAGTGGGGTTTGGTATGTGCAGATTTCGGGTGCAGTGTGGGATTGGAAGGTGTGAATCAGGAAAATAATAATTTTAGGTGGGAACTTGGATCCCACAGGCTTCTATGGGAGAGAATTTGATGGTAACACCTCAGGAGAGATGGAGACTTAACATTAGGACATATTTTACTATGTTAGTCAAGTACTGGAATGAGCTTCCTAGAAAGATGGTCAGTGTCCCAAACCTGTCAAGTTTTTAAGAGGCGTAAGGATAATGCCCTTAATAACATGTTTTAACTTCTGTTCAGATTTGAAGTGATAAAGCAGTGGACTAGATGATCATTGTAAGTCCCTTCAAGCTGAACTAGTCTAGTCTAGTCTAGTAGATTCTGGTCTATTCCACAAGGATTGGAAAGTAACTGGATGTAGAGTGGGAAGAGCAAGAGGGTTTGGGAGAGCATTAGGGCAGTGGAACTTTTGGAGGCAAAGCATTGGCACTCTGGGATTGGGAAGATTACATTTGTGAGGAGCTAGAACAAAAGATTTAAAGCCAGAGGCTTTAGGGGAGAGAAGTTTGGGGGATGAAGACTGGAGAGATGGGAGGCTCTGCAGCAAAGTGGACCAAGCCAACATTAGCTTCTGGTACCAGAGGCGGTTTTCCTCTCCCAGACATATGCATGAATTTGAAATATCTTTGCCCTGACTTTTTGCCTTCATAAAGCGCTATATTTTAAATTTCAGGGACTTCTTTATTGAAGCAAAAATCAAACAGCTTTATGATTCTGATTTTCCTTATGTTGCAAAGTTAACAAACAAGCCCAGGATTGGTATTCTGTTCTCACTCCTCCTATATAAAAAGTCTACAGGCCATAATTGAGTGCTGTAGCTGTGACAGCATTTGTGCTTTTACAGATGTGTTTTGGGGCATGTTGATTTATGTGTGTCCTGGTGTGTGAGTTCCTGCATGAGAATAAGATACACCTGAGAACTTCTGATAACAAAAGCTGTAGTACAACTGGGTCAAATGTGTGTAAGGAAACACACTACAGGTACAACACAGTAAAAAATAAAATCATCTGCAAGGAGCTTAGGTGTGAAGTACACTTGTTAATACTGAGCAAGCTAATTCTTCTGCGTTATCACCATGCATTATTTAATTTCAGGTAAGAAGAAGGTGTTTGGCAAAGATAAGCCCATACCTGCAGTTTAAAATATGAACTGTAAGATAAGGCACAAAAGAAGTTGTATTGGTGGCTTCCTATGCCAAATCTGGGCCCTTCTCTATTACTGTATAAGACAGTAACTCTCTGATAAGAGGGTGTTTTACTTTATTGAGGTGAGTACTCTGAAAATAGTTCAGCTTAGTCTAGCTGTGTCCATAGATTGCAGCGATAATAGTTGGCATGGTAAGGATCATCTGGAATATTCACTGAAAATTAATTTTTTGTCACTTCAAAGGACAGTTTTCAATTCTTTAAATAAAGTAAGATGGACACCACAACTGGCTGCTGAGAACCTAAGTTCAAAGTAATATTATGGAGTAAAATTTATTCATTAAAAATTATTGTGCAGACTATGAAAAATACCTGAAACATTCTCTCTCCCTAAAAATAGAAAAAAACCCTACAACTTTTGTGTAAGGCACCTGTTCAAATCTTGTTTAAAGGAAAAAAAAATATATTAAATTAGTTTTTAATATAGCCTCAGTTTTAAAGCTGTGGTAAGCTGCTTCCCTCATACGAAGATGATCACTTTTGTAACCCTATTCTTACATTTTTTCATGAAGATACATGTCCAGTGTATTTACACAAGAAGAGCAGACATCAAAGCAGATGAAAGGAAATTAAGTATTTGTTTTCAATCTGAATTTCACTGCTTTTGTGCAGCTCAAACTTTTTTGTAAAGTTCAAGTGGTTTTGCCTACTACTACGCTAAGTGTTACAAGGCTACTTTGGAATATTTTAAACAGAAGTCTTTTGAACACACAAGAAATGTTCATTGTTAGTAATTTGTTAAATTATCAGGCTAGTAAAAATCTAGCATATGATTAATCTGGGAGCCAAGTAGTATTTTTTTCAATTGGTTTAACAAGTAGGACAAAACCCCTACTCAAAATACATCGCCTTGGAAATGTGAGTGCATTACAGCAGAAATAGTTTTCTGATTGTGTACATTGCATGGAGGAATATTTAAAGCATTTGAAGACTCAGCTAAATCATTCTGCAGTTCAAGCACTGAATTTAACATAAGTGGAATACTTAGTGCTAGTTTAACCATTTGTGTCATTTTCCAAGACTTGAACGGAATGTCTTTTTCCAACTTGCAGTAGCATATACATCTCAATTATTCAGTGTTTGCTAGTATAATTATGAAATATAAGCAAAAATCAGCATATTTTATGAAGCATCTATAATCAACTTTTTTTTTAATAGAAAACACTATGATTGAAGGGAGAGTTGTAATTGCTATGTATTTTAATCATTGATCTAATTTCTTTTTGATGTCCAGCTACAGGAGTTGGTGTTTGTCCTACCTTTTAGTTGAATGAAAGCTGTCCCTCGATAGAGGGAGTGTCTGCTTGCCAGCTGTCACCAAAAATCCCTGCTTTAACTCTGATGTGCTCCTCTTGCAGCAGGCGTGATTCACAGGAGTGCTCAGCAGGCAGTTCAAAAGAGTTAGAAGGAAGGAATCCTCTCATTCAAAACCCCTTTTTTGGTGACTTTTGGACTTTCTAACTTATTGAAAAGCTGAGCTGAATCATATACTGGCTACTGACTGATGGGTCTGCCTTCTGATTCCCTTCCAGGAGAGAATAATTTTTTGTTTCCCAGCAGAAAATGACTGCATATGAGAGGTGGAAGGGGACTGAGGATTCTCACTTGTTTAACCTCCATGTTCTCATTTATCTGTGTTAAAGAGGAGCATGAAATTCATTTGACATGTCTCTCTAATAGGATGGGCTTTTTTTGAGAGTAGAGAATAAATTCCTTTATGTTCTGTAACCAATAAAAATTCCTTCTTATGAGAAAAAGTTACAGCATTTTCCTGAGTTTTTCAGTCTATTCATATTCTTGTAGCAAAACTCAGATTTCAGGAAGGGGAAACAAGCTGGAAAATCTCACACAAATGCCTTCATGTCTGTCATCCATTTCTCTGTTTCTGTTAATGTAAAGGTCAGATAGCAATACCTGTGATTTTTTTTTTTTCCATATTAAGGAATGAGGGTAAGTCTAAAGTATTAGTGTTTCCTGGAATCCATGACAGTATTCTCAAATCAAGATATTTCCCTCCTTTTCATTACCACTTCTGAATCTATTAGTTCCAGTATTGAATTTGGATGATTCGAAAATTCCATCTTCTGAACTCTGGTTTCATGACTATGACAGTCCTGTATCTGACTTTCAAAGATGACTATGCTGTGCTTTTTTGAATTCATATAAGATCTCTTATGCTAATACTTTACTTCATTTAGTCTAAAGAGTTCTTTGTTATCAAAGGATGAAAACTTTGCCTTTGGAGTAAACTCAGTCACTGTCATAGCCTTTGGGAGAAAAAAAAACCATGAGTAAAGTATAAACCTTGAAGATGACAGTGCAGGATGTTAATTGTCATCATATCCCTTGGCTGAGGCAGATTCATCTTTTTTACAGTCACTGTTTCATTTTAATATTTCTCTGATGTGAGACAGGTAGCTGTGACAGGACATATGTGGCATTGTTTTGTTGTTTCAAAATGTAATGTCAGAAAAGTTACATGCTTCTATTAACGTATGTAGACAACGAATTGTCATGTTCCCTGCACATTAGCTTCAGAGATATTTCAAACCATTTTTCAAAACTCAGTGCAAAATACTTCTTATTTTAGGTGTCAAAATTTTAGTCAGCTCCATAACCTTGGATTTTTATATTGGAAATACTTTTTACTATTGATTCTTTTTGGCAAATAGCCAAAATCATGAGAGTAGTTTGCACTTCTGGATCCTCCTGCTACATGGAATGAATTGCAAGCTGCTAATCTGTCTGATTTAGTTCAGTTTGAGTCTGTCCACTCTAAAGATGAGCCAGTTTCTGAGATAACATTAATTTCATTCAAATTACAAGTCAGTTACAACTCTAAACCTAAAACTCACATATGACTGAAAATTCTAGTTTATTGCCATACAGAAGGCTGAGTGGGACTGCCCGTGTTAGGGCACTGCTGCTCTGGGGGCAGTGATCCCATTAATTTCTGTGAAATTTCTGACACTTGAGTTCAGGAGAGACAAGTTTTTCCTAAACTGCAGAACTTCTCCACATTTAGAGGCACAAGGTTTTCAAAAGGCACGTCTCTTTACAGGTGATCCTTCATTTTTTGCTATATCTTTTATCATCGTTCAACGACTGAGGGCTTGACATGCAGAAGGGCAGAACAAAAGGTTGTAGTACCCATGAATGGGATTTCTCTTCATTAATAGGTTTGAAAAACAGTAAAAATTTCAGGGAAATGGGCAGCCAGAATTAGTGGATGGATGTGCCATAGCATCTCTCTGCCTCAGTGAGCTGGTGACTTTTGTAGGATGGGAATAGCAAAATGCCAGTATCTCTTGGGAATATGATTATTGTTCATAAATGTTTGTAAAACTCTGGGATGCCTTAATGGGTGGTAGTGCTGACATTCATAAGATAGCCAATATTTGTGTGCAAAGTATATGTGAGCATGTAAAAAAAACATATGGAATTAAGGTAGCAAACTTGACATATTAAGAGGAAGGAATATAAAATAATTTTTTGTTAGAACCTCAGCCTCAGGTGTTTGCTTTATTTAAAGGATGCATGCCTTTATTTTTATGATCAGTTTTATAATGAAAGTGACATTTCCTGTCCTCTATTTATTTGGCATGTATCTGAACGTCCTTAATGCATCCCTTTACATTCACAGTTTAGGACTGCAGTATCTACAGTCCAGAGTTGTAAGTGTTGTAGGCGTATTGGGGAAGACAGAAATTAGGAGTGGACAAACTATGGGTTTCCATAAAATAATTTCTGTGTATATTTTTCTGAATTCAGTTTATGTCTGTTCTGAATTGAGTTGAATGCACTTTTACTTGGCCTTTCACCCTGCACTGCTGGGTAGTTAATATGGCTTGTATAAGGGCAGGATAAACCATCATTCCTTTGCAGTAAATCCTTGCTTCCCCCCCCCGCCACCCGCCCTGCTCCTTCCATATATTCTTAGTCCCACTGTCTTATGTCTGTTTCTTAGAAATTTTCACCATACTTCAATGCAAGATTTGTAATCTTGGGAACCTTTCCAGTATACCAAGGGAGCTAAGAACTGAGAAGCTCATTGCTTTCAGCTGTGGCTGCTTCTCCACTGGGGGACGAACTTGCAGATGAAGTCTTCTTCCTGCTTTAAGAAGACTTGCATTGAGTTTATGGGCAAGAATAGTGAATTATGTAATCCTAATGGCACAGCAGCACTATGTGAGAATAGAAAATCCATAGGAAGAATGGAATCTTTGAAGAATTTTATTACCTAAATCCATAATGCAAATTTCAGAAGCATGTATTTTAGATTGTTGCTGAAGTGTAAAACCAGAGCACTTTAACAGCAGGAGGCAGTTTGTGCTGTTACATAAATTTTATGGATTTATATTATAAAAAGAATTCTTATAATATGATTTTTTAGCACCAATGGTAGTTGTTGCTCTTGCTTAAGAACTTACTTTGTTTCAAGTTTGCTTCATTAATTGTATTTTGCATCATGCCTATTTGTACCACCATATGACAGATTAGTCAGACCACCTCTAGAATATTTTTCACAAAGGAGTGCCCTTGAGGTGCATAATTTTGTCTTTCACCCTTACCATAATCTGTACTTATTTTAGCTATAGTAATTATTTCAAGTAGATGGTAGTTCATTCAAATGCTTAAATATTTTTCAGTAGGTTAACTTCAGTGGAGATTTGGTCTTTATTAGAAGTTACCCATGTGTCTTCTGGATCTCCTTTTATAAAATAAAGAGAGAAAAATCTGTGTGTCTTAAACTATCAAATAATTATGTCTTTTCCCTGTGTTTTATTCAGTAAGTCATTTAAGACTATCTTTTATAGTTAGTCTGAGAAAATAATATTTACAACTTCTTACTGTTCACAGCAAGATTCAGTTCTTTATCTATTTTTCAGTAACATTACCTCAAAGTTTACATTTATTTCTAACATTTCAAAAAGCCATGAAGCCAAAATGATGTTGATTTTCTAAACTTCTGAATCATGATACAAATGTTCTTGGGTTTGTATCTTCTGTGTTTCAGTGGAGAAAGAGTCTTTATTTTTGCACAGAAGTTGAAATGACATCTTAACAAAGATTATTTAATGTTCTGTTCTGTGGGAAAGAGAACTGGGTGTTTCTTCAACAGTGGAAAAACTTGTGGTCTCTCTAAAGCTCTGGTTGCAATTTTGTCCTCAACTTCACTTTCCTGTGCTTAACTGACACTTCTTTCATCCATATGCTTGAAGATTGTAATTCCATTCATCCATCACATATGGTCCTCCCTTAGGTGTGTTCTTATTTCCTTTGCATACAACCATCTCCCTCCAAACAAGCACCAAGCTATAAATGCATAATAAATTATAGCTTGAAAAAATATTTTAGGTCCTTAGACAGTCCTAGAACTTACAGTGGTTAGCTTGATCCCAGGCTTTAGCTTGGCCTATGCAGGTTTTTAATTCTTTGTACTATAAAAAAATGCGAATTAATTCTGAAAAAGTAAACAGATCTGGGGGTGGGGGACAATCCGTGGTTAGGAAGGAAAGAATATACAACACATACCTGAAAAAAGCAAAACAAAAGAAATACACTCTTGGGTTGGTGTGACTATTGCTTTTCATCATTTCCAGTTACATAATGATAAAAGCTACATGTAGCAAAGTTTGAAAAGAGGGAATGACACTGCAAAATGTTTCTGACTGTCTGCTTTGTCTAATGAAAGTACTTGGATAAGGAAATATCAGACTGGAAGTTGTAAGTTTGATAAGCTTTTAACGGAGTTTCAGACAAACTTACAAAAGCTGGAAGAGCAAGATTGTTATCTCAGGAGAAGAATCTCTGCATTTCTTGATCAGGCTGCTGAGCATCTCACAACCATGGCAGCAAATACTTCTAGTCCAAGGGTCTCAGTGTCTGTTACCAGCCTGACTCCTATAAAGCCCTTGACAAGTTTGGAAAATAAATGCATTGGCATTCCTAAGAAACCTAGAAATTTCAGTGAGACTCTCCATAGAAATACAGCTAGATAAGCAGGAGGAAAGAAAGGCACACAAAGTATGAAACTGATTTTGTCAGTGGTAAAGAGATTTAAAACTCAGGCTTTAGGCATTTGAGTAATCTACCACATGATGTTGAAGCATTGTGAAACTAATTAGAAAGTATAGGCGGGTAGACAGGAATGAGCTGGTAATGGCATGTATAGTTCACTCCATATTTTCCTATATATTTTTATTAACAATATGCAAACTGTATTTTTCCTGACTCTGTGAAATGTGAACACATTGACACTTGCAATGATTTTCTGCTTTCCTAGAAAATGTACAGCTTTTCTTCAAAAATTAGTTATAAAACCATATTCACTTGGCATGTTACAACTAGGGTTTGACATTCATCATTTAACCTGTGAGTAGCTCAGTTTGCTTGGTGCTAATAACACCAAGGTTGTGCATTTGATCCCTGTATGGGCAATTCACCCATGAGTTGGACTTGGTGATCCTTGTGGGTCCTTTCCAGCTCAGGATATTCTGACACATCGGCTCTATTTTAAAAGAATTTGTCTATCAACGATACACTGAATAAATAATATAGCTGATGACAAATAGACTGACTATTTAAGTAGTTGTTTGTCTGTTTTGGATAAGATTGCCTCTAACATAGTATCTTTATGTCTTCAAAATGAAAAATTACTCCGTAGCTTCACATAAAGGAACACAGCAAGTTCATTCTAAAATCAGTTATTACCTCTTCAATCAGTACCATGTTCACATTATACTTTTTTTGTTATTTTTATTTAATATGCAGTGGAGAAAAGCACTCTAGTTGCAAAATAGTAAATTGATGTTTATTGATCTCTGAGAGTGTGCTTCTTGCACACTGATTTTTCAGGGAACCTTTGCCCGCTATTCTGCCCTGCTTTGAAATCTTTGCTCTTCTTTATCATCCTATGCAGATATCACATTTCTATGCAATTCTGGCTTTAGATCACAATTTCACTATTATATTGATCCTTGGCACCTTTTGAGATTGGCAAAGGAATCCTGAATTACTCTATTTGAGGTCTGTTCTCCTACCTTTAAATGTTCAACCTGACTTTCTAAGAAAACACATATGGAGTCTATGTAAGCATGAAAGGGTAGCTTGTGTGCGTGTCACAGGGTAAAGTGAAGACCTCTGGGAAATTTCAGAGGAGTTGTACAATCTCAAATGTAATTACATTTCTTAAAAAACTTTATTGTGAGAATGGAGAGAGCATTATTGCATGAGAGCAGAGCTTCAGGCTGCAGTTAGTGCAGGTAGGCTTTGTCCCTGCAGCCTCCATTGAGTTCTGACTACTTAGAATTACTGCATCACAGCACAGGGCAAGCAAGATCCGTGATAAAGATGAAAATCAACAGATTATTTTCTTTATGACCAGGTTGAATAGTTTGTAGAATAATACAGCTAAAATAATTAATTTTAAGATGTACATATCCTGTGAATAGTTTAATTGATAATCCTGGCTTTGTTGGGCTTTTTTTATTTTGTTATGGAAACACAGAGAAATCAAGAGATGTCTTGATTTCTACCTGTATTTTTACTTTTGTGGAAAGCTTATTTGGATAAGCATGATTTTGGATAATCCCCTTAGACTTTTCATTTTTCCATTTCCTTTATAAATTCAAGATAATGTATTTTTCCTTCAAAGGACTTTTCAGAGGTGCATGAAAGAATAGGTGATATATCAAGTGTAATGTATTATTGATAACTTTTTATTAACTGTCTGCTTTTTCTTTGGTGAGGTAGTGTAATGTTGGGAATTAAAGAAAAACAATTGTCTTTTTTTATATACATTCATTTTATGGTTCCAATATTTTTGTCATTAAATGTGTGTCAGTATGTGCTTCCCCAGATCTATACTACAAGAAGATACATTTATAAGAGAAGATCAGATTCAGTCCTCAGATATTTGATACTACTAAAATTGTGACAGGCATATGGCAAAAAGACAAAGTGAGATTTCAATTCCTAGGAGAAGAAATAGAATTTGATTATTCACGGTCATTGCCTCTTTACTTACACTGTGATGATTTAAACTGTACATGCTATAAAACCATCAGATGTCTATGTAAATAAAGGTTTTTCTGTGAAACTCTTCAAGCTCTCTTTCAAACTTGCATAAAGACATCAGAAATTAAGTAGCTGTGTCTCATAATGAACTTTGTACCTCCTATTTTATATGAAATTGCAGAAAAGTTACTGAAATGAAATTAGGTTATTTTAATTATTATTAAAATTAATTTAATTATTTCATTAATTATTTACTTAGTTTAGGAATGTGTATATGCCAAAAAAGCTCATGGAATAAAAAAAAGTGAGAAAAGCTCTTTAATAAAAAGTCCATCTACTTGTTCTGACTAAATGAAAAATTTATCTCATTTATATTGTTCAAATCACTCTTTGTTTCTTTCTTAAAAAATAAAAAAATAGATAAATCAATTAATAAAACAAGCAGCCAAATATGTTATATGAATAAATTAAATACCCCCATAAAAAGGAACGTTAGTTTTGAATTCAGACATTTGGTTCTGTTACCGTCGTAAGAATTGACAAATCCCTTTGAAATTTCCCTTTGAAAACCTGTATAAATATACTAGGATACACTGGAAAAATATTTTAATGGCTTGGACAATGTCTTTTTGGTGCTATTAAAGTATAAAATAAAGTTTCTCAGGGAATTTCAGCCCATTTCCAAATTATAGTTAGGAATTTGGCTTTTGGGGTCTCCTTTGAAGCCAAAATAAAGCTAGCAAGATTCTTCTGGCACACCTCTTCTTCTCAGACCCTGCATCATATAATTGGTTCATAAAACAGTCCAAGTCACTTAAAATCTTCAGGTTTCTGGCCTTCAGTAGCTCTTCTGGACTGCACTCCCACAACCTCACTCTTCTCATGTCTGAGAAAGTTTCCAGCCTAAATCTGTTTGTGGCAAGTTTCAAACCTGCTGCTGTTGTGGGTTTTAAGATTAAACTGTCCTGTCTTGTGAGAGGGGAGTCTAATGAGGCATTTGACTATTGATATAGTTCTTGCTCTTGCAGTGTTTTCTTGCAAGACAAGCTGTGTTCTGAAAGGCTCTTGCAGAATATGGACAGCCAGATATTGACTCAGATGAGATTCCACTCACTGTTTCACTCATTTTTACACTTGTTTCAACTCTTTGCTGCTTCAGTTGAATTTATGTTGTGTAGTACGTCTGAAGAAGTTATTTGTGCTTTATTGAGTCCTGGCTCAGAAAAGAAAATTGCATGTTTTGCTCTTACCTGATTTCTGGTTGATGAGCTGCTGAAAAGTAAATTTTCAATAGTCTTTGGGCAGTTTTGTTTTTTTTTTTTGGTTTTAAAGTTAGACACCTAGGGAAGACTTCCAAATGTACCTTATGAATGACTATAGAAAGACCAAAGAATCTCCAGAGAACCTCCATTCATCCCATTTAGATGTGGGTCTAAAGTAGATAATAAAATATCAATGGATTTTTTTCACGTCTTTCTATAGATTATACAGAGAATTGGGAAGTTACAAAGTTTTTAGATGGCTTGGATTAATTGAATCCCACCTCAGCTGGGGGACACTATACTTCCATCCCATGTTTAATATTCTGCTCCATTTTTTTCATTGTTTTCCTTTGCATAGTGTTCTTCTCCCTGTCAGTGCTTCTCTCTTTTTTTTTTTTTTTTTTCCCCTGGCCTTTTTGTATTCATTCCTATTTTAGGGGTGAAATTGCAAAAGTAAAATTACAAGTAAAACTAATATCAAGACTGCTTCAGGATAAACTCTACTGGAGTAATCTCTTTTAGCCCAGAGGTTTCCCTTTCAGCACAGTTCATTGGCATTGCCTCTGCAATAGTCACTTTAGTCAGCACCTTCAGAGTCTTTTTCTAACCTTCTTTTTTTTCCAGTTTATCAAGTAATCTCCATTGTGACACCTTACCAAATGTTCTGTCGATGTTCAGATAAAATCTAATCTCCTTGTGCAGTTCTTTTGTCTGGAAAATCGGGTATCCTATCAAAGGAAAAAATCAGGCTGGTCTGACATGACCTGCCTTTTTTAAAGCCATGTTACATTTTATTCTATTGCCATTTGCCTTCAAGCCTTTAATTATTCTTTCCTTCAAATTTCATGATATGATTAACATGGAGCCTGAGGTGTGAAAGGATAAAAAATTTTGAATCGTTTTCTATTCTCCAGTGCGGGCACAAATCCTGTTACAACTTGAGCATATTTTGTAGCTCTGCCTAAGTAACATCTTCATTAAAAATCTTTCTGTTGGGTCTGGTATTAATTATATGGACATTTTTCAGAATTTTGAGATGAAAGGGTGCTACTGAGTAGGCTCAAGTGAATTAAGCTGTTTCAACTTTGCTTGTTCCTTGACTGTGATTATGGACATACACTTACCTCATACATTGACTTCATTGAAGACTTCCATTTAATTTAGAAATCACATTGATTTCTACTGTGATATTTCAACTACTTTGCTAGAGCTACTTTTATTCCCTGGTAAGTGAAAAAGTTATTGGCATTTTCTTGAACATTGTTTTTTCTTCAAGGAGCAGTTCATATTGCTTTATTTCTTTGTATTCAGTCATTTTAGGCTTTCTGCTTTTTCAAATATTGTTATCTGTCCATTTGGATCTGGAGACAAGATATAAATGGATTTCCCTTTCATTGAGATGCAAGTTCCAATAAATACCTGAATATTTTCTATAAAGAAATTCAGGTGTCATTCATCAGTGTTTTTCTTTACCTTTTTTCTTTTTTTTCTGTCTGAGAGGACTAATATTTTCAAATAAATTTTAAGGGTGCTCTTGAAAAGTTGGTTTAAACTATGTCCTCTCTGCCAAGTAGTTTATTTTTCTGGTAAAATAAATAGCTATGCACTTTTAATAGTAAAAATAAGCTTATATTACTTGTGCACTTTTAAGAGAGCTTCTGGTTAGTCAAAGCTTGTTTCCAGTGACTGTATCATTTCTTAAGTGGGAAGAAATAGACCTTGTTCGTAGTGACTGGACAACTTTTACAAAAAACTTTGACTAAGACGTGAAATTACTGTTTTAAGTCATTATAAAGTAATAGACTAAAAGACATTTTGCAAAGGAAATGTAAGATAATACTGCAGTGGCATCACATTGCTCAGTAACAGTCACAGAGTTTTTGTGCTCTAGGTTCTCCAGATGGACGTGGAAAGGAAAAAAAAAAGAGCAAATGCCTGTAAAAACATGCCCCACAGTAGTGGATGTGCTTCTCCCATTACATGGGGCCTTTGGCTGTCTACATTTAGAAGTGCTTTGAAATGCCATCATGTTGAGCCAGTTGTTTACAGGAAAGGAGAAATGCCATTGGTTAATGCCATTTTGGACTGGAGCTCCTTCGTTTGCTTCTCATAACTGACTGGACCATGATCCAAGCAACCTAATCCAATAAATAAGGGAGTGCAGTACAGTTAAAACAACCATCACAACTGAATATTTTCTTATGAAATTAAAATATCTCACCATCAATGACCGTTGGCTGTATATTTTTACTTCTCTATTAACTGGAGAGAAATATAATTATTTACCTAGTTTGTTCAAATGTTTAGTCAATGAGGTTTTGGAAAGTTACTAATGAAGTAGAGAAGCCAATATTCTCTTTTGCAAATGTTAAAGGAGGGTGTTTTGTGCCCCATTGGGAATATGCTGCATCATTTGCTGTCTGCAAAAGGTTTTGCATGCCAGTCAGACACCGCCAGTTTCTTAATCCAGGTTATGGAATGAAGCAGAAATAGCTATTGTTACCTGCTGAGGCATTTTAATGTTTAGGACTGGGACCAATCTGCTACTCTGGGTTCTTTTTTACTTCAGTTTAACCTGATCTTAAAAGAGATTTTAATTTTATCTAAAAGATAATTATTTGCAGAATTTGCAGTAAAATGCATAGTGCAAATTTTAATGAGAAGAGTGAATGCAAATAAAAGGAGTAAGCCTACATAATCTTGCATAGTATAAATGTTAGTTCAGGGGTTTTTTTATCCTCATGCCCTCTGACACTCACTGTATTCAAGCTAAGACATCTCATTTTCCCCAGATTATGGACATTTGCAGAAGACAGTCAAGATTTGGGGCCTGTCCTTTATATCTGCATAGTCAATGTTCATCTTTCATGAAAGAGAGGAAGAAGAGGATAGAAAAGTAGATAATTTATTTTCAGGCAGTCTTATGCCTCTAGTGCTTCGGTGTTCATCAGTCCTATTAATTCTAATCAGTGCTGTTTGTCCTGTTTTAGAGATGTTCATGTTTAATTAGCCCAGCTGAACAAATTACATCCTTCCAGCCAGACTGGCTTTCATGCAGCTGAACACTGGACATTGAGAATTAGACATTTGTTGTCTAGATTCCTTTTTTGAAGCAAAGGAAAGAAACGGGCATTTGTAGTGTGTGACTCACATGATCTATTTTAGACATCTGTGTACACTCAAGTGGGAAGAGCAACATGCTAGAGACACCCATTTGTCCCCATCAACTATAAAAGAAGCTTTGCCATTCTGCACAGATGTAGGCATTGTCAACCTTAGGTGGGGTGATTCTCATCCTTAAGGACTGTTCTTTTACTAGGCTAGGTTTTTACCAAACCAGTGATTCATGATGAAGTCCCGTCCTCATTTTGCAGAGCTGGGAAATTTCCATGTCCCAGAGAAAAACTTCTCATTCTCCCTCTTTGCTTACCCAGCAATTACAGTGTAGTCGTACATTATGTAGCTGGGACTGTGTGTGTCACTCAGGGAAGAGCTCCTGTTTAGGACCAGTCCTGGAAGGGACCCCTCAGTGCTGGCATTAACTGCTGTGGGAGGTTCTGGCTCTTTTTCATGGCATTGGGGTAAAGGCAATGAAAATCTGCCCTGCAAGACTTGGGGCACAGATAGGAATGCCCAGCACTGCTCTTCTCTTGTGACCTCCTACAGTTTCAGAATTTTGCCTACATTCCACTTGCACCTGCAAATGTTCCCACAGCAAAGGGAAAGAAATTGGGGTAGTCCATATGGAAACTCAAAGAAAGCAAAGCTTTCACAGAAACTGTGTTTGCAGTTAGTAGAACGTTGTACATGTTCCAAAACTGTGTAATGGTGGACAACTGTAGAAGGGAGGGAGCATTTAGAAACATCCTTAGTGTCTGAGTATGAACATCTTCAAACACTTTCATTTAAGCTGAACCTGGATGTGTGTGCCCATGTTCAGTGATGAACTGATGCTGGCTTAAGGCTCCTAGGGCCTCATGCAGAACGTCACATTAAATAAAGCACTGTTGTAGGGTGCTGATAAGACTTCTCTCCAGAAATATCATCAAGGTTAACTTTGTCCCAGCAGACTTTCTCTGAGGCTCCCATCGCTTCAACTTTATAAAGCATCAGGTATTTGATCTGCATTTAGCATAAAACCAACATGGTGTCATAATGTCAGCATAAAGAGCTTATTGTAGTTAGCTTGGGGAAATGTGAAAAAGAAAAAAAAAAATTATGTCCACACCTGACCTGCTGCAAAATTTTATTATATTGGGTGATCTGCCAGAGGACAGATCTGATATAATTGTTTGTGGAGCTTAGATTTTATACCACTACACTTATATGAAATTACCTGCTTATTCCAAGGATTATAAAGAGATAGTGATAATAAACCTCCTGGTGAAGGTATTAGGATGACAAAGGTGCTTGTATTGCAGCTGCAGTAATATTCTCTTCCTCTAAGGAAAGCTAAGTAAAGTTGTCTGGTGCCTGGCAGGAATATAAAAAGGGGATATTCTCATTGTAAATAGGAATAAAAAGAAAAAAATCATTTTAATTAAACAAGAGTGTTAGTGCTTGATTTATTCATTTTTAGTTCTATATTTCCTAGTAAGAAAGGAATCAAGAAAAAGTAGAATCTTTAAAGTCAGACATACTGAGTCTTTAGTACCCCTTTGTGATTCAAACAATATTCCAATTTCTTGCTGGTGTATATTTCATTATTTAAAAAATCTAGTAATATTCTCAGTATCCTAGCTATTCATCTGTGTTACAAAGTGCACTAGGGCTTTGGTTTTGAAAGCTATATAGCAAGCTGTTAATGGAATTTATATTTGTGCTCCCAAGAGATTTAAATGAAGTCTTGAGGGTAGCCACAATCCCTGGCGAGAATTCTCTTTCTTATTAAAGCTGACCTGGACAGGACTTGCTTTCAAGCCACATTGAAATTGTCTAGAGAAAAGAATCTCTGTGGGAGACAACACACATTCTCCTTGTCTCCCTGCCTCTGGCCAGCCTAGCATAGCACTGCATCTTAGTCATTAGCAAGAGAGAGAAGGAAACCAGTACTCCCCAGTTCTGGAAAAGAAAACCACTAAGGAAAATATACGCTTACTAGATTCCACAAACTAATAATGAAAGGTTTGTTTGATCACCAGCATCTTACTCCTGACCTCATGAACTGGAAAATATTTTCTGTTGTCCTTGGGTAAGTTTTGTCAGTGGATTGTTTCAGGGTTTCTTGGGATGCATGGAGTATACTTAAAAGGTGACTTGCTTGGATTTTAAAACTTTTATTTATTCAGTACACTTCAGTTTGCTAATTATTTACCCCAAGCAGAAGCAATTAGCTGCCAGTAAAACATTAGCAATAAGCTTTCTGTGATGTTCTCTTTACAGAGTTAGCACCTGCATTGAATTCTTGTTCTAAATCACCCACCGGGATCTGCCTCATTCCCTGCATTAATAATGTAGGAAAACTGGTAGAGAAAGGTTTGTTGATATTCACAACTTCCCTCCTAAAAAAAAAAAACCCACAAAAATAAATAATGTGTTATTTGTATACATCTTTTCTATCAAATTGATATTTTAAGGTACATTTAGTTTTGCATTTACCTGGCTTGAAGTTACTAAAACTGCTTTATAAGTCCAAAGCTGAGATTTCCTAAGTAAAAATCTTGCCTGCTAAATATAACTTTTCTTGCTAAATCTAAAACTGAATTCTTTTGGTAAAATGTATGAAGTTATTTGGAATTGGATGTATTGTACTAGTTTTTGAATGAGGATGTAAAAAAAAGAAAACTGATGGAATACTTCGTCTAACTGCGTGCAGTGCCAGCTACTTTGTCACTGCTATCAATTTTTAGGAGAAAGAGATCAGCTTCTTTTTAAAAAGAAGTTGAAAAAAAAATCTAAGTACTTAGGAAAGACTGAAGATGAACAGGAACATAAGTTTTGTGTGCAGTTTTTAATAGTGGTAAGTGATTTTCTGACAAAACTTTAAAAAAAATTATACATGATCATGTGCTATTTTTGGAGAATAGTAAGAATCAAATCTGTCAGGAAGCCAGATAACTACTTGAACACAATTATCACTCTGGTAACTTAGATCAATCTTAGAAGGTGATTTGAACTGTCTTGCTGGTAGATTTGAAAAAACAGTGTGAAATACATCCAGTCAATGGCCATATGGCATGCATCCACCTTCCAGTGTGAAAGCCAGTATGTGGCACTAATGGGTATTTCAGAGGCAAACTAACTTCCAAATGGCTGAAGGATAGCAGCCAGCTGCCTGCATGGACAGAGAAGGCGACCAAAACGCAAAGGGAGATTACTGCTGAAATACTTTCAAAGTCTCCTATGCCTTTGCACCGTTTGCCTCATAGAGCTCTGACAAAACCAAACAGGAAAGATCATCGACCTCTTGCACTGCCAAATATTTTGTGGTCTCCGGGAGCTTGAGAGTTGAACTGTGAGACCTGTGTGGTATGCGAGAGGGCTGGAAAGGACTGTTTCAAGTTGGGAGGCAGGGACAGCTCTGCTGGATCTCAGTAGCCTGCTGAGGTGCCAGACAGCATCTTCCTTGGCACTTAAAAAGGACAAGTGAAGTGATCCAACAGCTAGTAAGTTTATCAATTAAGGTCAGGTGAAGTACAAACTCTCTAATTACAGTGCTTATCAGAAGGAGGGGAAAACACTCTGTGGAGTTTGCAAAATCAGAGTTATATTTTGTTCTTTCAAATATACCCTCCAATCTTTAAAAGTTCACTCAGATAGTTTTCCTTTTTTCATCCTGTACCTTAGAAGCAGGAAAATACTTTGTGTCTAGGCATGAGAAATCCTCCTGATAATGCCCGAAGGTGGCCAGGGGCAATAGAGCATTCTCTGATACTTTTTTTGTTTGACGGACTTTTAACTTACCTAAATACAGCTGGAAGGTATGTTGTGAAGTAGTGTCCTTTAGGCATTCTTTTTGCTTGTTCCTTGCACCCAGATCTTTGTTTTTTGTGGTAATTGTGGTGATCAAATCCTTGGGATGCCTTTCTCTCATAGGATTATAATGTGTTTGAAGTGAAAGAAATACACGTGGTTTGCTACAACAGTACCAGTCAAACCAGCTCCTAAAAAACCTGTGTGAACTCTGCTTTCAGCAGCTGTTGCTGCTCCAGAAACCCTACTCAGTCAAGAGGCTGCTCTTTTTCCCCTTCTCCCTCCACTTCGCTGGCTTAGTCCTATGACTTCCTCCTCCTCCCCCTCCTCCTTTTCTGAAACTCGTAGTTTAGATTGAAAGCAGACCCCAAAACCACCACAAACTGTTTTCTTTGGTTGGAAGATGCCCTTCCTGTGTATTCTGTGTATACAGAATGATTTACTAGCGGTTCGGAGCAGGCACCATTCATTGGAGAGAGCAGGAAGGTCTAAGACATGTGCATGCTGAAAAATTCTTTATGAAGAGAATTTGCACTAATCATAATGTAAAGACTACTCCTCTCTTTAGAGGTCCCTCAGGAGCAGGGCATCACCGACAACAGCTGTGAAAAAAAAAAAAAATCCCTTGGGATCTCACCGTGTAGTGGGTGGCAGTATCTTCTGACCAAACTGAGCCCAGTGTAATGACATAAAAGAACTTTTATCACTGCTAAATTTTAGACTCTATTAACAATGCAGGCATACATTGCCACTTGATCAGTCCTTAAGAGCAGCTGAAAAGTTTCAGTTTCTGTTTAAGACTCAGCAACAAGGTCACTTCTGAGTCAGGTCTAGTTTTTTCAGATGTGAATCATCAGAAAGACAACTGATTTTGTTGTTTTTTTTTTTTTTCTTTGAGCCTTGCTTAGTTTAGTCCCTAATGAAGGACAATAAAATACGGTTTTTCCAAGTTACTCAGTTCATTGCATGGTGGATTTGACTTTGATCATATCTATTTTTTTTAGTCTTTTGGAGGAGTCTGTCACAACTGAGTCTATGATTTGTGATTTGTGCTGTGAAGGAGGAGTGTGAGTCAATTTTTAAAAAATAGTCAGTACCAAAATAATATTTAATAGCCAGAGGCTGCTCGTTTTTCCTCCCATAGTCAATAGCAGAAGATTTTTCAGCTTTGTGAATAGAAACCTGCAACTACCCAAATGATGCACATCCTCATATTTTCTGCTGTTTGGGGCTCCTTGTAACACATTTCATCACAAATTGAAGTGCTTTGCATTGAAGGGCACATTCCCGTCCATTCCAGGTAATCTGACTAAATTCTTTTGTATCCTCCTAAATGATGAAACACAGTAGCTAAGAGAGTTTTCAATAAAAGCCTTCACTGCTCTGTGAAACTTGCTCCCTCTGGTGTTTCAGCAGAGCCAGTGCTTGGTGACTTTTAAATCCCGAGTTATAATTTAATTACATTATAGTAATGAGGGCATCTGTAATCTGTAAAATTAATATAAAAACTTACTGTATCTCACTTTAAAAAAAAGAAAGATTTTGTTCAATCACTGTTTTCGTAGAAACACTCAGATGTCATTGCAGTGAATGCACACATACCTTCCCATCTTGGTCTGAATACCATTTTCCTGTATTTAATCCTTTCATTTTACTATAGTATTTCATTGCATTCCCAAGTTTTATGGATTTAAAGAAAAATAATTTGTCTCATTTTGGAAGCTTTATGTAGAAAGCGCTTGTTACTTGTTTTTGTTATATATATAATGTAAAGCTATTTGTAGCTGTCAAGCTAGAAAACAAATGGCATGTAAGCATGCTTCTGATTTAAATCATTCCCAGTTCTGCTGTATTAGAATTTGGGCATGTTCTTAAAACTCAAATAAGATTGACTGGGTAAAATATGAGGCACATATCATCTAGGCAAAATTTGTACGTAGCAATTGAAGTGTTTCTTGCATGCCTAAGATTGTAGTCACTCAGACAAGCTTCTTACTGCACTGTGGGGAAATGCTGCCACCTGTTTGGTTTAGCTCTCTGCACTTAATAAGCCAGAATACTTTTTCCACTCTCGGACTCCTGCAGTCTTCTTTATATCCATTTTGTTTGGCTCAAGCAAAGGATATTTTAAACAAGCTGGAAAGGAAGGGTTTAAACTTCCCAGGTGAGCATTGTGAAAGGTGTTTTTAGATTGGCATGTTATGTGGGGCATGTTGCTGAGCTTGCAAATGGCATAAAAAGTTACTGCCTGTCAGGTGAGATGGAGTGACTGATTGTATATGTGTACATTAAACCTGTCCCCACGGAGAAATAAAACAGTCTCCTAAATGAGGGAGTAAAGAAAGCAGGTACAGGTTGTCATCTGCCAGATGCTGAGATTTGCTTATTTGATCTCTTGTAATCATCTGCAGCAGAAATTAAAATGAGAGAAGGAATAGGAGTGAAATCAGCTTGTGTCTTTTGAGTGAACAAAATACTATTAGCTCATGCTCAGTCTCTTTTATTGAGGAGAGTAAGATCCTTGTAAACCCTTATGCCACTGAAGTCAGTGTGAATTTTGTCATAGGACTATGAACAAATCCTTAAGAGGTGTACTTCTATCAAGCTAAAAAATATCTTACTGTAGTACACAGTCAGCTATGGTCAAATACCAACCAAGGACTTTTATTACCACAATGTTTCTGGAGAGCTAATCATGAAAGAGCATGAGGTTTAATAAAAATTCCAAGAAAGCTCTTATTATAAACTCTCTATATTTTTCTTTTCATAAAAGCCTGTGATGCTGTACTCATACTTTCTAATAGTGCATTTCTGTAGAAGAAAGATTGTACATCTGGAAAAAGCCATAAGTAATTCAAATGCCTAATAATTAAATGAGCACATAAGACTTTATAGTCCTTTCTCTAAAGATTCTTGAAGTCTTTATATAGAATTTAAAGTTTCTTTAAGTACAGTTACTGTTTTATTCTATCCACTAGCCCATAAACTTTGAACTATAATGGTAATAATGACATTTTCCATGTAAGTGTATTTATCTTTCTCTACAAATTCATCTTACATGCATGCGTGTAATATGTGCAAATTGGGTTTTGTTTTACAGCAATTTTTAGCAATGAATATAGATAAGAGCAAATTCTTCACAGATCATATCTCTCAGGCATATATCTACTGGTCTATTGTCAGAGTTATGTCTTTGATACTCAAATGGTTCCTAATGCCTGAAAGTTTGCGCTTAAAAAGGAAAACGAAAATATTACTTTTGCTTGTCTTTCTTTTTGCTTGTGTCCTTATACAGCAGAGAAATTTCTTTTAAAAAGCAGCTGTCATGTAGCCACTATTGCTGATATAATCTAATATTAGTCCTAATAGGAGTGTTTTAATGAAAAAACCATACTTTGTGTCCTATATCACTATAAACTGTCTAAAACCACCATTCATTATAGGACATTTCCATATTCAGCTCATTTCTTCCTGCAGAAAGGTAGTAATAAATGAAAGCTCATACAACAAATTATATTAAGAATACACAAGAATCTGACGTTAATGTTCAGATGTCAGTCCAAATAAATAAATTAATGAGGATATTGTCTCATTTTTGCAGAATATAAGGTGCTGAATGCAAACATGCTGTGCATTTGTCATTTGCTTTGGCAGGGATGGTAATTTAATGACTAAAGGAGAAGTGGGGCTCCTTATATGTCTGTTTTCTTGGAACTTAATAACCAGTCCCACAATCTGGAAAACAAAAGAACTGTTTGTGTGTCCTCTGGTTTCTTCATAAATATTCAGGGAAGACTTTTGTTGCTCTGTGGAAACTGCCTCTACAAACGTTTTAAATATACAAATATGAATTGTTCATGCAGTCTTTGCTTTCATAAATACTCCATCCTGTTTGGCTAAGCCCCATGTAAGTGGAATTTGAATGGCAGGACTTCTTCCTTCCTTGCAGCCTAGCAAGGGTTCGAGTGGTAACCAGGCACTTGCTTTCTGCTTTTTTTCTCATCAAACTGTTTAATTGATGTTGTAGTGAGAGAGCAAGAAAACTGGAGCAGGGCAGTTGGTGGTGGAGGTGCTTGGAAACCCTCCTGCTCCACAGGAGCCTACGCACCCAGGAGAACAGTGTGCCCAGGAGTGCCCACTGCTGTAATGAGCAGGGGGGGTTCCCAGCCACCCAGTGCCAGCTCTGCCAGCCACTGCAAGAAACCTGAAACACTGAGCCCTGTCAAGTTTCCATTAACAGAAACAGGAACAACGTTTTAGGATATACTCTGTAAATACACTATAAATGTAAGAGATACTCTATAGTCACTTAAATATTTTGAGGGAGATTTGGAAGTACATGGTCTTTAAGGTCCCTTCCAACCCAAACCATTCTGCGATTCTATTATTTTATATTAAATATATAAATTGCCCTTAATTTCCAGAATTTCCTGCTAGTAGCTGCAGAGATCCATACAAAAGTGACCTCAGAAAGCCAAGAGTTCTCATCTGTTTGGTGTGTTTTTTCGATAATGTTAAAACAAAATCACAAACAGAGCACTCAGAAAAAATTGCTTCATTAATTTTAAGTAGATTTCTCTGGAGTCTGAACTCCAAAATTCCTGCTGTCAGCTTGACCAGCATGATCTTTTCAGTGCTTTAGGTGTAATTTTAACTAATTTCTTCTTTTTCATTCTCCATAAGGGAGTGATGAACTCAACACACAGGCTTTGCAGAAAATAATTTCATTTAGTTGTGCCATTTTTAAGGCATACTTAATAGAGGCCTTATGTCTTGTTAAATTTCTGGAAAGCAGCTTTTTTTCTTTGTTCTCAAGCTGATCGCTTGGCCATAAAATAATGGAGTCTTTGTGCTCATGAAAATGACATTAGGGAGTGCTCCTCTCTCAGCCTTCCTCTGGCAAATGAGCTGGTACAAATGGGAAAGGGATGGTCTGCAATGAAATTAGCATAAAGTCAGCAGTCTGTATCTCTTTTCTCTGGATAAGTTTCAGACTTCATTCCTCTCACTGCCTACTAGTAAATTTTTCTGATGTGACCCTAAGTGTCATTACCCATATGACATTGATAAAAGTGAACACTAGCATCACTCATTAAAGCAATGGATGGAGGTGAGGGTGCATATCCATTGGTAATATGTAATCACAGTATTTTAAGCAACTGTAGAAAATAACTTGCATTTAGCACACCACTGCCAAAAAGGTGGGTTAGGTGTTCCTAGCAGATGGCTTTCTAGCCTCTTTTTAAAGACCTGCACTGACAATGATCATTCAACCTCCTTAGCAGCTTTTCCAGTGCATCACTACCGCTCAAATCAGAAACCTTCTTATCATTTCTAATCTAGGTTTGCAGAAGTGTAAGATTGTTGCTTCTTGACTCATTGACCTTGGTCTCAGGGGACAGATTATTCCTTTTTCCTTTTTTTGCCCCAAGCATGAGTTTTCTACATGTTTGAAGACTGTTAGTATTTCCCTTTCAGATTTAAGTTTAAACTGTCAAATCACCCAGTGTTCTCCATTAAGCCTTCCCCCCACACCCACGTCCTGACCTCTGACGCTTGCTCTTTGAGGACCACTGCCATTTGTGGCTGTGGAACCGCGCGTTTCAGTTCTGTTCTACCTTTTAAAAGTTTTGCCTAGAAATTTAAGAAGGTTCCAATAACTAGAGAAAAGGGAAAAAAATCGATAGCTGGGATTTGCACTCCCGACAGCCATGGTGTGACGGTTCTTGGTAGCAGGGGGGCTGCGGTGCTTTGAGGCGATGGGGATGCAGCCGCCCCCGCGGTGCCGGTGCCGGTGCCGCGGGGCTCCCGCTCCCCCTCGCTAGATGGCATCACCGGACCGATGGACCGGCAAGGGAAGGCGCGCCGGAAAGGATGAGCTTCTGCTCCGGGAAGTTGCTCTCCCTCTTTCCAGTGCCGTGTGGCCGGACTATTGAGCTGGAGAGCAAATCCGCACACGTGGAGGCCTTGCTTCCTCCAGCTGTGCCGGCTTCTTAGAGATCAATGAATGCCTTTATACTGAGTTTCACTGTGCAGTCTGAATGTACCCTGACTCCTTGTCATTTAAGCTCCTCAAGTCTTGTCCTGATGGCCCTTCTTGGTACATCTTCCTGTTAATATTTCTTTATAGACAGGAACTGAAGATATACTTCTGCAGCCAGATTTATGCAGTTCTGTAGGCAGGAACCATGAAAAGCACTTAGTATGTGTGTGATTTGAGGGCTGTATTAACAGGATAGCTAGGATGGGATCCCAGGCAACAAGAGTAAGGCTTTCATTTTATGTATTAAAATGTGATGGTAAGCATAACAGCAGGTTATGTTTATCACCTATAGCAGGAGTAGTTATTTTTGAACATTACTTGTAAGTTACAGAAATAATGAGATCACAGAAAACACATGACTAGTGACTACACAGTAGTCATAAACTTGAAAGGTGAATAGCCTGTCACAAATCTTCCCTGGTCACTCTCTTCTGTAATGTCTTATTTTCTGATAGGTTTTTCTGATACAATTTTAAATGCCTCAATTTACACAGAGTTCTTCTCCCTACTCCATTCTTGTGGTACTTGTTGCTTGCAGTTTCTCACTGCCTGTCAGATTGTTCTTGAAGTGTGCATGTGGCATCTGTATAGGAATATTATTTAGGAAGTAAAATGAGTCTGCTTACAGCTCTTCGTTCATCTGTACCCATTTGGAAAGATTGCAGCTGTACACCCAGAGATTGGAATTAACACCGTTTGTTCTTGTCAGTGCACAGTGTCTTGGAAGACAGAAAAGGATTATTTCTTGTTTTAAGAAAAAATGTTGTTTTTCTTTAATATATATATATATGTATCTCTGTTTGTGTGTTAGTACATACATGTGCAAATATAGGAGGTGGATAATGATGCTGCTTCCAGGAGAAACATTTCCGAGAACTTAAACTTCTTTCTTACTGCAAGAAGTGCCTCAAAGTAGCTAAGCCATTCAAAGCTTCAAAAATAGTTTCATCTCTCCCCCAGAGCTAATATTTTAATTTGAGATCTCAGAAGCAGGGATTACCTGTAATATCTTCTTGGTGGAGCAAGACAGCTGAGTAGGATTTTTAACTTAGCAGCAGCTATAGTCTGTTTGTCATTGCAAGATATCTACCTACTGTATTTTATCCTTCATTATGCGCCTCATTTCCACACCAAGCATAAAAGCACATTTTACACAAGCCAGTGGATTCAAGTAACCTTCATCAGATTCATAAATAAAATGGTACTTGAGTATTTTACTTTCTGCCAAATTAGATGCAGCAGCATCCTGAACAGATCCCATTTCTCACCTACTTAGCTGCATTCAGTTGAACAAAACAATTTCCTCCTTCCATTCTAAATCATTTTGCAGATTTTTTTAGGATCTCTTTACCAGGGGATGTATTTTAAAGGTGTGTGAATTGACAACAGGTAGAGTTTAACAGCATCTAGGTAGGCAAAATTTTGTGGGATGCTAGGTGTTGAGTGGAAATAGTTGTAATATACATAGAAGAAAAATCTCAAATATGCTTTATGGCAAGTTTGTATGACAAATACATGTATAAGGATCAGTAACTTCAGCAGTCCAAGTACAGGTGAACATGGAGATTTCCAGAATTTTTATGGTAATTTCCCACTGATAGATTGTCTTCCTGTAAATATTAATACCATGATAATACTTACATAAAAAAGGATCCATGTAAATCTTTAACAGGAGGAAAAAATGTGGGTTGTGTTGCCTTGAGCAATCACTATGCCACCTTTCAGTCTTTTACTTCCAAGCATATGTAAGTGTGTTGCATGAGTCCTATCAGAAGACATTCTTGACAATGGAACAAAGCAGATTTTTCCACCTGCAGATTATTCACCTTAATTTTTCACATAGTGCAGTGGGGAGAATCAGAGTAATTTAACTGAATTTTTGTCCAGCAAAGGATGGTTATCTCTGCATGAGTTTAGTGTTCAGCCCACAGGTTGTGAGAGTGTCATCAGAAATGGATTGGTTTCATACAGTTTGATAAATCTGATCTAGTACACTGGAAACTAGCATGGTAATGTAAAGCAAGGAAGTGAATTCTTTTGAGAAATGAATAATTTCTTCTAAATATAGCAACAGATCCTGTCCTACCGCCAAAGTACATCCTTCCTACTTTGTAGTGCACTGGGCAAACACTGCTATAAATAAATATAAATACATATTGATAAAAATGTCAACATAAAGCCAGAAGAAAAATTAAAAAAAAAAAACAAGAAAAAAAAATTCTGTCTCCAAGACTTGTGTATATAAAACTATGGAAGATCATTCAAACTACCTGCATCAGGACAACTTCCTTACAAGTATCATGTGTCAGCAGTCATGGTGAAGTCAGGCTGCAGACTTTGCCACATACATGTGTTTCTCATAACTTTTTTTTATTTGTGTTGTTACCCTTTTCTAAAGGAAGGGATTTGCAAGCTTGGGATGAGATGGGGCGACCACTGCAGAGTGGAGCTAATTCTGGCTGTGGGAGCAGTTAAATCAGCCATTTGGGAACACCAGTAAGAACAGAAAGCATATGAAAATAGCCTGGATTTCTCTTTCAGTGTCCATGGACCTCAGTAAGAGGTAGGAGTAACACTACATGCAAAAGCCATGCCAGCATCTGGCTGTGGCATTGCGCTCCTGGGAGTCCTGACTGTTCTGCATGCAGGACACTGCTGATGTGGTGGGAGATGAGGCAGAGCTAGCAAGCAAGAGGGTGAAGATTAGGGGCAGGCTGAATGGGGTTCTTCAAGATAGCACTTGGTGGGGGGTGTCAGGAAATGGAACTTTTTAAGCTTGCTTTAAAAGTTTTTGGGCAAAAGTTGCTAACAAGCTATGTTTTCAAGAAATGATACAGCCTCACCTTGAAGCTGTCTTTGGTTAGGGCCAGCCCTTAAGTCTTGCACAGCCTTGAGGTTCTGGGCTGTCCATCAGAGGTCTTTGGTTCTACCCTCTGCTACACAGGGGAAAGAAGGGGGTGATGTTCAGCTAAGACATGTCAGAGCACTAATAGCTTCTAATTTAAACATTAGGATTTCCCTTTAAATATAAATATATAAAGGTTCTGTGCTGTTCCTAACAGCCTTTGTCATGGGAACTTCACCTCAGAAAGGAGGGAGCGTGGTGGGTCCTGCCTTATAATATTAAGCCAGAAGAAACAACATCTACTCTTAGCTTCCTTAGGAAAATTTCTAGTCAATCAGACCCTTTTTTGTTGGAGACCTATCTTTAGCTACAAAAGCATTTTAAATTTTGCAATAAATTTCTCATGGGCCACAGGAGTAGAAAATAAGTAGAAGAGGAAATGACCCATGAAATATTTGCAGAGGTGATGTTTTGTGTGTGTTCTGCTAAAATGTTTCCTTCAGTGTATTAAGTGTTTATATAGCACTGCAGCCACTATTAATCCAAGTAGTCATGTTTTTCCTAGCCCTCCACGGACCCTTACCTTATGGTCACGCCCTTGAAATTAATCAAGGTGAGCACAGAGATGTCATCACTGGAAAATAGTTTATTATTTTAGAAAATGTGATCTATTTCTGCCTGACCAGAGCTGGATGTTGCTAAAAATATAGAGAATATTAATGTTACATTTAACAGATACACAGACAAAAGAGGCAAATGAGAACCAGTTGATCCTGTAGTTCAACTGGTAATCCAGGATTAGTTCAAAACTCAAGTGCCGCATGCAAAGGGCTTACATTGTGATCATAAAAATCCCTACTTTTCTGAGAACACAGGAGGAAAAGTTTTTTCTTTAATTTTATTGGACATCCTAATATATGTTCCCTATTTATAAGTATGCATTATTAATAGAATGCAGCCTATCCTTAATACTGGTTTGGTTTTCATTTCTCCTCACATGTCCTACCCCTTCTCTTCTGTCTGATTTTCAGGGGTTTTTTTTCCCTTTTCTGTCCCATTTCTGTTTCATTTGTATATACAAAACCAGCTTGAATGATACTGTTTTGTAAGCAGCTACTCATATATCTGGCACGTAAGCTAATTCTTAGGTACAACAAGCAGAGGTTCATCAGGTTGCCAAGTTCAGCCTCATGACAGGCAGAAACTCACTGAGGTGTCATTCTGAATTTCTGGTCTTCACTGGCCAATTCACCCATGCTCCTTTTCCCCCCCTCTTTTATCACAGAAATACTGCTTTACTCTTTTTTCAGGTGAGGATGAGAGATTTGCTACCATAATCTTAAAATCCCCTTTGTCTCCAAACTTAGTATTCTCTTTTCATGTCTGTTCCTAATAAATGAAAAAGTGTAAATAGCTGGCCTGAACTGGACCAGGATGTTTAACCCTTTGGCTTTTTAAGAAATTGCACAAGTTTTCTAAAGAATTTCTCAGTTTTCCTGAAGAATTTAGACAATTGAAAAAAAACATAAAAGCTCAAAATAGTTTATATCTGTCACTCTTCATTTTTGCTCTTATGACATTTGCCTCTTCCCAACCTCCTATCTTCCAGGACTGTCATCCTTTTATTCTGTTTTTACAAGTTGTTAGCTCCTGGGGGAAGGAGAGGATGATTTATCTCTTCCTGCTGCTCCCTGTTCCTGATATCTGCCTCATCCCAGGCCTCCAGAATGTAACCATATTTTGTGCAGTCATTCCTGCGTCACCCTCATTATCTTTTCTTATCTTGCTTTATGTTAACATTTCCTTCCCTCTGTCTCTCATTTTGTTTCTCCAACTAAAACACACTCTTCAGTTTAAATGAAAAGTAAAAGACAGTAAAAGACAACTTGCCTGATGTAATTTTAACTATCACCCCCTTTTTCCTCTGCTTACTTTCATTAGATGAAATTGAAGTTTCTTTTGCAGAATCTTCTGCAATGAAGTTATTTTTCTTGTGTTTCTGTTGAATGTTCATGATAGTTGTTAGATTAGTTTATTTAGACAGGAGAAGAAGACAGCAACAATTTTCAAAGAAGTGTCTCTGTTCACTCTAAAAACCTGAAGCGCTGTAAGGCTATAGTGGATAGGAATATACAATGAATATAGTTGTCTGTGTCATTGCTGATTGTAACATTTATTGCAGCTCTACACTTCTAATCAAATTAATAACTGTTACCTGCAAGCCAGCATTAAGATAAAAATTAGGGAAGAGCTATAAGTTCTTTCTCATGGCAGAGCTGCAGAGAATTTGGCTATGGATATTAATAGCGAAGCTATCATATTGCCTTTGAATTTAAAAGAGAGAAAAGTCACATTCTCAAATACTACTTTCATTGTAAGAGATTGTTAGTTGTTAAAGCCACTAAATACAAGCTACAAATTGGCAGTGTAAAGTTTATTTTTCTTGGCTGAATTCTAGGGATTTTTTTTTAGCCTCATACTTCTCTGCTTAGCTAAATTGTATAAATAGCGGATAAATTTTTTTTAATTTAATCAAGTAGGTGCCCCTTAGAAGCAGTGACAATACTAAGAAATACACTGTTCCTGTATTTTAGTTCTGGACTAAAACCTTGCCAGAAAGGTGCCTCTTGAACATTTGCCCACTTTATAATCCAAATAGTAGTTAAGAGATGAAAACTGCAGTGTCCTGGCAGTGCAGATTTACAGAGATTGAGTCCAAAGGAGTCCAGAGCCAGTGAGTGTGAACTGACCCTGCCAGGGGGAAGCAGTGTAATGCAGAGCACAAGAGAAATCCATAATTATTTTTTCCACAAATACAGGTATTATACTAGAACATCAACTGTATACTTCAATAAAGTAATTTGGTGACTGCAGTAGAGGAGGGTTGTTGTCTTAAGGACTGGATTATTATCTGCGCTGGAAGACACGAAAAGCATTGTACAGCCTCTCTCTGAGTATGGTCTGGGGGTTCTGCATTTTCAGCATTTCCAGCTTCATAATTCCCATCACACTTGCTATCACAACTCTGTTACACGCAGTTAAACTGCAAGTCAAGACAATGTCAGATTACTGTCAGATTAAAAGTCAGATTCAAATGTCAGATTCAAATGTCAGATAAGACAAGAAAAAACAAACTCAAAACTGGACAGTAAAGGAACCTCTGATAATAGAGGAAATGACACTGCTTTGAAAATACACCAGGATGTTGATCTGATAAGAGGCTCTGGCAGGACCTTAATATGTGGTGATTCTAAACAATTAATTTTATTTGCTTCTATTTGTATCTTCAGCTTTAAAAATACGTTTGTTTTTTTTTTCTGAAAGGATACTTGGTGGACTGCAAAAGCAATAAATAGTTTGGAAAGTGTTTTTGGAAGATTGTTATAAATCCCTGCAGAGGCTAGTTGCTAATTTTCTATTCCAAGGCTGTGTTTCAGAGATTTGAGATAAACTTCAAGTTAAGTAACAAGAATGGAAATAGAAAAAATTGCATTTGTTCTCTGGTAACATATACATAATACATTCCAAAGGTGTTTATAAAATGCTTAGATATTCACTTCCCTGCTCCACGTAATTGGATTAAGTTTTCTTATAAAATCACAGTGGATAAATATGTTTATTGTTATGTTGATTGTCACAGTCTTCTTGTTTCAATTTTTTTTACTAAATAACTCTTTGTATTTTGTGAAAGTGTTCACACTGCCAAAGAGCCAGAGGTTACTAATGAAGGCTTTAGCATGCTTGAAGGTAACTGAAAACAACAGAGATTTTGAGATGAAAGTTGGGACAGTTGTTTTGTTAATGTTATGTTTTCACTGATTTGTGGGTATATATTAATATATGATGATGTCCATATAGCTGTATGTTAAGTGATATTCATAAAACCTGGAGAAAAAAAAAAGTAGATTTTTTATTTTAGGCAGTGTACAGATAACAAACCATCAGTTGTAGATCTGGCAATGACCACAAGTCCCCCACTTTGATACACTGAATTTGTGGACCAACAAAACTTTCTTAAAGTTTGCTTATATTTCCATTTTTAAGAGTATTTTACTATTTGGATAGCCTGTAAGCATTATCAGGGAGGTTTTAAGACTAGAGGAATTTCTTATTCCAGAACAGTGTTATTCTGATGAATTACTTCTTTGTTTTTCAAGAATGGAGCTGTATGACAGTTGCATAATCACTTATTTCTATTAACTTATTTTTGCTTTCCTCTGTTGGCTCTGATAAAATTATTTCTTTTCTGAATTCTTACTGGTACTTTGCTTAACAGAGTTTTCTTCTTATTTTTTTGTTTGTTTGCTTTAGAAAAATATAGTGAAATGTATGCCATAGTGGGAAAAAATAGTTTTATTTATCATTAGAGAATTGTTCCATTTGAGTTTGAAGGCTTGACACAATGCTATTTCTCCATCACATGTTAAAGCTTCCACAATTATTTCTGCCAACAAAGTGCCTGTGGCTCTGCTATACTCCTCAAAATTGGCTCCTGCTCTGGGTTAATGAGCAAGTTTTTTGGCTTTTATTTTATTTGGCTTTCAATCAAATCTTGCAAGCTTTGGTGGTTAAACTCATTTACAGGTATGAGTTTGTATTCCACCAAACTGTCTTCACCAGATGCAATAGTATGTTAGGAATTAAGTCAAACTGCTTTCCTGGACCATGCTAGCCTAATTACAGTAGAGTATGCTTTAATGAGGATTCTTCTGAGCTGCCTCTGCCTGATATGGCAAACAGCCCAGAGGCAAATCTCAGATCCCAGTGTCAAGAACTGATTCATTGCTTGTCTGCAATTAACAGCTGGGCTTCAGGGTCTAGATAGAGAGCTGGAATAAGACTCTCTTTCAGCTCATGTATTGAACCCAGAGTTGTTGACCTTATCCAATGCAGATACAGCTCAAAGGCCAAATGTAATAGATTTGTCACATAGAAGATACTGCACAGATTATGGAGAAATAAGATAGTTTTGATTAAATTAACTCAAAGGCTTTAAATTGCACATCAAACAGTGGTCACAGACAGTGGAAAGCCTTTCATAAGGATAGAAAAACAGTGTCCAGGACTAAAACAGATCTTTATGTCTGAGAGTGATGAGAGGGATAGGTCACTGGTTATAGAAATGAACTTTACCATCTTTATTTTAATTGTTTGAACCTATGAGAGCTAATGTCAAGCCTTCTTTGTTTGTGTGTCCCCCTTCCTTCCCATCTAATGTGCACTTTCCAAAACACCAAAAAAGAAAAATTGTCATAGAATAGCATATGAAATATTATTGCTAGTTATAATATGGAGAAAAAAAATGCCGTTTCTGCTCCTAGAAACTCTACTGCTCATCCCAAACAATATTCATGCCTCAGGAAAGGAGGGAAAACACAACAGGAAACTTTCTTTCATGAATCTGCTTTGTTTAATCAAAAATATCATTGTTCTTGGCTAGCTCTCAAGGCAAATGTCATGGCATCCCATAATGCCGGCTGCAGGAACAGGCTCTTATTCCCCTGGCAGTGGCTGTTACACAGCCTGACCTAAATACTGCAGAGAACTGGAAGAGTGGCCTGGTTGTGAGTTGGGACATTTTGTTTGAGAGACTCCTCAGATATACCAGTCCACTTCTTTGGAAGAAATCTGTCAAGTCATAGTACAGAATAATACATTTTTGCCTCCTGTCTAGTTCCAGAGATAACAGCCAGTTTGAGACTTCTTTTGGAGACTTTTGTTCCCTACCATCTGTAGATGTTTGAATGTGTGGTGTATGGAACAGTGTTATGTTTAGCACCCAGCGTCTTTCAGTCTTCCTTTGATACTACTGTTTCAAACGTGCATGTTCTCTTCCATTGAATAGCTAAAGTTCAAGTGGTTTAAATCTTATTTTTTCAAAGTAGAGAACAGCATTACTCACATACCAGAAGGCTAAGTAATGTCTGGGATTTATTAAATCATTCAGCAAAGTTGACCACAGACAGTTGCATATAGAACAAGTGCTGGAAGAAAAATAATCTATGATGATGTTCATTATACTATAACACACACAGGCTAAGAGCCAAATACTTGGTATCATTTCTGTCTCTACAATTATTATATTTCTTTTTAAACCTTTAACTAGCTTGGCAGTTTTGGTTACAGAGGGTTTGAGCACAGAGGAAATATGTAGGGAAATTTAATGTTAATTTGACATCTTGGTAAAGCAGCTATGGGCTATAACACGATGAATATTTATTGGTGACTTTAATGAATAGGTAACTTTTACTGCCAAGTTAGTGTTGTTGCACACTTTTAAAAATCTTACATTCTAAGTGTATTTGCAAAATTCTATTGCTGTTTTATTTGGCAAAAAGAACTTTATTGAAGCTTGAATTGGAACAGGGCAGTTTTTTTCATCTGTTCCTAGTATTCCAAATACTTATGACTCTTTGCCAGTTTATCAAAGTTTCATAGATAAAGTGCTACTTGAGAAAAATGAAAAATAATAAAATGGGTGCTGTTGATCAGTCATTGCTAACATAAAGTGTCAGAAGTAAGTGAACAGGTGTTCTTTGGAATTTTAGGCCCTTACTACTTTCTAAACATTTAGCTCATTTTACAATCACAAACTGAGTATCCAAAAAGAAATAATTTTTTCCTGCATGAAACTATTATCTGAAATTTCTTTGCTATTAACTATTATGAGCAAAAGAACATCAAACAAAATAATTACGAAAATTTCACAATGAAAGAGAAAAGTCATGCAGTTATTTCTGCTACAGTGAATCCTCTTGGTTTGATTGGGGGTTTTGGTTTATATCACATTACAGCCCAGAGAAAATTTTAAGCTTTGCTTTGCCTTATTTTAATTGTATTGTTTGCACATAAAAAGATATTTGTTGTGTGGATTAAGTGGTTTGTGAGCAGGATTGGATAACATAATTATGTTTTTAATTTTTTTAGAAGACTGTGGGATGTATTTCCCAGAAGTGAAAAATCATCCAGACAAATATTTACAAAGATGTCCTGAGTCTGTAAAAAAGTGGCTGAAACAACTGAAGAATGCTGGGAAGATTCTGCTGTTAATTACCAGTTCTCACAGTGACTACTGCAGGCTTCTATGTGAACATGTTCTTGGGTAAGTGCAAAGCCTATTTCAAATTATATCTGCCAAACAGCAACTGGAGATAAGCCTGAGTTTTTGGGAAGCTAGTTTGAGTTTTGTTTATGTATGGTGCATTATTTGATTCCAAGTTTTCTGCTGAGCCCCTCTCTGGTAGAGTGTTACAGGGTACTTGAGACAAAGGAGTCCATCTGTGAGCCTGTGAGCTGTATCTGACCAACAGCACACTTAGAACCTACATCCTTCAGGAGGCATCGTGATGGGATTGAGGTTGCCAGGGAATTATCTTTCAGGCCAATATCCTATACACCATCTGATTCCTAATTTTACTGTGAACTTTTGCTAAGATACTTCCTTTCTTGCTGCTCCAGCAGTGAATGCAACTACTAGTACAATTGCATTTCCCTGCAGTAAATCTGCAGGAAAATCTTACCAATACTTTTTCCCACTATTGGTTTCCAAAAGATGGCTGTGCATGAGAAACGTGCTTCATCACAGCAGAAAAGATAAAACAGGCAGTTCATTGCACTTGGAAACTGGTTGAGATTGTACTTGCTGATCACAACAGCTGTTTTTAGCATAATGTTAAGTACGTGAGTGGTCAAGCCAAACTCAGTGGAATTCATCAGAACTATCACTTACCTAGACAAAAAAAAATTATGAGTGATGCAAATAGAGAAGTGGATGACAGAGTGAGACTATTAATTTATTATTAATCGAAGAAATAAAGTAGTTCAATGTGAGCCTACCTTGGCTATCAGGATATGCCAGGGAAGAGCAGAACGAATACAGTAACACTGTAAGAAAAGGTAAAAGACAGAGCTACCTTCCAAAACCAGTCCTGCCAGTATCACTTCTCTTTTGTACTCTCTAGGCTAAATGCTAAAATGAAGCATCAGCTGTGCCAGTTCTCACTGCTTTGCATGAACCTTATACTTGCTCGTTTGAGGGACAAATCTACCTACTGACAAAAGCAATTCTCCTTTATGAGCAAGATGCCTGTGAATTAACTCTTTTGTGTAAATCTGTACTCATTTAATTTAATTAGATTTAAATTTCCTAAATGAAAATTTGATGTAAAAGCAAATTCTTGGCCGCATATAATGATTTTGGCTTTCTGTTCCTTGGTGAATAGTGTTCAACTATTCAACTGTTTAAAGTAGCTGTAGAAATCCTACTGGAAGACAGTAAGCATTAGAAATGATCAGCTGCCTTTTAAAACACCAAAAAAGATACCCTGCTAGAAGGAAACTGCGTCACTCTCTCTTTCCACGAAAGTGTAGGATGTTCTATGGTATTTATTACAATCATATTTTCCAGTGATTCATGCAGCAGCTTCCAAGTAGCTTTTGGAGAGCTGAATATTAGACTTTACTGAAGTAGGGTTATTCTCCTGAAAGTCAAAACTTTTTATTGGTTTTGTTTGTTCCATGCCTCTCATATCAGACAAAAAAACTCTACATACCTCTGCTGCTTTTTGCTGTACTGGAATATAGTTTAGGTTCACATCTATTATCTCTGCCCTTAACTTTATTTGACCAGGCTAACTGGTTTTTATTCTTGACATCAACCCTGCATTTTGTTCTTGATATCAACACTTATGAATTGCATCTATATAGTCCTTTACTAATTTCTATTCCTACTCCTTTTAGTTAATCAATATGATACTGAGAAGCCCAAAATTGTGTAGTATGAAATAAAAAAAACTCATAATAATAAATATGAAAAACAGAGATGCATGTGAAATTTTAGCCTCTTACTCCTAATATCCTTACCTTGTAACTATTTACCTTTTTGCAATTTATTGAAGAAGCTCCTTTTTGGCTAAGAAATTATTGTCTTCATAAAACCTGTGCTGAGAAATTCATGCTTAAGTGTATCATTTACCATTTCATGAGTAAAAATATCCCAGCTGTGTTCATCTGACCAAATTGTCCTTAACTAGAACACATTTTGGTAGGGAGAGGAAGTGTAAGAAAAAATTTCATTTTGAAATAAAGTGAGAACTGTTTCCCAGCCAGAGCACAGACATACTGCTGGGATCAGTATGTAAGACATGTAAACCTTAAAAAGCAAGTGCCAGTTCATTCACCCAGCAGCACCATGGTGTGACTTTTCAGTCTTACCTACCACAAGGATGCTGTCCAGTTAACTGAACATTTAGGTGTTGGCAGAAGCACACCTAAAGATGAGTCAGTCGTCACATAGTTACTGAAGCCAAGTGTATTTCACCTTTTCAGGAATGCTAGCCAACTAAAACTGTGGACCTTTTTGAAGCTAGTAATTTTGTTTCCCTCTGTGGTTAGGGGAGAGAAACCGCTGGGCATTATCCTTGGCAATTCATTCTGCATTGTAGAATTATGTCTGAAATAAGTGGGATGAATTGCCTTTCAAGAATGTGGATGTTTCTCCATTGGCTCTGTCTGTGGTGTCAACCGCTATCTGAATTCAGAGTGCAATTTTTAGGAGGTTAAAGTTAAGATATTCATGTATAAGATACATCCTGCCCTTTGTGCTAGCTTCTTACTTTAACCACAGGCCACTCTACCAATCAAGGGAAGTAACTGGAACAGATTTGCTTTATATATAGTGTTACATAGTAATGTAACACAAAGTCTCTCATAAAAACAGTAGCTTTGTACTTGAGATTGAATATATTGTTTCAAAAAACGCCACAGATAATGCATCTCCTTCACAAAACAGTTTTTCAACAGATCAATAAAAAGTTACCAAATCTTCTGAAAACTCTGTTTGTTCTGTTTCAATTTTTTTAAAGGAAGCACTTGCCACTTTTTCCCCAATTCAGAGAATCATAGAGTCATTTAGATTGGAAAAGACCTTTAAGGTCATTGAGTCCAAGCATTAACCAAGCACCTCTGTATTCACCACTAAGCCCAGTCCCTAAGACCTAATCACCAAGTGCCACATCCACACATTATTTGAACACTTCCAGGTGTGGTGACTCCACCACTACCCTGTTACAATTCCTGACCACTCTTTCTGTGAAGAATTTTTTCATAAAATCACATTTAAACTTGCTCTGGTGCAGCCTGAGGCCACTTCCTCTCATCCTGTCACTTGTTAAATGTTCTTTTTTGTGCTCCTGAAATGTTTGCTTTGTTTTGCAAATCCAAGCTTCATTTACCTGTGGATGGATTATTTGCACCAGATGCTAATTTGAAAATTTTATCTCTGTTGATACTTTTCACCTGAGGACAGAAGAACCCGGCCTGTTTGCTCAGCATCTGGAGTCTTCCACATGGAAGCAAATTTTAAAAACAAACCATTGTAATATTTGACACTGGTTCTTTTAAAAAGGAAAAGGTTTACATATGGTCTCAAGTGGAGAAAAAATAGAAAAAGCTAAAATTTCATTAGAGAAAGGAAATTTAAAGGACTTTTCTTTTAAGGCTGGAACGTAATTTTGAGCACAACCCAAAAGCTGTCTCACAGAGAGAGCATTCAGTTTTTGATAAGATATCTCCGTCCCATGGAAGATCATGAATTATTTGAAAGTGATCTAGTTAACTGGTTTATTTCCAGCAACCTTCCTCTACTGCTGATAGCATTTCAGTGCCTGTGTCCATCCTGGACTTACCATCTGTGATTTCTTTGTTCCATGCAAGAGTATCCATCATTTTTTGGATGTTGTAGGCAATGAAGTCACCTAAGCAATGAAATATTTCTAATAAAATAAAGTACATCATAGATGAGGAATGTTTTCTTATATACTATGCTGATGGGATTTCCATTTAAACTGATGGGATTTCCACAGTTCAGATAAAAATCTGTGTATATGGACCTAATGTTCTTTTAAAAATCTGAATTTAGTTGTGGGATTCAGCTGGCAGATGAAGACTTGAAGCTGGTGGCTGTTTCTTTGTAGTCACATGTCCAACCTCGCTGTCACCAGCAGGGATGTAGTGAGAGCAGCCAGCAGAGTCTGAAGAGGGAGTTCAGCTATCAAAATGGTGCTTCAGTTCTGCAATATGTGAAATTACACTCTAATCTTCATTAAAATTAGATCTCTGCTGTCTGCAAAGGGCATCTTAGACCTGTACATGCCTTCAGTATGGATACCAACAATAGAAGCATCTGTGTTAAAACGTCTTCAGTTACTTCCTACCCCTCACTTCAGATATTCTTCTCTGAAAAGAAAATCCCTCATTTACAACTTTCTGTCGATGTCTATGCATATGTTGCCATTCCAGATTAAAAATATGTCATCTGTTACATGTTCTCCTGAGATCAAGGAACATCTCTTTACAAATAATGAGTGTTCCCAAAGATCACTCACTCACTGTGAGTTTGACTCTCTTTTGACAACCTCAGGAAAAGAAGAATAATAGTGACATTGAACAAGCATTGAAGAAAAAAAGAAAGTCACAGAAGCACATGCCTTAAAGAAATACTCTGGTATTTTCCTAAATCTTAAAAAGTATTTCATGACATCTTAACTAATTTGTTAGTTTAACTAATCATGTTTACTTTACTTCCTAGGAATGATTTCGAAGAGTATTTTGACATTTTGATCACAAATGCTTTGAAACCTGGTTTCTTCTCCCACACACCAAATCAAAGACCTTTCCGAACTCTTGGTAAGTTGCAGCTGTTAGTCCCTTCTCATCTGCTTACCTCTATGGAAAAAAAATTTAAAAAAAAACTTTTTAAAAAAAATTAGAGCAACTGAACACTGGCAGTGGGGTGAGAAGTGGACTAAAATTCTGTTAAGACTGAGGAGCACTGAGATATTAAAAATTACTGTGTTGAGGACAATTAAAAGGCAGAGCTGTGATAATAATTAAAACTACATTGGGGCTCAGATATTTCCTCATTAATGAAAAAGAATCTTTCTCTTTATAGTGCTTACAGGGTCATGCATGAAATTTAGTTCTGGGAAAAAACAAAGCAGAAATATTTAAAGAATTTAAAGGAAATTCTGAGAACTGTACAAATACAATTGTAAAACCAAAGGAAAGAATTTATGATAGAAATCTGACAGCATTAAGTGTGTTTACTTTGGCTAAATAATGACAGAGTAGGTGAAAAGGAAGTGCCCCTGTATTCACTTAATTTAATTAAAACAATCTGAAACACTTGGCAATGTTGTCCATTAGGTATTTAAGGTTGTAACATAGGAGGTTTATAAGAGCAGTGTTCATTGAACTACCAATAACAATGTAACATTGCTGAAGACGGTTGATTTTTCCATAATTTGGTAAATTTCTTTATGATTAAGTTACCTGAAAATTAGTCTTATAGCCACAATAACTTAATTGGTTCAGTGGCATACACTGAACCATAGTTTATCATTTTATGACAGGGAAGTCAGCATTCCAGCCCAAAAGAAATTTTCCTTGTGGAACTTTTACAGTAAAACTGAAACAAGCAGCAAAAATACATTTTGAAACTACATTTTAAAGTCTCACATATTTATATAGGAAAATAAGAAGTATCTTAGGTGTGATTTTTAAAGGATTAGTTCAAATAGCGGCCAAGTTGACATATTGAGAAAAAAGTAATCTCAGAAGGCAAATTGAAACTATCTGTATCAAAGGGGAAGGGGAGTAAAATCATAAAGGGTGAAAAAGGCTCAGTTCTGCAACCATTTGATTTAGTTTTGTATAAGGCAAACTCAAAATAACATGTAATTCACTTTGCATTTCTTTTAAACAATTTGATTAGCCTGACTTCCTGAGGAAATCCTGCTGTGTCCCTCTGTCAGTAATCCAGCCAGCAACTTTTGGACCTATTGGACAGTTTCAGTAAATTTAATAGACAGCCAAAAAGCTCCAAGATACTTTGATGAGATGGGGGGGTTATGTGCAAAAAAGGGTAGAATAGAGGGAGAAGACCAAGTTACTCTCTCCACTGATGAGATGTAGCATTGGCATAATCACCACATTAGGGACCAATTTTCATGAAGCTGTTTCTTTCTCTGCTTTCAAATAGTACCAGCATTATCTGGAGTCCTCTTATTGACTTCGTGGTTTTCATTAAGTTTATATCTTAACAATGCAAAGGGGCTCAAATGTCAGTCATTACATGATACTCATTATGCTAATACCTTATTAATGCAAAATGAAATGTAGTTTCTGTTCTAGACACTTCACCATCTAAATAGATAAGGGACACAAATGTAGCTAAAGCAGTCATCAGATAAATAATTTGTTGAAACTGCTGACCTGGGAGTGTATTTTTTTTCCTTAATGTGTTTGTATTCAAATGACAGTAACTGGTTTCTTCGGAAAGACCAACCACAACATTCACATCAAAGACTTATACACATAGGACAGGTTTTTAGAGACATGTTTAAAAGTACTGTAGAGCTTGTTTAAGAATACATGAAGTTTAAACCATAAAAGTAGGAGCATTTGTATGAGAAAATGCCTGAAATAATAATACATTTCTGTAATGTTTATTTTGCTGCCCTACCTCTGTGTTCCTCACAGCAGCTGAAACAGTATACAGTGAAGCTTCTAACACGTTGACAGGGAGCAGTCTTCCAGTTTTCAGAATTTTTTAAGACTTTCTTTCATATCAGAACCACTGAAAATTCAGAATTTCAGTTTCTAGTTTCTTTCTTCCTGTTGGCACTACAACGTTCAGGCAGAAGAGTTTGGCCACTGTGCTGCAGATCAGGGAGACAAAATTTCTATATTTTGCCTTTGAAAAAGTAAAAATCTATAGGTAGACATCATAATAAATATTTTCTTAAAGCACAGAGACTAAACTTTTGCCAAGGCAATTTAGGGAAAAAAAAAAACTTGTTCTAGAAAGAAATGTGTTGTAGAAAATGAACTGAAGTAACTGCTTATCGTTGTTACCCATTTCTCCAGGTCTGAGTCTCAACCATGTTCTTCCAACCATCAGTAGGTCTGAGCTGCAATAAATTCCTAATGATACCATATTTTATTGTATTATAAATGGACTTAAGGATAAGGCACAAAATATGGAATGTGTTCTTAATTTCATATATCCAAGTGTTGCATTGTGTACTGGACCTAAGTGTTATTTATCTAAAACTGGACTTTTGCTGCAGATTTACTAAAGGAAACGTTTTGAAGTTTACTAAAGAGAAGGAAAAATCCTTTTCAGTGAATAAGTTCAAAAGGCAATTGTATTCAGTAGGCATTTGAAGGAGAACAAAAAACAGGACAAGATGACAAAGGAGACATTGTCTGGAAATGTGATATTGGGTAACAGCTCTGAAAAAGTGGGTTTTTTTCAGTAAACAAGTAATTCTAGAGCTAATCCACTTAGAAACCATGAAAAATTGTTTTAATTGCTCAATTAAAATTGCATCACTATTTCATTTTCGTTTCAAGATGTGCATCGTTTAAAGCAACTAAAACATTGTTTGAAAACCTAAAAGATTTGTGACTGGGGCATTGAAAAGCACAATAATTATTTATTTAACTTTGCATAATTTTCTTTGAAAGTACCATTCTGTTAAGTGGAGGAGCAGTTTATATGTATCCTTACAGATTTTAGGACAGCTACACTTACTTTGACATGGCAAAACAGTTTTTATAATTAAGGGTAACTTATGTAGCAAAGGATATATTTTTTGAGAACAGTGCTGTACATAAAAATACCCCTAGACTTTGCTGCTATAATATGAATACTCCATAATTTACTTTTTATTCACGAGATTGTATTTTATTTTACATGGGGAAATTCTTCTCATGGCTCTTGAAAGTACTAATAATATCTTGAGCTAAGGATCCAGTTGAAAATGTTTGTGTAAATCCTGTGTTGACAAGGAAGGATTTTCTTTGCTTTCAACAGCTACATCCAGCTTAAAATAATATCTCATTCCATGAAGGGCTTGAAGGAATATAAATAGAAAATACAGTTGTGAATTATATGATAATCTGCAATACATGAAGATTTCTGCAACACTTGACAATAGAGCTTTCCCTTTATCACATCACTTTTTAATGCATATCAAATTACTAGCCTGACTGCCAGTCCTGATCATTGCCAAATATATCTTTTACAATCCAAAATTATAATTGAAATGCTAAAGATAACCCTTAATTCCCTGGAAGCCTTCTCTAAGTCTGTATTCACAGGGAAGTCTGCTTGGTCTTAAAGAAGGCTTATATATCTTTTATTTTCAGCTCAGGCACAGCTGTCTTTTCTCATCTGGTGGGTTTTTTGGTGGGTTTGGTTTTTTTTTTTCCATAAATTGAAAATGTATTGGTGACTGTTCAGTGTCTGAATTTAAAACACACACTTAAAAACTTATGTATAGCCTCATGTGTGTGTATGTGTATGTGTATGTATCTGTACAGGCTGAAAACAATCCTATAGAAGGAGTGCCAGTGAATGTCATTTCAAAGCCTGCTTTCAGTTACACTTCCAGGATGTCTGCCTTGTTCCTGAACTTGAGTTTCTGTCCATCTTAAGGTGCCTCTGCTGCAGAATGTAGCTTCCTATTAAAGAAACTTTCAGTCCTCTAATTTTTTGTGATTTTCTGGTAGCTGCCATTTTAACAGTTCTATTCAGAAGCTTTTTTCCTCCTTCATTCATTCTTCTCCACTCTTCTAAAAATACAGGAAAATTTTATAAGCCAAAAGGACCAATTAGAAAAGAAAATAAGGAGACAGGATATAAAACACCATACCTCTGGACTGAAGACCATCTTTGGTTATTAGGACTGCAAGACTTCAGAAGGTGGTGATCCCACGTCTGCTACTTGAGTTTTCTTTTGCCATCTTTTGTGAACAACTGGGTTTGACTACACCAGAGATGAGCTGGGAGAGCCAGGTGGTGGGAAGGGGGAGCGTGGGAGGAGGTAGAGTAAGAGCAGAGCAGTACATGGAAACATACAGTGGAAAGGAATTTCACACCAATGGGGTTTTCTGGATTTCAGGTCTTCGCTTTTTGACTTCTACTGTTGCCTCAAGGCAGACTTTTGCAATAAGGCTGATGTGTCAAACGTAGCTTAAAATGATGTACTTGTGTACTGGGCTGACTGGGGCTCCCAGCTGCCCCTCCAGCCACAGCAGAGGATGCAGCACTTTCCTCCCAAGGGTCTCAGAGCTCTGGAAGCCTTTTGCAGAGAAGGCCTCAAAGGGCCTCTTCTCACATCTCTCACAAGCACAAGCAGAATAACAACAGCACCAGCAAAGGGCACCTGTGTAGTCTTTTCTTCCAGTGGCTCAGGGTATTTTTTTATGTAATGCAACTGTGCTTGTTTCGATTCTTCTGGAGATGGTGCCTCTTCATATCAGTGTGTGTGGATATATTCTATAACATTAGGCCACATAATAATGCATTTTTTCTGGGAGCTTGGGACAGAGTGGCATGTAAAGGTTGCACTAGCTGCACACTGCATTATTCAAGAGCTATCAAGTCTATAACCATTTCCTTCCACAAGAAGATGCCTTTATATTTTTATAACATCCCACAGTGCCATAGGGCCTTTAAAAGCCATATTCTTTTTAAGGGAAGTGCTTAGCAATTCTTTAGAGTGTATTGGCACAGTTTTTCATGTGCTTTCCAGATATTTAGGAAAGAAAAAGGATTATAACTAACAAGCAGTGGTATTTTGTACTCTAGTTTTCAAAGCTAGATCTTTTTGTATCTCACAGGATCATGATGTTAAGATTAGGAGTCTCTTACTGCTCTAGTGTGAGAAACAGGTTCCGTAATAAGCTGGCAGTAGGAGGTCCACTGATCAAAGGGATAAAGCATCTTGTTTTAAACCCAAGCCACCACTGAGAAATAATTCCCTACTCTTATCTCAGCCGGGGATTTTCCTTTTATCCATGATTTCTTAGAAAAAGGAGTATCTCTTTAAGCAGCTGGTTAGTACGGATGATTATATAGATAGATCTTCGTGTTCAGTAATAGAATGTGACAGTTTTTAATTTTTATTATGAAAAACTATAAGGATTATGGAAGTACCTTAAAAAGATGCTTCCTTCAGGTGATGCCCTCTTTGGCAGCATGATCCATGTCTGACTCCACTTTCTGAAAAGTAGGCTAGGGCAGGCCAGTAAGGCTGACAGTGGGAGACACATATAAAGAAATTTCATCTCATATACCAGGGTTTGTTTTCATACAGATATTCATAATCCACTGGAGAAGCTCAGAGATTGTTTCAAAAAATCCACAAAGTCAGGCTTCTTGGATGACTGTTTCACCTCCTATCCTTTGTTTAAATGATCTTAGTTTAAAACTATTCCACTTTGTGTACTGCCTTTGCAAAGATATCAGCCACTCCACAGATTTTTTTTTTTCTGACAGTGTAAACAGCTGTCTCAGAGACTTCTGGTTTCCTAATATTATTTATGTCCTGTAGACAAACATTTTAAAAATCAACAGTTGTTACCTTGTAATCAAAGGGATTTACCAATTAATCTTTTCAAGGATTGCTGGATAGTACCTGTGTAGTTTGAAATCAACACTTTGGGAATCATTTGAGAATAGAAGTGATAATTTCCTATCATGTCATCAATGTTAGTAATTAGGCCATGGGATACCTAAGGTGAGAGTCTTTTAACTGTCTTTATGGGTTAACAAACTCTTTTCTAACAGTTTAATTTTATTTCATTTTTGATAAATATAGTCTTAGTAGATGGTAACAGTTTAGATTTTGGGTTTTACATGTTCAGTACAGAGTGCTGTGTGAAAGCATTTAAAACAGGTGCAAAAAGCAGAATAAAGCTGGGCCAACACATGCTCATCCTTTTGCAGAGCAGGTTGTTAAAGTCACAGGCTTCATTCCTTCTGATAGTTTCCAAACTCCTTGGCTACCATATTTGATGGTCTTTGCCTCATAAAAGCAAATGCTTTGTACAATTTTGTTCCATTACAGAGATAATGAATTAGAAATTGAAGATACACAATTGATCACTAATTGGCAGTGTATAATTTTTAAACCTTTCGTGAAATGAAAGAGACACTGCAGTTTGAACTGATAGTGTGTGTATCCACTACGACAGTGACATGGTTAAACTGGTGTAAGTTCTTCAAGTTGTAACTCCGTAGTAGTTAGACCATGTGGAAGCCACAGAATGACTTTCCCTTACAGCACATTCCTCTTGGCAATCTGAGCTGGGAAGCCATTTCTTTTCTTAGGAAGAGGAGTGGAGTGAGTGTGTTTTGTTCTGTTTGTTTGGGGTTGCTTTTTGAATGGGCTTTACTGGTACTTGCTTCAGAAGTGCTGTGAGGCCAGATTGTCCTCACATCATTTATACAAATTTATTTATACAAATGATTGGTTTCACTCAGGCCTTTTACAGCACATCAGAAGCTGGAGGTTGAGCAGCAAAGCTCTGTTTCTGTTTCTACCAGGAGGCACCATGTTAGCCTAACTACAGCAATTCACTGTAAACCTGGAGCACAAGCCAAGGGCTGGGATTTCAGCTGATGCCTGAAACTGGCCATGGGAGGTACCTGGTTCTCAGCTGAACCGGCCAATGGAAATTGGATTTAGTGCTCCTTCTTGAGCTCCTTTGGCTCAACCATATTAGTCAGAAGAGTTACCAGGACACAGGCTAATTCTTTAACATTTACCCTATTTGCCTAAGCATTGAAGGTTATGCAATCTCGTGGTATATGTGGGTCGGAATTTCCCTACTGCAAACCTCTATCAATACTGCAATTTCAACCACATTTGAGTCTAGCCTAGCATTCTCAGAGATATTACAGCCTCAGCAGGCTGGAGAGGAAAAGATGGGCCTATCACTGCCAACACAGAGAAAGGCTGCAGTATAAACTTCCCCTTGATTAGATATCTGAATTTCCGTCCATGAGAGCCTAGCTACAAATGACCCATGGGAAAATCACCCGCGAGTCTCTGCACCCTAATAGACATTCAGTGAATGCAACAGCACAAAGCAACTTCATAGGAAGATAGTCCCCATTATTTCCATTGTTGTTCATAAACAACTCCTTGTCTGTTTAATTTTTTTTAAGAAAAAAATTAAACAGTGTTTAAAGTAAGACGTCTCTTTGTTGCTGAGTATTGAGAAAAATGCTGAGTTGTGGATGAATTCTCCAATGCCCATCATTCTTTAAAAGAAAAAGAAAACTTACCGTAAATGGGTCAGGCCAAGGTCTTTATATGTTTGCATAGTGTTCAAAGTACCTCAGAGGATAAAAGGAATAAGAAGTTATTCATCCAAAAATCAAAACAGTGAAAAACTGCAACTTGCTTCTGTATAAAGACAGCAGGGGTTGCTTCAGCTGATTACCTTTGATATTAAATAGTGTGTTTGGCACAGAGCTGATAAGAATATTACAGAAAGTTAGTTCAAAGAAAGTTAGAGCTGCTGCTTTCAAAAGCATGGTATCTACAATATTCCTTTTGTTAAAACTGGAAAACATGTTTAGCATAACAGCCAAGTACTCCAAAACAGAATTCTTTGTGTGTAGAGTATATTTTCATTTTTAAAAGTAACGCTACTACAAAATCCTAGCTGTTGATTATATCATGTTATATTCAAGGCCTTGAAGGATAAAGCTCAAGCCCTTTTACTTTAAGGTATTGTGAAAGGATGTGATAAGAGTCAATTTCTGTCTGTAAGGAGCCCACAGGCATACCAGATAAACACATGGTAGAAAAACAAAAGCACTGGATTTTGTTTGAGCTAAGGAACCAAAATATTGAATGACCTCCCCTGAATCGTGTCTCTGGCAGTTATACATATTCACCTAAGATAGCTACTGTCCTAATCCAGAAGCAGTGAAGAACTGTAAACTGAGTTTGAATAAGGATTCATCAGTCTTGACTATGAAAATCCTTTTAGCCCTTTTTAAAGATTCAGCGTAATGGAAAAAATTGACATTATTTCAATTAATTCTGCTAGATTTAATTTTTATGGTTCAATAATGTATCCTTTATAATTTCAAGGAATTGGACCCATGAACTTTATGTGTTCTATACTGAAATTAATCAAATTATTCAATAGTTATCCAGTAATTATTTCAAAATATTGAAAGCTCAATTCGTTGTTTATTTTGGAAGATAGATGTATGCCAGTGGTTCAGGCCATGATTATGTTTCATTTTAGTGACAGAAACTTCCTTCATAGAGAAGCATGTCAAATGTCTTAAAACACACAGACCATGTGTGTTTTGGGAGGTCATTAAAAGTCAGCATCTACAGAAAATCCTCAGTCATAATTTTGTGATCACCTTCTGGTGTTGTCTCTTTATTGTGTTTTATTTCAGGATGCTAGCAGAGAGTAGAACTGTGGTACAGTCTGGTCTGGATTGTACCAGAGAGATAAGGCAGGAAAACTGCCACACTTAGGAAGCCAAATTAATCCACAAAATGCAGCTTCTTTTTACAGCAGAATGAGCTAAAGACCTGTCAACCCAATCCTCTCCTGCCAGTGGCTGCCCACAGAACATAAATTGCCATAGCCTAAGTCTGTGTTTTCAAAACCAAAGCCAAAGTGCCTAAATGACCACTTTGTATTCCAGACAAAACTGTGTTCAGCAAACAAACTATCTGGCTTAAGGGAATTCTTCTCCAAGACATGAAAGTGTTATTAAGAGGAGATGATTTTTTTTTCCTTCATATTCTCTAAGAAAAACAGACAAGATTTAGAAGCAAAGCAGTGAGCGCTCAACTTAACTACTTTTATGGTGTGATAATAATATGTGATGCTTGGGATTAATGGAAAATTTTACACTGAATGTGGAGACTCAGTTCCGTATGGAAGACAAAAGGAAATGCACATTTCCATTCATGAGCAAGGCTTGCCAAGCCTACTCTTATTAGCCCTGAAATTAGCTCAGCTGGTTAGAGCATGGAGCTGATAACAACAATAGGTTTTTGCAGCAGTAGTAGCACCCATTCTGAAATAATACCTTGAGTTCTCATGTTTATGTTTCCCTAGAAATGCTAAAGAATGTCTAGCAATTTTTTATACAGATTATTTGATTCAATGCCCACAATTCTAGACTGGAAGGGTGGAATTATGGTTATGGATGTCTTCTTACCTTCATTCTGTTTCCCAGCACGTACGAGAGTGTCCATCACAAGTGTCCATGACTGAGGAGGAAGAACTAAACTGAAAATTTTAAAAGACTGAAAGGAACACTAGGGAGATTAACCATGCACAGCTCAACAGCTGTTCTGGCATTAAGAGAATACATACTTCCATTTGATTTGTTTTGTGCAGTTTTATTATTAGATGGTTAAACAGATACATTTTGTTTTGTCTGTGGAATAATAAATGTCCCACTGGAAAGCTTATAAATTTATGTAGATTATTACCAGACTCTACTGCTGTTTCTAAGTAGGATGTTACAACCTTGGTAGCTTATTCAAAACCTGGCTTTTTTTCTTGGCAAATCTGTATCAGAGAAATGGATCATTTTAAGAAGCTATTTTTTTATATGGAGTTGCAAGCCTCTCACTGTCATGGTTTCATCCCAGTCAGCAGCCAAGACACTCACTCACTCCCCCACCAGCTGGATTGGAGAGAGAATCAGAGTGTAAAAGGCAGAAGACTCGTTGGTTGAGATAAAGACAGTTTAATAGTGACAGCAAAAGCTGCACAATCAAACAAAACAAAATAATTCACAGCTTCCCATGGGCAGGCAGGTGTTCGGCTATCCCTACGACAGCAGGGCCCCATCACACATAACAGTGACTTGAGAAGGCAAACTCCATTACCCTTTGTCTCCCTTCCTTCTTTCTCCCCTCACTTTATATACTGGGCAAGATGTCATATGGTCTGGAATATCCCTTTGGTCAGTTGGGGTCACCTATCCCAGCTGTTTCTCCTCCCAAACTCCTATGGCACTTCCAACTGTCCTTGCCTAAAATCAGAAAAGGCCCTGTCTCTGTGTAAGCTCAGCAATAACTAAAACATTTCTATTTTCGTCTCTGTGCTCAGCACAAATCCAAAACACAGTCCCCTACCGACCATTCGGAAGAAAATTAACCCTCCCCCAGTGAAAACCACCCCACTCCCTGAAACAAAAAATGACTCAGAATTACTTTGTAGGAATGCTTCCATATGTCAAAAATCAGAGGGCTGTTTGAAACAATGAAGTACCAGGAATAGATACAGAAATTGTAGTGCATAGAAATTGCTCTGGCTCTTTAACATTTATCTACAGCCACCTCCCACTGCAGTCAATGCAGAGCCAGCAGACCTGGTCCGTGGAGGGCTTTGCAGTACCCAGACAGCAGAGCCTACACTGCACAGAGGACATTGGCCCAGTGACCCAGTGCTGAGCTTCCTGTTGCAGAGCTTTCACTCTGTTATTTCTGCATCTGGGTCTGAATCCCCCCCCTGAGGTGTGCTCATTGCTAATTACAGACCTGCCGTGCTGATCAAGAGCCCCAAGGAACCCAAAGGTCTTGCAGATGTGGCACAGACCCTATGGAAGATGGGATGCCTGAGGGATGGATCAGTACAAGTTTTTAAATTTTATTGGTCCATTCACATTTAGTGCAAACCTATGAGAAAGAACTTCACATTACAGTTTTTAAAGCAATGTCAAAATCCAAACAGAATTCCTGGAAGAAAGAAAAATTGCCTATGAAGTGGGGGACTTACCAGTAGGACTTTACAGGGGAAAAAAAACATTCTTTGACATATATAACATGTACGTAAACAATACGTGATAAAGGGAGTTTTATTCATCCTCGTTCTCCATGAGGTTTTTTTCATCTTTATTCTCCATGTAATTGTTTTCATCTGTAGAAATCAAAAGAAGTAGATGATTAGACAGAGAACCTCATAAAGAGTTACCTTGTGATTTGATTCATAACCAGTTTGGAAATTGAAATTGAAGCAGTTTGTAGTAAGCAAAAATAAAACTGTGTATGGTACATTCCTGGCAGAAGGAGAGCTGGCAACTGATGCAGAAAGCTTCCCTTCAGCATAGTTTCCATGAATGTGCTGGTTTTGATTAAGGAGCTTTAGAGTTCTCTTGTGTGTTCTCCAAAATGTCGAGCTTTTATTAAGGTTAGTCTGTAGAATTGTTTTTTAGAGAAAGCACATTTTGCTTTTTGTACTGCAGATCTGCTATTGGAAGCAAGTAGTGAAAGGAGCCCTAGAAATGAGCTGAGAACATGTGGAGGAATCATAGCCAAAGCCCAGGCTGAGATCTGCTTCAGTTTGATATGACAGCTGATCTCTGCCTCAATTTCCCAGTTTCTAATACTGCAGCTTACCCAGTGTTTATGAAGCACCCAGGAGAACTGCAAAGTGGTAAGTGGCAGAGGAGATCTGCAACAAACAGCACGTGTGGATTTATCACACACGGGGTAAATATCAAGTGTGTAGAGAGTCACCTTGTTCAGGAGCAGCTCTGCCTCTTCCACCAAGTACAGGGAAATAATAGATCAGAGAATACACAAATGGACATTTCTTGGCTTATAAGTGATCATGGGACACTGCATTGTTGAGGTGAACCTAAGTCCTCCATAGCTGATGTTCCAAAAGAAATTAGTTCTTGCAACCTGAAAGCTCAAAACCAAATGTGATGTACCATCTTCTTCCTCACTGTCTTTTTTCTTCAGTCTGTCTTTATTATTCACATTGGGCTCCAGATGTCCTAAACTTCAACATGTATGCTGCATGTTTTTTGTAGGTAGAGTTAGTGACCCCAGAACTTTTTCTCTTCATTAGCAAACATGTTCATTCTAACTTGATTCTTATCTGCTGTAAAACCACTTCATATATTATTACTGTCCCCAGATTCCAGGTGCCTCTGTGATAATGCCAGACTAAGGCTGAGTGCTCCAAGATTGTTATTTTTTCTGGAATAATAGTAGCGAGAGATTTTTATCTGTGAAATTCCTGCATAGAGAGATCTGGCACAATGCTCTTGGTTCTGAGAAACAAGGTAAAGCACATTTCATATAAACACCCAAGTGGGTTTGCAAACCACACAAAATGCACAGATAAGGAACTGGAAAGGTAATCATAGATTAGTTTGGGTTAGAAGGGCACTTTGAGGATCAGCTGCTGTGGACATGGACACCTTCTGGTAGATCAGGTTGCTCCAAGCCCCATCCAACATGGCCTTGAATATCTCCAGGGAAGGGGCATTCACAACTTCCCTGGGCAACCTGTTGCACTGCATCACCACCCTCACAGTAAAGATTTTTTTTCCTAATATCTAATCTGAAGCTACTCTCAGTTTAAACCCATTTCCCATTGTCCTGTTGCTACATGTCCTTGTAAATATTCTTGCCCCCTCTTTCCTGTAAGTTCCCTTCAATGCCACAGTTAGGCCACCCCAAAGCCTTCTCTTCTCCAGGCTGAACAATCACAGTTCTCTCAACCTTTTCTCCTAGAAGAAGTGCTCCATCCCCCTGGCCACCTTTGTGACCTTCCTCTGGACTCACTCCAATAGGTCTGTGTGCTTCCTGTGCTGGAGATCCCAGAGCTGGATGCTGTACTCCAGATGAGGTCTCAGGAGAGAAGGATGTTGGGGGAGACTGTGTCAAAGGCCTTACAGGAGTCCAGATAAATGACATTTGTAGCTTTTCCCTTATCCACTGTTGTGGTTACTCCATTACAGAGAGCCACTAGGTTGATCAGACAGGATTTTCCCTTGGTGAAGCTATGCTGACTATCTGGAATCACCGGCCTGTCTTCCATGTGCCTTAGGAAGTGTCAGAGGAATCATTTCTCTTCTACTTCTTCAGAAGACTCTTTTCTACAAATCTTTCATGTTAGTCTTCCTTCAAAGGATAACTAAATATACTTTGCCAGAAGGGAACAGTTTCCATTTTTATTTGCCATCTCCAGCCCAGTTGCATTGTTCTGAGATTTACAGTGGCTGTTCCACACGTAAGAACTCTTCCTGTTTGTTAGAACATTCATTTCCTAACATTTTTTATTTTGTTCATTAAATATGAGGTTGTACTGTGTCTCAACAGATCCTACAGGAGCAAGGTTTCATTTTGATTTTCATTATGGTGTTACCTGACACACCTGGCTCCTTAGCAGACCTTAAACAGCTTCTTAAATCTCTGCCAGTTGTTCTAACACTGTCCCTCCTTTGTCCTTCCTTTGAATTCATCCAATAGGGCCACGAAATTGTCCCCAGACCTCAAGTGTGAACCTGTCACATCTCTGTCTTCCATCACATGCTCACACCTTCTCTTCCCTTCTTTTGTAATGTTTTTATCTAGAAGGAATAATAATAATATAAAATGCAGTAGAGACTGTAATAAAATCATTCTCTTTGCAAAAAAAATTGCAAAATCACTGCTGGGATTCGTTGATGATACATGAACAGAGATATGACTCCAAGGGGAGAGTCTAAAGTCAGTGTTAGATCCCAGACTCTTTCGGTGCCTCTTGAACACTTTCTTCAGCAAAAGGAAACAAAATATAAGGCAGAAAATATATCAGGAAAAAAGCTACTGAACAAAACCACCTAGTGTGATTGTGGGTATGTTTCATATTCTTTCACTTCTATGATTTGAAACTATTAGTGGCAGTTACTATATTTTCTAAGAGAAAATGGTTCTTAAATACTTAATGCTGTTATATTCTAATTAAATATTTTTTCTTTGATTGTTACTTGAAGTGCCAAGTATTATGAGTAACCTATAAAAAAACTCATTTTTTAATACATATGTGAAGCAATGCCAAGGTAGTGTCTTCCCTGACAGCTGTATTCAAATGGGTTTAATATCAGTATGATTTTTACATGTGTAATGAAATGTTTCTCTGTTACCATGAGGTAAAAAGAATTCTCGGGTCAACAGAAGCCAGAACCCCTCTCTCAGTAGTCTCAGATGTTAGCTTTTATTTCCAGAGAAAAAGAAAGATTATTCTAAGGCATCCAGTTTTCCTTAGAAATACTGGGTTTGGGTGGAGTTCTTTTTAATTACTAAAGCTGAGCAAGGCTTTAATATCCACTATCTGCAGCTATGCTTCTACAGTTACTAACAGACAGAGAGCTGCATGGATTTGTTTATTTATTTTTAATTCCCAAATTTGTTTTTCTGCATTTAGAATCTTAAATATTCAATTAGTTGTTAAAAGTTGATATAAAACTGCCCCTCTTCAGAGGCAGCCAGTATTTGGAGCTGGAACTTCAGACAGAGTAAGTCAGTAAAATTAAAGTAAGGATTTGAGATAGTGTAATAAGATAGGAAAAAGAACTGAACTACTTGTATATCATAAATCAACCTAGTTGTATAAATAGTTTTCATAAAAAGTTAATGAAAATATCTATTATGTATTCCAGGTAAATCAGTATGTGTGGTAACTATGCATGCTCATATCTCCCAGGCAATCATTATTCCCTTTTAAATAACATATTTTAAGGAATTGAAAAAATGAAAAGCTAAGGACCCTTGCAGCAGGGTCCCTATATTGCTTTGTGGGGAATGCATTTCTTCAGAATCAAATTGTCTATTCCAGTTTTCATATATATTTTATACCTGAAGTATTAAGATATAGGGAAAAAAAGTTTTAAGTTTTTCTGTAACTGAGGATTAAAGAATTTCTGTTCTTTTTTGGGGCATTGGGGTTGTTTTGTTTTTTGGGTTTTTTTTGGTTGGTTGGTTGGTTGGGTTTTTGTTTGTTTTGGGGGTTTTTTTGTTGGTTTTTTTGTTGGTGTTGTTGTTGTTGGTTTTTGGTTTTTTTTCTGAAATCTAAGTCCAAAGTAAATGATGGCAGGGAGTTTTTCCCCATTACACTTCAGTGTCAATTTTCAGTGGGGAAAAACATGGTCCAAGAGCAAATTTCAATATGCCTTATTTCAGGAGCTATTACTAGAGAGACTTAAAAGGCTCAGATAAACTGGAAGACTACAGACTACACAGTGCAAAGAAGATGCTTTGTGTGTCTCACTTTGATTGTAATTGAGAAATTGTGACATTTTTCTGAAGTGACAGGTTGGGTCAGAACTGTCTGATGGCCCTCATCTCATCTTCTCTATTTCCCTCCGTATTCTGCTTCCACCTCATGTACACCCTGGTAAGAACAGCTATGGACAGGTGCTTGAACTGAAGTGTATATTCCTGGAGTGTTTATGTCACCTTTTTTTCATCAAGTAACTACCTTTCCTAATTTATTTTAATTAGAAATACTTTCTGGAAAAGCTTGTCTCTCTCAATAATTATGTAGAGATCTCTAGGAAGACTATCGCACTAATTTTAACATGGTTATTTTTCTGAATATTAGGAGTTCCTCATTTATAAGGCTCTGGATCTTTTTACAAAACTAATGAGGTCCAGAATAAAACTACTCATGATGTCTCCCTTACACCTGCAGAGTAGAAATTTTCTTATTTATAATTCCAATTAATTAAATTATTGAAAACTCTTGCCAAATTTGTACATGAACTACAATTAAAAATTATTTTGTAGGCGAGTCATTTTCCAAAAAGTGGTTTTTCTTTTCTGAGAAAAATACAGCCTTGCTTGTATTTCATCATATCAGTGTCTCAAAAAGAAAGGCTTTGTTAGCCGGACTGTTCCTGGGAAGGCAGAAAGTTAACGCTTTGACTTTTTTTTTTTTAACAAATTACTTAATCTTTAGGGAGCTGTTATTTTCAGTTCCTGTAAGACAGCAATCAAAACCATGTAGAGAAACTTATTTGCTGACTTCTCTAAAGAAACTACTGATTTTCTTATAAACAGATAAATCTTCAGAGAAATTTACTTGCTGACGTCTCTAAAGGAACTACTCATTTTCTTGCAAACAAGTAAAGCTTCAATCTTATCTCTACATAGCCTGTTGCTTGGCACAATTTAAGCAGTAAGGCAGATTCTAATAAAAGTGTAGAAGGTTCTGGTAAAACTAAAAAAATAAAACTTTTTTTTTTTTTTTATTTCTACTCAAAGGATTCTGTGTTTTTTATATATGCCCAGAGCAATTTGAAAATAATGTGATAAACAGTACTTATGAATTATTATGAAATAGTTTCTTTTTTTTTCCACAGGATGGTGTCTGTATTTTTTCCTCAGCTTTGTCTGTGGTGTTCTTCCAGAGCATTGCCAGCTTTTAGTAGTACTATTATCTTGTCCTCCGTATGGTCGGACACACATATGTTGGGATTGCTAAGCATAAGAAAGATGTATCTGCCTATGTAAATTTTAAAATCATGTTCCAGCTTTCATAACTGAATTTTTACTTTTATTAATTCAGCCTCCATCTCACCAACCATAAGCCACCCCAAAAAAGGCAGAATGATGCAAAGGCAAAAAGGGGAGGTGATCTTCAGGCTTTTTCTGGGGGGAAAAAAAAAAAAAAACCACAGAGGATTGGACAGCCAAGAATGGAGTCAGTCACCAGTCACTGTAGGAAGCCTTAACCTTTCATTTCAGCACATCATGTTAAGGGAATAATTTGTTCTTTATTGTTTCCCTGCAGACAGACAGGGGACTGGCAAGTGCCAGTGCACTTGCACCATATGGATGGCAGATGGATTTCACAGCTGCTTCCAGGGCACAGAAGTAGTTCAGGGGTGGCAAAACACACACTGATACCTGAGTGAATCCTGGAAACCACACAGCGAAGTTGGTTGGTCTATACACAGGAGTTTTGGGTGATACCCTAAGAAGGCTGCCAATAGGGTGTGAAGTTTTACCTCCAGGAATCTTGTAAGTGCTTGCTTTCTTCATGGAGAACATGCCCACAGGGAAACTCTACAACTTATGTCATCCCATCTTGTTACACCTTTGCAAATGGAAGAACCCACCTGTGCAGATCCCTTTGTTCTTGTAAAATGATGCAGTTTCCTGCCCTGATTTCCCTTTTGGAAAGGAGTTTGTCTTTCTTAAGTGAGCTCAAAATGCTGTCCAGAACCAGACTGTGTTTGCTAGTGAGACTGGAACATAACCCCTCTTTTACATAATGCCCTGTGGGCCTGAAATGGCATTATTTTAAATTGCAGAGAGATGTATCAGTGTGATAGTTGTGGACCATAGAATGGATTTGTTTTACAATAACCCCCTTGCTGGCAACCAGAGCTTCAGCATACTGAACACATGAGCCCATCTGCACGAGGTGCCTGCAGGCAGAGGGAGCCCACCGGAGCTGCCTGTGGGCAAGAAGAGGCAGGGGTAGGTACAGGCACGAACAGTGGCAGAGCTGACACATTTTTCATTCCACTACACAGCTCAAAGGGGAAAAAAAAAATAACCTAATAGCCAGTCTAACTATGTCTGTGTGGAAATGGGTTAAAGGCTGTCCCGGAAAAGGCAGAAGGAGGGGCTGTAGGTGAGCTCTGTGCACATTGTACTTAAACCCAGCACACTTTAAGCTGGCAGGGCCTCTGAGCACTTGGAATTGCTTTCTTCCCCTGGTGTCTGCTCAGTCAAGTTGATGTGAGCTGTTCTTGGGCTCCCTGGTGAGTCACTAGCCCGTCCTGGCCCTAGTGTATAGGCAACACTCACTGCAGGGCATTCAGCCAGAGGAGCAGCACAGGGTGGTGCCTCAGGGGTGGTGAACTGATGAAAATTAACCTGGGTGTGGGTGTGGCTCAGTGTAGGTGAATAAGTGTTGAAGCATAAATTTGCCCTCTCCTCAGCTTCTCTCTTAACCTCATGCTTCCCAACCAAGAGCCTTATTCCATGGCCTGGGGTCTAACAGTGTAAACACCTGCCAGGCTGGGGGTAGATCCCCAGGTTCAGACACTTTCCATCTCAGCAGGTGTAGTCCATAAGACGACACAGAGCAGATGGCGCTAAGCAAGCTGTGCAAAGTCTTTCCCAAAAAGTGACTCTTTACCAAAGTAAATTACCATCAGTTGTCATTTAAATGAGAATAAGCTTCATTGATTACTTTTTGCATAATCATTCAGAATGAAACCAGATGTTCCTCAGGCCATGTTTTAAAACTGCAATGCACATTTAAAGGTAGGCAAGAAAATTCTCACAAGAAAAAGGATATTGAGTCGTGTTAGTTAATTGGTTTATCTGAAAAAACTTATATTTTTTTGGCGATGAAAATACATTTCTGATTCAGAAGCCATCTCCCAGCTGTTAGACAAAGCTATATGGAAATTACCATCTCAGCGATGTTAATATTGCCCCAGCATAAGTCAAGCTTTCGTTGTTGTTTTAAAAAAGGAACAGTAACTGCCCCTCAGGAAGACTGCTCTGAATCAAAGTTAGGTTTGGGCAAGTGTTTTGACAGAATGATTTTCTGGGTTTAATTATTTTAATTTTACTTGCTTGGTACCTTTACTTTTCTTGACGTGGCATGTTTTCAGTCTACAGCCAGGAATTGAAGTTGCAGTGTTATGTGAGGCTTCAGAAGGAGGCAAGTCATTCTATCTAAATCATCAGAGAAATTCTTTTTGGCCATCCAGTCTGTTTGAAATTGTCAGGATATCTCCTTTTCCTAGCTTTTAAGACCTAAAGCATGCCCGCCCATGTATGTTGCTTCCTGCTGGAAGAATATTTATAACATTTCTGACCTTTGAGTGAACTTTTAAGAATCAATAACAGCAAAGTGGAAAGAAGGTCAGCAGCAGTTTTCTTCTTGACTGAGTGTAGCCAGTGTTCAGCTTAGAATATCTAATACATATTAGGAACTACCATAATCACATTTATGCAGCATTTTTGCAGGAAATTTGCAGATTTCTTCAGCGCTGTCATGTAGGTACCATCTGAAGGATACAAGGCCAGAGCCAATGGTGTCATTGATGGGTTTTTAAGTTGCTGTGTTTTAAGTTAAATTTTTACATGGCAGAACTTCTACAAAAAGCCTTGAAAGGTGGTGCTGAAGAATAATAATTTTCTTAGCTGTATTTTGCCACTGGACAAATGTAAGCAAATTAGAAACTGTTCTTGTTAATGACTTATTGCAACTGAAACACCATCCATTTCCTTCCCCTCCAGATTACAGTAATAAAATTGATACAGTGACCCCTCGATGTGTGAGCACAAGCAGCCATATGAAATGGTTCAAGACAAGGTTTGTCCAGAGTTGTTATCCCTATGACCCTACAACTCAAATATTTTAAAGGACCTTTCCTAATTCCTCAAATTCATTAATCTCCTTACAAAATCAAAGTGTTCCTATAATGAGCTAGACATCTCAGTGCTGTTTGCTGCCTCTTTCCAAAGACTAAATTTATTTTCCTTTATTTCATTGCATAAAAGCAAAGTGTCTCACTTAATAAATCCTTTACTTCTCCAGAGCTGGCACCCCTAGAAAATTCTTGTTGCATTGTCTTTTGCCTACCACAGGTTCCTGGCCAACTAGTGCAGATTGTAACTGTGCATTAGAAGCCTAAATGCCTTGAGTTAAGTGAGATGAATCCCATTGCTAGGGGTGACAGTAATAGCTCTCACAGAGTGAGAGGTCTTCTACCTTGTAATTAGAGTGAATTTTTGCAGTCAGGACTTCCCCTCATGCCATTCCATAAAGGTAGCAAGCAGGGTTTGCTTCTTTGCTGGAGCCTCCTGAAACTGCTGTAATACATAGGGCTTCTATTTGCAAATGCAATGTCATTATTCAGAAAATACCTCATAAATGCTCAATTTTTATCCAATATTTTCCTGATTTACTGAATAGAGAGACAAGAACAGCTGTACAAATCTTCAAAAGTTTCAAAAAACTTTATACCATCTCAGAAGAGTTGTTTTCATAAGGTTCTTTTTCTATGTCCATGTCATTTGAAGATTGTGTCTACTTGTTCAGCCAACCATCCAAATATGTCTAAAAATACAAGAAAAATAAAATAAATTTACTGTTATGACAACTTCTCTTTGCTCAAAAGTTGTTAGATCAAAGGTTTTAATAGTCAGGAAATGAATTTTTTTTTTTAATGGATGCTATCATATTTATTATTATTGCAATTAGTGTTGCATTCCTGAGGAAGAACAAAGGAAAAGACATTTCCACACAAGTTCTACATGAATTGTTAATGTCAACTTTGAATTTCCTTGTTTTTTCCTAGTTTATAAAACACTCTTAATATAAAATTGTTTTGTCTCAGTTTCTTCAAATTCATAGATTCATAATATTAAAGAATGGTTTCATTCCTCTCTCCACGTACCCATTTCTCTCTTTTTGCTTCTTTTTTAATTTCTTTTAAAGACCAATGTATTGTACCATGTACATCTTCAGTGCTCCTTAACATAAAGCTGTCTTAGCATTTCACTGTTCTCCAAAATTTCCGTTTCATCTTTCAGCAGTCTCTAACCAAGTAGAAGTTGCTTTTTTCCTCTTATTCCTAACACATTTTAAGTACTTTGAAAATTCTATAATGCAAGAGAAAACCTGAAGGTCTGATGTTACACCTAAGTCAGATCTAAGTACTGTATTGGTTTCTAACTCTTCTGTCTGTACATAAAATTAAGACGTATTTGAGACTAAATAACAAAGTCAACCTTTTGTTTCACCAGTTCAATAGACAAAAAACATGAATATTAATATTTCCGATGAAACTGTAGTTTATCGGTTCATCGAGACTACTATTTTGGCTCCAGCAAGAAGCTTAAAGGAGTTCATCTGGCAATAGCGCATGGATTTGAAAAAGCAACAAGGTTACGTGGACACTGGGACAGATCCATGCTTTGGAAGCAGCCAGAGACAAAGCCTATGGTAGAGCTGGGTGAAGACCAGGGAGTTTCAGTTTCTACTGATTTTTCTAATTTGCTGATGTTGCCAGAGTGGGTGCATGTCAGTGTGGATTATACCACCAGCAGCAACACTGGGGTTGTTGTCCACTCATCATTTGTCCACTCATCTTTTCTTAAAAACTGGATGATAACTGGAGCTGCTCATTCTTTGTGCTGATCTAAGGCTGGTGAATGCCCTTAAAAGCTATTTTGGTCTGTTTTGTTGGTTTTATGTCAGTGTCTAAAAACTGTGGGTCATTTTTATGCATGGCAAGGTACATGCTGTCTCTTACAGTCTGTTTTACCTCACAGTTTCACCTTCATCTCTAGCAGCTCCATCAATTTGGTCTTTATGGCCTCCTGCCTTCACTGCTGCAGTGTTTGGGTGGCAAAGTCCATGAATTTAATTCCTTAGGTCTTCTTCTGTAGCCGGTGCAGAGACGGCTCAGCTGTTTCATTTCTCACAAATGTCTGCCTGTCCCCAGCTACACACAGCTTGACTGAATCCACTTCAAGAAGTTGAGCCAGACACTGGAGCTGGTTTAATGTCAAAATAGACCAGCTGTACACAGGCAGCTTCTCACACATCTTACAATTACAGGAGGATGGGCTGGTCTCACTAACAGTATGAAATTTGGCTTGGTAATTTCAGAAAATGACGAGGAGCAGGAGGCTCTGCTGTCACTGGACAAGCCTGGTTGGTATTCCCAAGGCAATGCTATCCAGCTTTATGATCTACTGAAAAAGATGACTGGCAAGTTGGATCCCAAGGTACATTACATGTGAGAGTAAATCTATCTGAAAATACCCTGTTTCAGTCAAGAATTCACCAGACAAACTTTCATTAAAGTTATTGATGTGATTGGTCACAAACTGTTCTGGTTTGTTCTGTTCTGGTTACGCTTGCTGCTGTCTAACATCTTGCAGCCCAGAACTGGAAGTAGCATATTGGTCTTCTTATTGGTAGAGTATGTAAACTTTCTAGATGTAAACTCTCTGTATGCATGGTTAAACATTTCAGCAGCTTTGGGAAGAATGGGGTTGTAATTAGGAAATGTCTCTGAGGAAATAGATCATACCAATTAAAAGATGGCATCACTGAAAACTAGGAATATGTTAAATATAGGTCTGGATAGGTGAAAATGCCACTAAAGATGGTGTAACAACATTTTTCATGGCAAATAAATTCCTCCCTGGACACAGAAGAGTTTTGAGTCACTAAGAAGAATGTTCTGTCTTGTTTCCAGTGTAGTCTAAAACTTGTTCCAGTTTAGTGTATTTTTTTGGTAGTCTTTCTACTGCTTCCCGTCAGGCTATTTCTGTCAGCCAAAAAACTCACACTTCCTTTTGCTGGTCCCAGTTAGGCATCCCTTTCCAATGCTTCTGGAGGGCAAGAGCAAGGAGGGTGTGTGGGGCCAGCCTTTCCCTTATGGAACTGGTTGAAGATAAAACCCCAGCTTGACATTAATAGGATCTCTGCATGTCTTGACCAAGTGTAAACATGGAGGAATTTTTATTAGGTCGTTTAAGACTCTTTTTCTCTCTCTGCGAAATACAGTTTGCTTGTTTTTTACTCATATACAATGAACTTCTAATTTGCTTCTTCCCTGACAGGTTGTTTATTTTGGTGACAGTATGCACTCAGATATTTTCCCAGCTCGTCACTATAGCAACTGGGAAACTGTCTTCATCTTAGAGGAGCTTCTAGGGGACAAAGGTACAGTGCCTGCGAAGGCTGAATCTGAGCCCTTGGAGAAGAAAGGAAAATACGAGGTAAGGGTTCCTGCAGATGTTTCCTGGAACAGAAAACAGTAAATTACAGAAAGGCCTCATGTCACCTGCGCTAAGAATGAACCTGCTTAATCTTACCAGGGTGCTGGCAGCATCAGCATCCCCCACAGATGTATCCTCCTTGTCTTACCAGGAGAATGCTGTTCTGTCCCAGCTCAGCAATGCATGGGTGACACAGCACCTCTACCTGGAGCTAAGCCATGGATCTCAGAAGAGGAGCTGTATGTGCTCTCCCTTAGCAAGAACCTTTTCAGTAACAAGATCCCTCCATCCCACAAGGAGAAATTTCATGCCCACTTACCCCAAGTCCAGCGCCTGAACTCTGCTGAGCTCATGACATTTCCTTGTGTGTTGTGGCCAACTGTAAACACGGAGGAATTTTTATTATGTTGTTTTGAAGGTTGCTTTTTCTCTGTGTGAAATATGGTTTGCTTGTGCTTTCCTTATATGCAAAGAACTTCTAATTTGCTGCTTCCCTCACAGGTTGTTATTTTGGTGACAGCTGTGCTGACAAAAGGGACTGCTTCAAAATCTGGCCCAGTGCAGACTTACTGATAGTTACCTCAGATAAATAATAGGATTTTCAGGTTGATCACAGTTGGGAAGCAGGGCCTTAGCACTCTTGACACCCTTTAATTCTCTCACAGAAGGTGGGAAGTTACTATGGTTTATCCTTTCCTCTGCTGCCAAAGAGCAAAGTAGATAGGAAACAGCACTGAGACAGACGATGAGGCAGCATTGTACCTCCAGCATGTCCTATGTAGGTAGGAACTACAGCAAAGCTTCACTCTCCATTTGGAGTGTCTCTTCATTTCATATGCTACTAAATAAATAGGTAATTTTCTTCTACGAAATACATATGCTTTTCACCCTTTCTTTGTAAAGCATTTAAACTTTATTTTTCTTTTAAAATAATTACTCTTATCATTAAAAGTTAACTTACCAATAGAAAAGATTTGGGGGGTGAATTTATACTTGGTATGTTTTTCATCTAAGTGTTATAAAAACTCCTGATTTTAATGGAGAAAAGGGTATCTTTATTGGCACTAAAAAATATATATAGATGTGATATCTATATCTCATTTTTTTAATAGACATATCTCGTCTTTTCTCCCACTATCCTGATCTCCAAACTAAGGTCAGACAATAACATTTCAGTCACTGGAATAAGGAAATGTAATCATTAATGTTTAGGCTTTTTCCTGGGTTGTAAAAAAACCAAAAATTAAGTCAAAAATTTCAATATCCTATCAAGAGAATGTGTTTCTTGGTAGGAAGGGGAGTTGGGGGAGGAAGATCTAGTAGCACTTATAGGTGAATACAATTTGATTTAAATAATTAATGCTTTAAAAGTAACTCGGTATTCTCCATAAATTTGTTCATTCTCTGACTGGAGATTCTGGTGACGATTTGGTTTTCCCTTGTTGCAACACCTCTGCTCACAAGATCCATCTTCTCTATCGCAGCAGTTGTCAAGCTGCAAATTGAGACTTTTAGACAGGTGCTTGACATTTCACTGACACTGTAGCATTCTTGATAAGAGATTGCAGTATCTGAAGGAGACACCACTCCTACCACACACAGCCCCTGTTCCATTTACATCCGCTGCCAGTGACAGCGAGCAAGCAAGGGAGAAATGAATTGTGTTGATTAAAGGAACCTGAACCAGGGGGGCTGTGGCAGGTCAGTGGTGTTATTTCCTTACCATGCTGCTCACTGGAGTCTGAACAACAGGTCACATCCATATCTCTGCAGTTGACTGGACACCACTAACTTAACAGGACTAGTTCAAAGGGACTCTCTTTACAAGACTAGGAGAGTTTTATTTTCATTCTCCCAAGCAACTTCTCCCATTGACCCTTTGGTTAAGAAAGTAGAAAAGCCAATTCTAAGGATTGTACAAAGTCAGGTGTTTCTGGACAATTAGTCACAAACAGATTAGATTTCATCTGGTTAGTCAGCCTTAGCATTCACTGGGAATAAAATACAGTACTACTGTAGATTTTCCATGCCATGCTGTGTGTGTGCAGAGAGGTACTGAAAACTTAATACAAGATGCAACTCTCAATGCTATCACTCTTTACAAAATACTATTAAAGTAATAAAGCATTGCTTTAATTGGCAATTGCATCTTTCAGAAAGAAATTAAAAAAAATCTGGTTTTAGTTGTTTGACTGGTCTCATCACTAACAGAGAGAGGGGAAGAAAACAACCTCCTCACGTACCAAGTAGGAGACTTGTGATTTCCATTTTCAATTACAGTTTTGTCTTTCCCTTCAATTAAATGCAGGATATAAGCCAGATAAATATAACTGTGAAATTATGGTAACAACTGCAGTTCTTTTAAGTACGTGAGTCATAACCAAATAAACAAGAGAACAACAAACTAAAAACTATTTATGCAGTTACTTGGCTCCTAAGTAAATTGCAGCATGCAGGGGGAATAAAAATACAAGGCATTGTGTTAAAACAAGATTTCCCTCCCTCCCAGAATTGGGGGTTTGTTTGTTTGGCTGGAGGCTTTGGTTTTGCATTTTGTTCTTTATATGTGTGATCAGTTCCATCAATGAAAACTCAAAGGAAGGCTGGAATTTGTCCCAGGATTTCAAGGAAAATTATTACAGAGGAGCTGTCAGTGTGTAAAAACTTTGGGCTCTATGAATGAATGGAGCAGAAATCAAAGAATTAATTGGTGGATATAGATGATAATTTTGTAGTTAGAATGGAAAACGTATTTTTTCATTTTTACAGTGCTGCTTGGTGACTGGTTTGTTGTAGAAGTCAGGGCTGTTTTCCCCCTGAAGTTCCATTTTACTCCTTTGCTGTGACCACAGACAAGGCTATTTATGCCTTTTGGCTCTGTCTCTTTATTCCTGTTTATCTTTGGCACAAATCTAACAATACTTTCAGGAACAACCTGATGTGCTGTTGTGAAGCCTGGTGAGTTAAAGCAATATTCTTAAGGCAGTACCCTGAAGTGCAGCACATTATATTTTAAATTTGCTTATAGTGATCCCTATTGTAGCTTAGGTACAATAACCATGGGTGAAATGTTTTATATTAACATGATGTGTAGGAGGGCAGGTGCAACAAAATTGAGGCCAGTGGCTGGCTTATCCATTTGCACACTCATCATAGATGTGTGATTCAGGGACATCCCATTGTTGTGGTCAGCACAGCTGCGCTGACAGAAACGTCTCAAGTACTGTTACACCAGAAAAACTGTATTTTGAGCATTGATTTTTTTTTTCTGGCATGAAGAGTAAGTGGTGTGTTACTACCTCTGGACAAAGCATACAAATCATCAATACCATCACTCATATCAAATGCAGTAAAGTATTCCTCATGCTCTGTGCTTGCTACAAAGATGATAGCATAGATGGCAAATCTGCATCTAAATAAAGCCCTTAAAAATACTAATAATACTAATACGGCTTGAGATGTCACTCCTGTCTCACTTACATCTTTTTTTCTTTCATCTCTCTACCAAATGTAGAAAAACTTCAGAGCTTGGCTCCCTGCTAATTTGTGTTTTAGAAAGGTCATTTGTAAGCTGACAAACCAGTGTTACCCAAGGGTCCTATTAACAGATTCTGTCTATTCTGTTAACAGGCCCTGTTTGTCTAGAGTCAGCAAAGCAAAGGTGGTAGTAAGAACTCCAGGTGCTTTGACTTTGTGGAAGGCCCTGGAACTTGGGAATTTCTGGTACCATCCCTATTTCCCTGAAGTGTAGATGTTTTTCTAGAGGCTTTGTAGGCTCAACTGACACAATCAACATCTGACCTGCTGCTGTCTGAGCAATATGACTGAGAGCAAACCCATATGCCTGGGGGATTTGCATGAGAAAGAGGGATTGCCCAGCACTTTCCAGGATCTACTGTCCTGCTGTGAACAAATTCTGTGTCTGGGGACTGCTGGAGGGGCTGATGCATCTTCCAGAACTCCTCAGCCCTGCTGCTGGGCATGTGCCTCCAGGCATGTGAATAGCCACAGGCAGAGGAGACTTTTGCCTCATTTCACAGATGTACAGATTCATGGTGTGTGGTCTGTCCTTCACTGCAGGCTATGATTCGTGCTGCAGGTGAGATAAGGACATCTTCAGGGCATCAGTTAGGGAGGGAAGGGGAAACAATGTCTGATGTTTCCTAGGGATGTACTCAAAGTTTCAACTGCTCTTTCCTGAGAAAGGAATTTTAAATTGAGATTTAGCCTGCCACACCTGCCCTGTCATGTGGAGATAAGCCAGCAGCAAAATGTTGGGAGCAGATGACTAACTGGGTTTGATTTCACCAAGGGCTTGGGTTGTAAATCCAAAATTTAACTCCATCCTCCTTAATAAGGAAGAAAAACCCGCTCTAGAATCAAACTTCTGCAAAAATCAGTACAGTTCCTCAAGTTACATTTTTAATTGTCTAGTGAATAAACCATCCACTTCAGAAAGCAGAACCCTCACATCTTTGCTCTTGTCAATAAACAGGGCCCTGTCTTTTGTACAAATGCTTATGTGGGCCAGTGCTGGGGTTGTTGTTTTGATTAATCACCTGAACAACTGTAACAGCCTTAAGAGTTTTCTGCATGTGTCATCCAGCTGGCAGACAGATTTTAATTCATCAGAGCATCTACACTTAATTATAACAGATGTAAAGTCCTGGGATTTTCATGGAAAGATATGATTTAGTGGGGAAAAAAAGAAAGTAACATGCTGTTCCTTTGTGTAAGACATAAAAAAAAAACCAAAAAGCCCAGGACTTCAGTTAAATGCTTATTTTGAAACAAAATATAGGAGGTTTTTTTCCTATTTATTTACATCAGAAGACAGAAATTAATGTCTACGTTTGTTGAAATCAGTGCTTGCTCCCCGCCCATCTAAATTCAGAGGAAAAACTGTAACACAGACTCATGGACAGAGTGGCTCTGTGTTTACTGGTGTGCTCTGTTTGGCTGCCTTAACAGCTTCCTTGTGATCAAAAGATACAGGCCTCTGTCATAAACACAAATTATTCCCGCAGATTCTCAAAACTATTAAGAGAGGAGTTAAATGGAGAATAAAGTACAAAAGTTCACAGACTCGGGGGCACAAACTATGGTATCTGTTCTGTGCTCTGCAGGTCTGAGAACTTACTTTGCACTCAAATTACTTTAACACATTTTCTGTAGTTTTGTTTCCAGTTTTTTCCCATCTTTCTGTAGATGTTTCCTGGCATTTTTTTCTGATTGCTTGTGGCAATATATACCAGATTTCAAGATGAACTTGTAAAAAGTCAGTTTTGCCAATGCTGCTTTAATGCTTTCTTTAAAGCATAATTAGTCTAGATGTTGTTGTCTGAAAATATACATTTAAAAAATAATTATTCCACAATTTTCTAGGCAACTGAATGTCTCTCCATGGATTCTGTGGCTCTGTTTTCACTCATTCTTCAGCTCAGAAACAGATAACACAGGTGGCTTGATGCATTCTTTGCAGTTACCCAGCATCAGGAAGCTCCTTTTCCCCCAGGAGGAGATCCCAGCTGTAACAGAGCCTCTCCAGCAGAGAAGGACAGCAAGCAATTAATACTATCAAAAACAGGGAAAATATAAGGGGTTTTCTTAAAAGGTTTAAAAAAAATGTTGAAAGTTAACTTCTAATGTCCTAGGGAATCCATAAATTGTATAAACAATAACTTGGGGACTTACGGGAACGTTGTTATTTTCTTTATATTTTAAAACTACATTGCTCCTGAGATACAATATAGGCTTCCCAGAGAATCAGAAAAACACTAGAGTTCCTTAAACTAAAGCTTGTGGATAAATAAAGATTTCTCTTATCTTTTAAACTTACATATTTGTTTATTTTTCTTTCAGGGAGATCAGCTCAAAGTTCCTTACTTTGTATCTAAACAGTGGGGCTCTTTCTTCATGGACAGATTGCCAAGCCTGGAAAATGCAGAGGAGACCTTAGTTCACACCTGGGCCTGTAAATGTATCAGCACTTACAGCACTATTGCAATCCCTAGTCTGGAAGCAATAGCAGGTAAGGAAGGTGTTTGGGGTTTTTTTCCTAATGAACATGCAATATTCATAGTAAGTTTGTCATGCTGTAGATCTGGTTTTGAGATTACATGTATCTAAAATACATTCAAAATTCTCTGTTCATATGATGCAACACTTAGCACTAGTGGCCATTGATTACTTTGATGTTCGTGTTTTTAATTGTTGCCTGATAAACCAAGGAGTTTGTTTGTGTCTGCAAATACTGGGTGTTTAATTGATTCTCTGTTGGAGATAGGGTGCAACATTTACCAAACTGTAGATTGGTTCCTGAACTTGGTCCCTACTTCCGCACTGTGATTTGCTGTTTCTACTTTCAGTGGTGAGATACATTTGAAATAAACAACATGCAAATTTACTGGGGAGTGTTATACTTACAATGTTTCTCACTGATCTGGCTTGTTGCACTTCCCCTATCAGCTCACTGCAACTTTGCAGCTGCAGTACATACTGGTGGATTAGGAAGTACTGGTGAAGACCCCCATGTGCTCCATCTGTCATTTTGCATTACTGAACTTTGTCGATACCCCTACCTAAAGGAATAAACAAATTATTAAATTAATTAAGAACACAGTAAGTGTTTACTTTACCAACCCCTCCGTTGAACATCTTTTGCCTGCTTCATGCATATGACCGAGGAATAAAAAGTTTGTTGCAAGAGAGCATTTCAGGCTTGCCCAGCAGTGACTTCTACAGCAGGACACATGATAGATCTTTTCTTTGCAACCATATTTTACATGTGTACTTACATTGTATGGATATCTCAAAACTGAGCAATCATAGACAGCCACAATTTATTTCTGCTTCTAATGTTTTGCCACGATGCAGTCTATTTCAGCCTAAAGGCACAAAGCCCAAACATACCAAGGGAAGATGCCAACAGAAAGATAACTTCTGTAAAACTCCCATCTAATACCTTTTCTAGGGCCATAGTGTGGCTTGCTTTGGAAGTGTTGGCCAAGAGAAAATGGTCAGCCACAGTCTGAAACACTGCCTGCCAGCCAGCTCCCCTCCAACCACAGCTCAGTTTAAAGGACAAGTAAGGGCTTTCAACCACAAATGTATGATGAGCTTTCCAGCTACAGATGAAAGGGCGCGAACGCATAAGGCATATCTGGGCAGTCACTGAGTAGGATAGCTGCCTGTCATCAGCAGTGGAGCTCTTACAAAGCCTATTTCTCCATGAGGAGGGACACCATGTGCTCTCCCTCGCTGCATTGAACCAGTGCTAGGGCAGGGGGTCATGTCTGTAAAAGTTAAACCCCAATGCTAAAGGACAGGGGAGAAATAATGTTTTAAACTCGCAGCTGTGCGCCAGACAGCAGACTCAAAGTTGAAGGTACAAGAACATCTCTGCTTTCTTACAGAGAGCGGTTTTTCTTGTTTGTTTGTATGGAAGAGCAGATATTCATTATTATGGATGTTAAGGAATTACTGACTCCTCTTGAATACCTTGTCTGACTCCTGTCACAGCAAGCTGTGAGAATCCTTGCTTTGCCAAGCCCTGAAGTTTTTGGCTGCAGTTGTAAGTCATATCTTAGCTGCAGCTATTTGGGAATAACCAGCTAGAAGACATTGAAATGGGTTATGCAAGTTTGATGCTCTCCAGCTTTTCCTTTCCTATTCATCTGCTTTAATTACCAGCAGAGGACTTTCCACTGCCAAGCTGCAAAAGCTCAGGCCTTTCCTCAAGATCCCCTGGGCCCAAGTGTGCAGCCAGGCTGCCACCATGCCTGTCACATGAACCCAGCTCTCAGCCAGTGATGTGCTGGGTGCCCCCAGCTCAACTCTGTCTGGCTCCGCCTTGACAGCACCTCGCTCAGCCTGACCCAGCCAAACAAGCTGGCACCTCACTGGAGGTGTGCTGCAGCCTCCTGTGAGCTGGGGGTTGACATGGGCTTCTCTATCAGCAATGTCTGACATGGCTTTTGTACACCTATGTGAGCAGCAGTAAGTGCCACATACAAGTCAGGATGCCAACAGCTTGTGATCTGCAAAAATATTTGAGGAAATGTGGCAGATGGCTGCGCTACTGACATTAAGATTGATTCTTGTCGTTTGGCTGCAATGAGTATTTGTACATAAAAACCAGCTTGGTTTACTTCTCAAGATACACTGAAAAAGATTATTCCAAAAACTATTCAACATTACTCAGTACTAGTAACTCACTCCATACTAGTTCAAAGGTGCATTGGAAGTTCTGAACTTTAATCTCACCTCTGGCAAGGAAGGTATTAAGGAAATTGCAGACTGTTGCACCACAGTTCACCATCTAAACTCTCCTGAGAGTCCCTGAAGAGAAACTGGCATTCTCTTTGTGCATGAAAAAGTATATTTCATTTATTGTGAAAATTGCCCAAAGGAGAGCTTCTACAATACCTTCTGTGTACTTCCATCAGTTTGGAGTGGAAATCAGTACATGGTTAATAAAATAGTAGAATCCAATGTCCCTACTCCTATTCTACGTGCCTCACTAACAAATCCATCTGTTTCTCCACTTTTCTGCTGTTGAGTCTCTCCTCATTTACAGCTCCCTTACAGATTTTGAGTATTTTAAAGCACAATGATATCATAAGACAGATTTTCCAAACTGGGATCCATTACCGTGGGAATGTTACTTTAGAGCTCCCACGTGGAAATTGAAAGGTGTAGGGGGCACCTGAATAATCTGAACTTTTACCTTCAAGGACAGCAACCACTACTCTGTGACCATGTGATCACATTTCCAGATCCCCATGTTAATAATTGTATTTCCTGCATCATATAGGTATTTCAACAGTAATTTCAACAATTTCAAAAATCCCACTTCAGACAGGATTTTTGATTAACGGTTCTTTGATCCGAAAATATGATACCCATATTTCAAGCTAATGCTTTGCCTTTCAAGCTCACTATGTTTGGTATTTTTGTAAAAGTCATACTTCAGGAACTTCCATTAGGAGTTTTAGAGCTATGGGGGGGATTTTGGTACGGTTTTTTTTTTCTTCATTGCAAACAAAAGGTTAAGAAAGTGGGCTCTAAATTGTAATAAGGAGAGCATAAACTTCTTTTTTAAATTTCATAATTCTTAACCTAATGTTCTAAATTTGTCTTATAACCTCTGGATGGTGAAGTTTGTCATAGGATTAAAAACTACTGCAAGCAGGAATGGGAGATTGAATGATGTTGCAGCTGAAGAGAATTTCCTTTCAGAGAAGAATTAGTGCAAATGTGAATGATTTATGGAGAGCGAGTTGATTTCACACTTTGGAGATTTGATAATCAAGCTTGTGTCATGCATGAGGATAATGCATTTTTTTAAATCTTGCGTGCAATATGAAATCGTATCAGGGCTTGTCCATATGGCTGCCTAAGTTTTTCTTCATGCCTTATTGTTATTTCAATTAGCTAGAACTGGAAAAAAAATCTCCATTATAGTTAACCAAAGCTGTCTCTTTAAAGATGACTACAGATCTGTACCCTGCCACTTTCTGCAGGAGTTTGGTCTTCAGCCTGCTTGCTGTATAAATATGATGATAAAATTGCCAGTGAACCATGACAAAGAAGTTCATGTTTCTGCTTAGAGCTGCAAATTATCTGCACAATGGGAAGCTCAAGGCAGCCGTGGCTGGGGCTCCCGAACTGGCAGTGTGCAGGTCGCAGATAAACAGGCCTGCCCAGCTGAGATCAACTACAAATTGCAAACTTCACACACCATCTTGCACAGGTATTTTAAAGCCTTGTGGAGGAATCAACTGTTATCATGGAAGACATAAATTTAACTAACCATGTGATATACTAATCACTAATCAGCCATATACTACAGCCATTTACTACGCTAGTCAGCCCTATACTGATTGCTGTGTCCTGAACAGCATCATTTGTAATTATTGCTGAAGTGACACAAAAAAAAAAAAATCCCTCATGTTTTTGCACCCTAGTTCTATGTTTCTTCATTGACATTACATCACTTAAAGTAAAATCTCACTCCTTTTAAAATTAAATCAGTCTTTGCTGTAACTAGACTGATAATTGTGCTCTTATTCAAATGATACAGTAATATATAATTCCCTTAAACACATAGAATTATCTATATTATGCGTTGCTAGTTAGCAGTAACCTTACATATTCAATGCCTTATCTTGCAACTGGGCTTTTACTTGCTAACTGTAAGACTGTATCTATACAGTAGCATCTAAAGACTAAGTTTATCAAAAAGCCTTGAGGATTTAAACTGCTTTGGGAATTTGCTGTTACAAATAATAGTTGCTGCTATGAGGCCAAAGAGGTCATTTTTATAATCAAAACTTTTATGCAAAAGAATATTCTTACACTTGGTGGAAAATGGTGTAAATACGTAACAGTAACATTTCTGAGGTTTTCTGGCCCTGAGGTTTCACACAAGGAAAAAAAAAAAAAGGATAACGAAGACAACTGAATAGAGAGAAGATAAGTGTTCTGGATGTATAAATGCCATCTTAATCTATGTGTCAGTTGAAAAGCATCAGATAATGTAAATCTGATTTATCTGTTCCAGGAAACTAGTTTCAATGTACTTCTTTTAAAAGAAAAAAGAAAAATCATGCCCAACACCACCAAAAAATCTAAGACATCTATTTTTCAGCTGAAAAATACAGCTGAAACCAACAACAAACAGCATTGTAGCCATAAAAAATTATTGTTAAATAAATCAGGACTAGTTTATAAAAAGTCTTCAGGACCTAGTTACTTCCCAAATGATCTGAGACCTCATCTTTACCACAGGATTTGACTACTTGATAGTAATTTTCAGTGTAGAAAGGATACTATTCCATGTATTACAGTTTGTTCAGGCTTTCCTTCCTCCTCCAGAAAGGTGTATTGACTTGTGCCCCTGAAGACCGTGTCAAATCATGCAGAACCCAAAAGATTACTTCCTAGCCAATAGCTAACAGAAATGTTCCTGCCGTCGTTATTCTGCTCTATGAGATGTCAAAGTACAGCCACCTCAAAAAGATTAAAGGGAGAACTCATGAGCAACTCATTACGAAAGGAGGAACCACTCAGTCATTTCTGATTTAAATTCATCTTTCAACTCAGGCAGCATAATTTCATTTGCAGGTTGTAGTTAAAGCTATAATTGGGTTTTGACTGGATCGCAGGCTTATGGGGTGGGTTTAGGTTGACACTTTATAAACCCTGGTTGTAATACAAAGTGTTGATAATTTTTGTGTGAAGACTATTGAAAATAGGTAAATCACCAAGTATTGAGAATATTTGTCTGACCACGTTGAAATTGTACATAATCTGCAACTTCACATGTACAAAACACATTGCTGAAAGCATTTATGTACTCTGGATTGGTGCCTAACATATTCCCTCTGGATTAACATGGTCACACATGCACAAAAACTATGTAGGCCTTGTCTTCATGTGGGTCTGTGTGGGGATTTTTATTTCAAGGTAAACAATGTTTGTCCGCCCCTCAAAAATAAAAAAATCAGGGAAAGGGAAAGAAAACATTTGTTTTATAAGCAAGGGGAACATGATGAGATTAACTCATCCTATGAGTTTGGAGAGGAAGATTGATTTGGTGAGTTTACCTCAAAAAAAGTAAAGGGGTGTATAATCTCTGCATTTGTCTTAATATAGTTCCTTCACAGTCTCAAAATGCAACTCCTTTTTTTTTTTTTTGAATTCTGATTTAATAAATCAGAAATGCCTGTCAGCTCAAACAATTGCTTGTTTCCAGGCTAACTTCTTGAATCTACCTCAGAAGCCCTTCCTCCTCCTCTAAGATCCAGAATGAGTCATTCACACAGAAATTAATTAACAGATCCCTGAAAGACTAGCACATCGTGGTAGGATCTTGGCATTCTCTCAGGATTTTTTTCTTGACTAAGTCTTTACCTAGATATTTAAAAATATTATAGTCCAATATTTTCTTTTGATCAGTTCCAGATTAAGCAAAGAACCACACGGGGCTATTTTCCTACAAGACTTTCAAAAACCACTGTTTAAACTAAAACAAAAATGAGAGACATTTCCCTCACGTAGAAATAATGAGTTTTCTCATGAAAACCCAAAACAGCAAAAGAATTTCTAAGGCTTTCCTTCACTGCAGACTCTTATCAGGTTCAGCTGCAAGTTAGTGCATGCCTTGTGCACAGCTGTTTTGTTCAGGAAGGGGTCAGCGGTCCCTTGGCCATAGGGTAAACCCAAAGTAATGTGACTTGTTATTCCCAAGATAATTACAGCAAAATTGCACACCACAAGCAATTGCAGCAGCCACGATGGGACAGTCATTCCATTTCCCCAGGCACGCAGCCATCTGCAAAGCTGGTAGTGAAGCTGCTGCTGCACACATCCCTGCAGTTTGCCACTTGGGTTTTCTCCAGTAGCACTGTCTTCTGTGTTAGATACCACAGAGAGGTAACTAGTGACAAACCTCAGTGGCACTAAAGCTATTGCCCAGGCCAAGCTCATGCCACAAATGTCTGCTGGCAGTGCCACAGTCATGATCTCCAACCAGTACAACAGTGCTGGCAGAAGCTCTCATATAAGTGCAAGGTGCAAGTAAAGCAGCAAACCTGCACTTATGACTGAGAGTAGCTTTAGTCTTTATTCCTGCATGCCCCTGGGTAAAATGCACTGGCTCATATCACCAGCTACATCCAAACTCAGAAGCTTTCTCCTATGGAGCAAACCTATACTGAGGAGTCTCCACTTTCCCATACGACCCTGCACAGATCCTCTCCTCCTCTCCAACTTTTGAGTTATGGAGTATGCAGACAGCAGCACTGACTTTCATGTAGTTGACATGCTTTTCTCTTGCTGACTTTACTCTTTTGGGAGCTTTGCTTTAGTACAGCAAACATCTGATCTCCAGTTTAGGAAAATCAGCCTTTTTTTTTTTTCTAAAAATAACTGCTATCAGATAAATCTACTTGTGGCCTTGTGTTTTTTCTTTTTGCCTCTAGTGTGCTGTCTCACATCCTGAGCTTTTAGTGCAGGTGCTGCTTTGACTGTTACAAAACAGAGATGAGTCAAGAGATAAAAACATTTAGTATTTAAGAAAAAGCAACACCTGTTACAGGTTACCCACAGACTGGCAAGGTCATGTCACTCAAAGGCACAGCCAAACTAGTGAGTTCCCCTGCAGCAATTGTGCTTACTCCACTGCTAAGAAATAATTATTAGAAGTTGTTATCATTAAGAAATTAATATTTTCTTTCAGCAGTGACTTTAAAATACAATGAAAGATTTATGTTATGATAAAGTTTCTAAGCCAGAGTTAATTATGGAAATTCCTGTAAAAGCAAAAGAATTTCTACTAGCTGATGGTTTGCCCTCTGCCCCTATTAATTCTCTCACCCAGATGAGATGTAAGACAGAGCTCTGGTGGTGTTTTCTGAAATATGCCACAATTAGGCAGTTCAAAGACTTTTTTCAAACTTGGGTATTACTAACAAGGTTTTATTTCTCTTCCTTGTGCTTTTTCTTTGGTGATAATCAGGAGGATATATTTAGATTTACTTAAAAACACAACCCTGCTGTTTACTAGGAGGCTTCTGCAGCATCTGGCACCAGCCCTGCTCATTGGCAGGGAGCAAACCTCAGGGTGGGAGGGAGAGTTCTGCTTTTTGTAGAGCTTCTTGCTCATCCCAGGGATGCTGCTGTGATGTCATGATGAAAAAATGTTGGCTTTGCTTTTGTTGGTCAATACTGAAAAATGATTCCTGACATTTCTGCTGTGTATTTTGGGAGAAATCTGTTTCAGACTTGGACTGTGCTTTTAATTGAAAAACAATGCCATCCATCTAAAGTGCTTAGTTAAGCTTTTATTTGTTTAATGTATTGGTTTGTTCGAGGAAATTTTAAAAAATTAGAGTACTAAGTTTATCAGGCAGGCCTGTGTCTGGATTAAATTAAAATTGTCTTCCATTCAGTTAGTCAAATACTTTCCTGATCACTCATTGAGAATATTACATTTTCCCTTCTTCTTGTGGTTTCCCTTCCTTGCTTGTGGGTGGAACTCCAAGTCTTCCTCTGATAAAAGCTCGTGGCATTCATTTAGCTGGCCTACACTAAGTGCACAGCACACAGACAGTGAGGTGTTATAACTGTGATATAAATCCATCCATAACTCCTAAGTGCACACATGGATATGGGTATACTTAAGCATCAGAACACAATGTTGTACTTAATGTCAGTTAATATCTGGATCTGGATAACTGGAACAAAGTAACTGACAGTAGCTACTGTTCAAATATCATCATTGTTCTTTTGTTCACACCAGGGCTGCTGGAGGCCTGTGAGGGAGGCAGGGCAGGGCAGGAGCTCTTCTGAGCTCAGGTTATGCCATACAACCTGTGAGGGTTGCCCAAGCCATTGGGAAATGCTGATAACACTTAATGGTCACCATGAAGGAAAGCAGTATTCACCACTCATTTGCACTCAGGCTGGTATGGGAGCAAAGAAAGGAGTGGGACAGGAACTCAGGGTGATAAATCTAATTACTGGCATTTCTGTAGATCTAGCACCTTTTATACTCCTCTGGGACCCTCTTGGGATCCTTCATGTCTGAATTTTAGGAGTCCTTGACTCTTAGAGGGAATATGCTATTTGTCTTTAGTTAAAAAAAAATAAATTAGTCTGAGTGGAATTACCTTAGAATGATAGAAAAATTCTGGGACTGTGATTCTCAAGCAATTGGGTAGAGTCAGCTAGTTCCTTCTTCCAGTCTGCTTAGTTTTTTCAAGTCTATTTAGGGTTTTTTAGGATAGTGGCAATTTTGGATGAGTTTTGTGCTGAATTCATTATCAGTGTAGGTTAGGACTCATTAAAGCCTTGCTATCACGCTCTCTCTCAGAGAGGACTGCATATCTGCCCCCTGCCTAATTTAAGATTCTCCATCAGGGTTAGGTGAGAAGTGGTTGTCAAGATGCAAAGGTGTACCACCACAGCAGCTGCTGTGAGCATGCACAACAGCAAACCCTGAAGAATTTACTGGGAAAAAAAACTAGGAGAACAACCACTTGGAAAGAAGCAACTATTTTTTTTTTCCCCTAGATTGCCTTTGTTATCAAATACTGTATGTTTTGGGGTTTTTTTCATGCTTTTGCAAAATGGATATGGATATTTTCTAGCCATCTTCCAAAGTCAGCTTGCTGAGACAAAAGCAACATTTAAATTGATAGACTGGGGTGTGAATATATGAAAATGTGGTTATTCTCTTTTGGAGCCTTTTTAATGGTATGTAGAATAGTTTGTGTGTTTAAGTTGATTCTGTAAAGCTAGTTTACCAAGAAATACCAAAGAAATTATCATTTTGATCCAGCTGATTCTTTTCATCAGCAATAAGCATCTCTGTAGCAAGTCTGCCCCATTTGTGCTGCTCTTTGATTAAACTGCTCTTGGGAAACTCCAGACTGCTAGACTATTAAGCTCGTAAAAGTTTTTTTATAAAAGTAATTGTATGACATTTGATTTTTATAGCTTGTAAATATATTTGGAAATATTTGCTTTCTTTTTCAATTTATTTTGTAATTTTTGAAACCTTGTGTTAAACTGAGCATCATAAGTAGACTCAGCAGCCAGTAAATCCACTGGGCCTTCAGCATACTAGGAAGACATCTGCCTGTTCTGCTGTGCTCACAATGAGCTCCAGAGATTTCCCTGACTGAGACAAAATGAGAAAATGAACTTCTTTGACAAGCTAAAATCACCCACTTAAATAATTCTATTCCAATTAACTTTCCTCCTATTCCTACTTTATTCCAGCCTCTATGTGATTTTTCAGCTTGATCTAAGTACTCATTTGCTTGCTGTATTATGTTCAATATGAGTTTAAAGCTGCAGATCTGGGTGCTGTCCTGGTGCTTGCCTGCAAATCACTTGTGAGACAGAACTGGATTTCCTGTTGTTTTTGCCGAAACTACTAAAATTGTGGGTTTCTGTTTCATAGAAGCTGTTGAGTGGGGAAAAAAAAATGCAGCATGTAGTGACAGGATGTCATTTCCCCAAATTTACTCCAAATTAAAAAAAAAAAAAAGCAATTTATAAGTTATTGTACAGGTGAGCTGAGTAATAGCTTTTATGCTTTACTTTGGTTTTAAACAGACAACCTGGAAAGGAGCTAACCCTGTTTGGGGGAAGGTTGATTTTTCTTTTCATTTATTGGAAAGGGTTTCTTGAACTAAGAAAATTGTTTCTTGAACTAAGTTTTATTCATCTGTTTTTTTAATTTGGTTTCTTGAACTTTGAGTACGAGGTGAGCACGGGAAGTATTAGTTTTCTGGCTGTGAGGGTGGGCGGGTCACTGTTGGCAGCAGATACTTTTTAAAAAGTTACAGAAAAGAAAGCTTTGACTGTTCAGAGCTATCTTAATATATGCAGTGTTCTTTACAGACTGGAAGTGATGAGTACATTAAGTTACAAGTGCAGATTTCTAAGAATATTTGATACAAAATGCTTTTGTAACACTGGACTGCAAGAAGGTCTAAGAGCGGGTGCCTTTCGGGAATCTTGCTTCAAAAGCTGTGAAAAACAAAAAAGGAACTGATTCTTTGTTTTAAACATAGCCCTCTTATGAGTAGATTGCTGAGATAAAAGAGAAGGGTGACAAATTTAGAATTAACTTGAAGGTATATTGGGAGAAAAACTGCATCTAGGCTCAATGAAGATTTTTTATTAGTATTTAAGCATTAGTTAAATAATTTTCTCTGACTAGCATTATTTCAGCAATCAAAGAACTGAATATCCTTTACTGCAGTTGAATAAACTCTGAAAGTCAATCCCTTGAACAGCTGAAGATGTCAAATAAATGTGTAATCATGCAATCTGATTGAATTCTGATGCTGGTGAGCAAACAGCTCAAGGTTTTAAGAAGTACTGCTGTTCACCACAAGCTTATTTTTTATGTGACACAGGCTATGTTGCTAATCAGATGTGGTATGTTTCTGTCTTGCAGATTTACCACTGGATTATAGATTTACACGATTTTCCTCAAATAGTTCAGCAACTGCTGGGTACTACCCAAGCCCTCCAAGAGCACTGCTGCCAAATGAGGACTCAGTGACTATGAAATAGGTTGTTGGTTATTTCCTTAAATAACCCTGTGGCCCTTACTTAAACTGCTATCGAATGCTAATTGCTGAAAATGCTGTGTGATGCTTCATAAAATAGAGTGATGGATTAAAGCAGACTCCTGTGTAGACTTGTGTTTCACTTGTTTCTCTAGTCCAGCCAGATCAGGTGAGTGATGCATCCTTCTCTCTAAGTCTTCTGACCGTCACTGCCTTTCACAAAGTGCTGTTGGCTTTTTCCATGCACTGTCCACAGCCTTCAGGAGAGATGTAATAGTAATAGCTCATCCCAAGTTATATTCTATTTTTTTGAGGACATTTTAGGTACTCTCTCTATGTAAGGTGGTGTTGCTGCTACCATAAGCCCCAAGAAAGACACACACCAGACCCTCAGCCATACTTGAGTCAACAGTTACCTTGGACAGCCCAGGTTATCACCATACACCAATGTTTTGCAGGCTCTGAGGAATTTATTCTCCCACTGTAGCTGTAACTGTTCTTGGAGACAGAGAAAGACTGTCTCCAAGAGAAAGAGAAAAGATCTTTCCAAAGAGAAAGATCATTGTACTCAAAAACAGATTTGAATGGGACTTAGGCAACTAAATGCAGACTGATAATTTGGAAAGCCTTTATCACACTTTGTATTCCTGAAAATTCCTGACCACTCTTCAGCTATAAGGTTCTCTACATGCCTTTTCCTCCTTTAGTCGGCAGTATCTCAAGCATCAGAGCTCTTCTGCAGAAGGAGGGAAACCTGCATACAGTTCCCTTCTCTGATGGAGTGGATTCAAAGTTGCATTCTCCACCACCCTGGGAAAACCTCCCAAGAGTAGGAAAGGAATAGCAACCAGCCATCTTTGCTAAGTACAGCCTCAGCCAGAAAGAGAGCAAGACTCAAGACATGAACTGAAAAGATGTGATTTTTACCTGCTTATTTAAGCAAACAGGAATCCTGTTCTCTGTGGATTTAGGTTCAAAGACCTGTTCTCCAGCACTTATGACAGGGAGAGCTCAGTAACTATCACAGGCTAGCAGATGCAAAAACGTGTCAAATATTTGTTTAGTCACCAATTTTGTCACAGTAGGATGGCAGATTTTTGGATAAACTTCCCTCAAAGTTTAAAGAACATCAAACAGAAACTTAATTTTCTTGTTTCCAAGGAAAAGAACTAACTCTGTTAGGCCTAGACGATTGCCAGAATGGATTTTCCTTGTATTGACACTTAACTTGTGTCACCACAGCTCACTCTGTATCTTCATGGCTTCACCAGCTAAAATATTTTGTGTCAGAATCAGACACAAACACCATTCCACCTCGTTTCAGAGATACTGGCCTCTGTCTGCTTATTTTTTCCTTGCCTTTACATAGAATGTTATTTTTATATTCTTGTGGACCAGTATACTTGCAAGTAATAAACATTTCCAAAGTAGCATTCAGCATTGGTTTATTGAAAAGGAAACATAAAACAAATGGGGACAAAATGAAGAAAAACTTCCTTTAAGACAGGGTGAATGAGGAATGAAAATGAAAGTGCCATTCTCCTCAAAAAATGTAGGCTGAAAATATTTGACTTAAGATGGTGACACTTAGTAATAGTTGAGTTTATTTGGAAATTTTTTATTTAGCATCAATGTCTTCAGCAGCAGATCTGGCTCATGACAGTGCTTTGATTTGTATTAAGGCGAGAGATACCCAGATTAAAATCTCAGATTCCTGATGACAGCATCTTTGAAATTCCAGCTTGAATCAAGTAATCTTCTGCAAATAATTTCTAATTTATGGTGCAAACTCATATTTAGTACCCTCACACTTCTGTTGTTATGAATTTGGAACTGTTTTTTTTAGGTTGGGGATTTTTTTCGTGATTTTTTTAAAGAAAACTCATTGACTTGTTACGGAAAATCAGACTGAAAATCTTCTAAGTCCTTGGGTCCTGGTGTGTCAGTGGAGAAGCAGTATTTTTTTTAACAGAAAGGTGGCAGATTCTGAGGACAGCCTGAACACAAAGCTCCCCAGAAGAAATACATATGCCCATCTTTGACAAAGGCTGTCACCAGACATTTGCTGCCAGAAGGACCTCAGAGTAGCAGAGAAAGAGGAGGCTTAGAGAAAGCTGCTGTAAGCACGACTCCATGTGCCACTATAGTCTGTGGCTGCAGGAAAACATGGGAAAAATAACTGAAGCGATTGCCCAAAAAGTAGAGTTCCTCTTACTTAAAGACTCTTCTATTCAAGAATTTGTGAAAATTACACAGCTCTCATTAAGTACTAGAGATTGTCAATGGAAGAATGAGGAGGCAGTTGGTGCTGTCGCAAGAGGAGAGCTGTTGGAAATGGCATGAAGAATCAGGGAGAAGAAATGCACATGGCAGAAAATTGGTAGAGAGCTGGCCATATTTAATATGACACTGTAAAGACACCATCTTTGTTTTTTCCTTATTTCTGTTTCTCTTCTTTGGTTTTTTTTAACCCCTGGAAATCTCTGAAATTTCTTGGATTCTCTTGTGAGAGGCCATTGACGGAAAGATTGCTGAAGTGCCTGCAAAACTATCTTGAGCATTGGCAGGGACACATAAAGTTGTAGAGTTTCCTTGAAATCACTGTTTCTTGTTGGACAGCCCTGAAAGCCACAGTTTTTCTTAAAACCAGAGATGAATGCCAAGTCTCCTTTGGTGTCTGTTTTGGTATAAAGCACATGTGTCTGGATTTTAAAATAAAGAGAATTTATTTCTGAAAAAAAAAAATGTTCTTTGAATTTACTTTGTAGCTGAGCAGCAAAATGAGAAAGGCAAGATAAGCTTGTCTCAAAGCAGTGCAAGGAGAGGTTTTGCTACAGCCCTGAACAAAACAAAACTTGACCTGCTCAGCATAAGACATATAAAACAACCAAAAACTTTAATAAATTAATACCTTTGATACTGATAGGGAAGTAATCTTTGATGCACAGAAGAGCTCAGTGCAGGTTTCCTGACTAGGGCTTCTTCATGGGAACTGAAGGCTTCTTCATCCCCAGTGAGAAGTTAACTAAACAAACACAGGCAGATTATCTGCGGTGAGCATGAGGCACTGCTGCACACAGCATTTTCAGAGACTGATCCTTCCCCAGCCTGATCTGAAGGGATCTCCAGCTCACCTCAGTCCCAGATCTGTGGTAGTGCAGTAGCAATTCTTAAGGGAATTCCCAGGAGAATTTGTCTGATGACAGGCACTGGGAACCAGCATTCCCAAATCTAGTTTAAGTCTTTTCTCCTGAGGCCAAGTTTGAGGCCAAGGTAAACTACAACAGAGTGTAAGGATATGTTACTTAGCAGAGGTGCCACCAGTGGGAATGTGACATCTGACATTTTTGCTGCTACAGGGAACAAAAACAGAGTAAGCGTAAAACACACTTTCATACACAAAGTTGATGTTCTACAGCACAGTTTCTCAGGAAGTCAAGTTTAGGAAAAAAGCCATCTCTGTGCAAGAAGGTAGAAGAATCACACACTTCACCACAGGGATCTGAGGGGAAGATGTTGCTTCTGACTTCCCTGGAAAGGGAGCATGGCATGGGGCAGCCTGCTGCTCCTCAGCATCATGGAAGGAGCAAGACCAGTTTTACAGTATATTTAAGTGACTGACTTCTAAAACAAAATACGCCTCTTCCTGTGCACATGCCTGGAGGCAAACAGCATTTCAGCTGACTCATGGCATCAGATTTAGGGAGGAAAGCACATGGCTAAGCTGCAGGAGCCTTACCTCTGTGGAGAGTGCCAGCTGTAATGGTATAATGGCGAAAATGGTGTAGCCACAGACATCTGTTGTTAAGAGTTGGCCAGAAACCAGCCCTTCCAGCAAGCATGTAGCTGATCCAGAACCCCCAGGGGAAAGGCTAAATCCCATTATAAATCCAGTTGCCTGTAATTTTGTTTTCTGCAGTTCTAAGTAGAACATCAAACGTCCTTGGTGAGTCACAGGAGAGAAAAGAAAATTAAAAGAGGTTTTCTTCTGAATGTTTTTGGTGCGAGAAACAAATCCTGTTTTTCGGTAAGCATTATAAATAGAGAAAAATGTTTAACTGGAAAACGGAGCCTGGATTAGGGCCAAAATAAGATGGAATCCAGGAAGTTAAACAGACTCGGTGATTTCCAGCCCTAAAAACTTGCTAGCATCTTTACAGGGCAAACTGGGGATTCCTGTCTACAGGACTAGTGCTGTGGCCAGCATGGCCATTTGTTTTCCTGAATATGGGAAAAAGGTGTGAGGTAAATCTTTCCAGCATGAAGTGGGTACCCATGGCTGTTCTCTGGCAGCCGTGGCAAGACCACAGAGGTTTTACAGCTGGCCAGATGTCACAGTTCACAGAAGGGCAAACATCTGAAGCAGTACATTTAACTTTTGCCCTGCTGCAGCTAAACTGATTTAATCAGAACTGCGCTAAAAATCCCTCATCCTCCCACTCCTGCTGCCGCAGCACACACGTGGCTCTCTCACACATGGCCATAACGACTTCTAAGTATTTGCACAGGGGTGAGAAACCATCACAGCCACTTCAAAATGATGTGATGGCTTCCAGCCCCTCATGCAAATTAGAGGTTGCAAGACACAAAATGGTAGCAGCACAAATGGAGCAGCAGTCTGCACAGCAGCTCCAACAGCCCAGCCAGAGCAAATTCTCCAACCAGAAAGGTATTTCTGCTTTCCACTGCCTACTAGATTTTGAGTAAAAACACTTAAACACTCCATTTGTTTCCCCCTTACAAGGCTGGGAATTTACCTTCCTTTTAAGCATGAAGAAAATCATAAACCACCTTACACTGTATACAGGGAAAAAAAGGAAAAAAATAGGTGTTCTTGTTCAAAGTTTATGAGAGTGGTATTTTCAGGGTGTATTTTAGGAAACAAGTCCATTAACTTTCAGTAGACCTTGTTCTGTCACAACACTAAACGAACTCTAAAAATTGGGACTCCATGTGCCTAATAAATTACATTAAATTATTAATTTCTAAAGCCTCCACAATCTCTGAGGTATAAAAGTACAGGTGAATATAGCAATTCTTTTCTTGCCTTATCTCAAAATAATTCCTGAGAGTTTCAGTTTTCTTTCTATATCATCCCCTGTAACCTCAGCCCACAATGAAAAATTAAATGTGCACTCCTGGGTGCTAAGCAGCCTGTAAATTATATTAATCCAGAGAAAGAAGATGCTACTCTAAATTTTGTGAAAAGAAAAAATATGTTATTAAATTAAGAGATAAAAAATTATTTATCTTATTCTGATAGAGCCATCAAAAATACCTACTGGAGGGCTGCTGTTGAAGCAGCTGCAGCAATGTTGGAGACAGCAGTGTTGGGGGGAGCAGCAGTGAACTTCTATCCCTGTTTTCTCCCTCAAAGCTGCCCAGAAAATGTATACACATGAGCAGTCAGCAATTAAAGGGTGGGATGCCATGACATGGGAACTCGGAGACTAAGGGAATGAGAGAATTATCTGCATTTCTTAGGAGGTGAGGAGTTTTAGGTCGATTAAATAACCCAAGCACTCTTAGGCAGTAAGCAGGGAAATCTCTAGATCAGTAGTAGAGAGGTGATAGAAAATGGAGTATAGATGAAGGCCAAGGACAAAAAGGCTGAGGGTCAGCATGAGCTGACAATAATAGTTCAACAGGGCAATACACGGCTGAAGGAGATCAGGGAAAGGAGTTCACGTATATCTCAGAAAATAATGATTACCAAAATATATCTATTGTGTGGGATTTTCCTCTTTCCTCAAATCTTTCTCTGTTATTGTGCAGGACTTGGAGATGCCTGGTGCATTACTGATATTAATCCATACACAAAATGAGAGGGAAAAAAGTAACCTGAATATGATTACATGAATTTAAGAAAATAGACTTAATAACCACTAATATGACCATTGTTAGATAGATATTCTTAAATGTAACTGTAAAAGTATTTGTTTGTATGTTTGTATGTATGTATACTTATTTGTGAGCACATTTAAAAACCCCTGCTGTGCAGAGCACTCTGCCAGGAACTCAGCAAATACAGATTGTGTCTATGAGTGGCTCTTCACGAGGTGGTTACAGAGGCCCCTGAAATACTCAGCAGCAGTGCCCCAAAAGCCCCAGAACTATAGACAAAATAACCAATTATTGTTGCAGACTAGTGCAACAATCTGATGAAGACTCCAAAACTGAGAGCAGTGGTGGAGATGCCTTTAGAGAGTATGTATGACTGCAACAAGAGCCACCAGTTTTTAAGCACCGTTGCTTTAGAATGGAGTGTGAAGAATTGATCGCTACAGTACACTCTAGTGATGCATAGGTAAGTATTATATTTAAGTGGAAACTAATTTTTAATACCTTTGCGTTTGATCTAATACCTCACTCTTGAGTCCTGGCTGCAGTAAAAAGAATGCAGTAAATCAGAGGGAGAAGATTACAAAGAGAAATGGAGAATCAGCGACAAATTTGAATACGGTCTCTGAGACAAACCTTTTTCATGCACATGTCTCTGCAGTAAGGAAGAGGAGAGAGACATGGGACTATGAAACTCTAGAGCTGGGGTGGGGATAAGTAAGCAACTTGTAAAAATTTTCATGAATTCCAGCAGTTGTTTAGTTGTCTGCTTTGCTTTCCACATACCAAGTGACTCCATAAAATTGGTGGATTCTAGCCTTAAAAATGCCTCTCACTGAAAGCAGCAGTCTACAAGCGGAAAACATTATTTGGCATCCAGAGAGGGAGGTTGTGGCAGTCAGCTCTAAGAGAGCACTGATTAAGTCTGGCTTTGGAAGCTTCCTCTTGGTATGAGCATTAACAGTTTGTGCTCCCGGGGGAATGATGCTTGGCTTATAACATCAAAGAAATTTGGAGGGAAAGAAGTTGACACTCATCATACATGTTGAGAAAGGTCACACATTTGAGAACATAAAGTAACGACCAGTTTAAATAAATAAGATGCCACATGCTGCTGAAGAGTTGCCCCTCTGCAACCTGTTTTGATCATCAGTAGAGAAAAGAAGGGATATGTGCTAAAGAACAAGCAGGCCAGTTAGGCAGATGGACAGCTGCTAGAAGAAGATAAACCTAAACTCTGTTGACCTCTCCAGTAATGTAAAAACAGTAACATGGATTCTGCTGTTAAAAGGCACAGAAGAGATGATGAAAGTAATTTTTTATTGGATCAAGGTATTTCCTGGCATTTCCCATTTAAGTGTCTGCTTTATGATTACTGTCTTCCTGACACATCTCAGGACCATGAATCTGTCTCCACTCACCAACATTTTACCTCTGATTACTGATGCTGCAGCTTCCCATTCCTTAAGAAATCTGCAATAATTTTTCTTTTTTCATCTGACTTTCTGTCTGCTGGCCTCAGGCTAAACCAGGCTGAACACATGGTGAGAGCAAGAAAGAGGAAAAGAAAGGAAATGTAAAGCAGAGGAAGATGTCCCATTTACATACAAAGAGCTGTTTGGGAAACATCTAGTGTTTCCTTCCAGCTACCCTACTGATAGTTTGGCTGCCATGAAGTAGAAGAGTAAAAGGCTGCTTCTGTGGGAAGGAGAGAAGTGTTTCAAGTCTGTAGATGTAGAAGCAGACAAAGGATTTTCCTGTGAGAGAAACTGTTTTGTGCCACACTGAATGTGCCCCAACCAGACAGGTATCCTGATGAGCTTAGACTAGATTTCCAAGTTTCCAAAATTTGATGGAAATCAGCACTAAGAATTGGATTTTTTCTAATTCTTAGGACTGATTTCAGGCAGCTTCTTTTCATCCTAGTTTTGGAGCTGTGACTATTTCTGTCCATTGTCTGCAGTGAGCCAGCACCCCAAATGTCCAAGTAGTAAATGGAACGAATCATGCAACAGCCTCACAAACATGAAAGATGTAGCAGGAACAACCAAGTTAGGACACTGTCTGGTCCACACCCTGGTTGGAAAATAGAAGGTAGCCAACCTTCTCCCATATGTGTCTCGAACTGGGATAAGATTGGAAAATTAAAGCCGCCTTCATGTGGCTCTAATAAAGTCCAAGGAGAACAGTTGGGCAGAGCATCTCAGATTGAGGAGGGCAGGGAGATCAATATGCAAGTATCCAGATTTGCAGTTCTGTAGATCACCTACAAGAAGAGACTGCCTTAGTGCTCTTGTCCTACAGATTTCAACTCACAGCACTAAGATCAGAAATTATCACAGCTGGACACAAAAGGCAAAGAAAACACAAGGATTATGGTCATAATCAAATCAATTGTTTTGAAGAATTACTGAAAGAATATGGAGAATTTTTTTGTTTCTTTTCATTTTAAGAGTTTTGTCACTTAATGGCAACTGTAGAAGTGTTTCTTATATGGAAATTAAAGACCAAACAGATCACACAGGGAACACAGGGGTCTTTAGTGAGAGGCAGGTACTTAATAAAAAAATCCAAACCAAAACAAATAAAATCAATCAAACAAGCAAAATAAGACAAAAAAAAAAAAAACCAAAAAAAACCCACAAGTACACAGAGGAAAATTCAAAGTAGAAAAAAGTGCTGTTGCATAGGCTGGGCAGGAAGAAGGAAAAGGATGGCCAAGGCTGCAAACGTGGAACAGGTAGAATGATATACAGCTTCCCTCTTTAGGCTAACATCTTCAGTCAGTAAGGAAGAGAAACAAACTCCAAACATCCAAACTCCAAAAAGTGAGAACCAAAGGCTTTTAAACGTATGAAGCATCAGCAGACACCTGGTATCTGCCCAGAATGAGCCCTACATCACTTGCTCCATGTGGCCCTGCTGCCCTCCTTTCTTGCTGTCCTACTGAGGCAACGGGGTTTGTTCCCTCTTCACATCCTCGTGAGCCAGCTTGCCAATGCAGCAGGAAAATAAAGTGTGTTTCTCTTCCCTGTAGGCCAGATAAATACTGGGCTTTCTTGGAAGCTCAAGGCTTGGCTTTCTTTTCCTTCTCAAAGAAGAAAGGATAGATGCTACCAAGAGGAAGCTGTTCACAGTGTATCTGATGCCACAGATATTTTCTGTGACATGCACTGTACTTAGGTGTACAGTGATTTGCCATTGTTGGAATAGAGCAGCATTTGCCACATATGTTTGGCTCAGTCACACAGACACCAGACATTCATGTAATGTGGCTTGCCATAAAGACCAAGGAAAAATAATGAGCATGTGACGTAGGAGTAGAACAGTGTTTGACCTGAACAGGTTTCAAACAATTTCCATGAAACATACTCTGCACAACTGGCCAAGTCAATGGTCTTAGCTCCAATAGGTAAATTTAGCTCCTTTCCTAAATCCATTCTGGAGCAATGCCACCTAAAAGGTCAGGTTACTGTATGTTTCAGCATCACATGATACAATTTAGGGAAATGACAGCTACAAAAACTAATAACCTCAGTGAGACCTTTCCGATAAAATACAATTAAATATTAAAATAATGGGAAAAAAAAGGCACAAATAAACTAGGGATTTGATACTTGAAAGGAGAGAGGGAGTGAGAGATTTCAGGGACAGAAGCACCAGAGGAATGGAAAATATATGAATGGAAAATATATATAGTATGTTACTGAGTCAGTCATTTAAACCTACTTTATGGTTGGTGGCAAGAACAGATAGCCTAGGGACATGATTCATCACATCCTGATGGAGACATCTAAAACAGGTCAGATAAATTCTGCTGTAAAAGAATTTATTTTTCTCTGCAGTGTTATAAACAGAGTCTAACATGACTAGATCAGAGGTAGTTACCAGACAAGTATGGAATAAAAGTGCATGACACGTTCAGAGGTTAGATGGATCCCACCCAAAGTTGCTGCTCCAAACTGACGTTGTCTCATAGTTTAATTGTTTTCTTCTTGCTGTCAGAGCTGAATTCACTGGCATGCAGCAAGGCCAGCAAACCACTGAGAGAAACTCAATCTCAGCAAGAGGAGTTATACCCATGGCTAAAGAAGTGAAGGTCAGAATATCAAAGACAATCCATAATCTTGCCTGTGCAAGTCGCATTTTGAACATAATCACACAAAACAGGACCTTGACAGGTCATCTGGTCCACCCCTTGCTCTGAGGCAATATTCATCAGACTTTCTAGATCTGAACCATTCTTGTCAAATATATGTCCAACTTGCACTTAAAAAGCCTCCAGGGAGAGAGGTGCTGTTCACTTGTCCTTTATTTACTCTTACAAATGCTTTCTTTTTATCCCAGCTAGCCTAAATTTCTCTTACTGCAATTTACATGCTGTTTTCAGAGGATAAGGTTAAGAGATTATTATCTTCTTTTTAGCAGCTTTTACGTAGCTGAAGGCAATCTTCCTCCAACTTCTATTCCTGAGGCTAATTTTTTTTCAGTCTTTCACTATACATGATGCTTGCTAAAGCTGGCCATTTTAATTTCAAAATTACCAGTGGCAATGCTGAAATTAATCTAGTGTGGACAGAGCTTGCCTCTCTTAGATATCATCCTATAAATGTTAAATTACCTATTTAGCCTGACAAGCGCTCAGAGTTACTGGGAAGTAAAACGAGCTCTGTTTTACACACGAGGACATGAAGCAGAGAGGATTTGTGGCTCTCCACCCTGTTGCTATCTCCACCACATTCTACCTGCACACCAGAGCAAGATCCAAGCAGCACATCCAGTCTCATCCCTTATGAGGCAGGGAGCTGAGAGGCTATAAGGGAGCCATGGTGTGACTTGTCTGGGTATTTGTGATCACAGGGCAGCACAGGGCACTTTTTCTACATTACAGAGAGAGATCCATGCACAGGCCAAGGGCAGAATTTCAAAAGCCATTCAGACATTATGCTTTTCGGAATTGTAAGGGCTAATTCCATTTAACTTAGAGTCAGGTACTTAATATATTTACATACCTAATGATGTAGACATGTGACAAGTACTTACACACCTTCCTCTTGATCACTTTAGGCACCCTGGTAATTTTAGAAATTCCAGTAGAATCAGCCTATCTGCCACATCTGGTCTGACTGTGAGGTCTGCAGCTCTTCACATGTATGTTTGTATCACAACATCAATACTTCTCAACTCTACTGTCAATTCAGTAGATCCTAATACCATTCAAATTGGTGTTCAGAGAGATATCTTCTAATGATTAATCTAGTGCTTGCATGACTAAAACTGAAGCACTTCGTGCTTTTAGGCATGTTTTTACTGGTAAAAAAGCAAGGCTTCATTCCAGGTTCTGGCATTGCTCGAGTTTGCAGCAACAATGTGTGGATCTCTACTCTTTAGGGCTGAGATTGTCAATACATATTGCTGAGAAATACAACAGGAATGGAAGGGTGAAGGGAAATTCATAGTTTCTGGTTTTGTCTAGCTTTCACAAGTTTATTAGTCTTGATAGAACAGCAGGAAATAGCACTTTAAACCACAATGAACTTGTTTAAAACCATCCTCAGAAAACATAGATTTTGCATTTTAGAGCAGGGAACTGAGCACTAATGAGCCTGCTGACTGATTCAGTAACATCAGTAAACACATTACTAAAATGAGGAATAAGCTTGGTGAGATGTAAGCTTCAGGTAATTGGAGACCATCCTGATCTATCATATGTAAATATTTTTATTTTCATTACATAGTTGATAAAATATGCTCAGCTTTCAAAACCCAACAAACATTCGTGGAATCCTTCACTTCGAACTTTGTCTTGGCTATAGTGACTGAGAAGGAAAAAAGAATGTTCCAAAGGATCATTTATTTTATCCTCTTTTATATTACTTTCTGAAATAGCTTAAATTGTGTGGCCGCGAAAAATGTCGGGATGGTTGACTTGAACAGTCACGGCGTTTCACTTTTTTTTTTTTTTACTTCTTTTACATGGGAAACGTTTATTTAAGTAGCCACACCGTACTTAAAAGAGCAGATTGACAAATCGGCTTTTTGTTTCTTTGCGTGGCTTGAGGGGACTTTTGGGTGGGAGGTCCTAGTCCTGTCATGCAGTATGGTGACAGCATCAGGGATGGACAATGAATATGAATGGGACAGCCGGGATGCTGTCACCTCCACAGCCACCCTGCCCGGTCCGTGGTACCGCTGCCGTGCTCTCTGGCTCCAGGGAATCCTGTGCCAACACTCCGGTGCTGGAACCAAAACATTCCCTGCGGAGAAACGAGTCCTCCCGCTAAAAGGGAGAATTAGGGCATTTCCGTGAAGTTCGAGCCGG